>CP054668.1:13932233-14347662 GCA_013348765.1 Carpinus viminea
TTGCTTTCTGAACCAATTAACCCCAAACACATAGGTGATCGACCACCTTTTTTTTTTTTTTTTTTTTTTTTGGATGAATGAAATATTTTATATATGTAGGTGACTTTTTGTATGGTTGTGATATATATACGGTGTTTTCACGTGTATTTTTCTCGTTGACTTCACCTTAATATACATTCCAAGTTCAAAGTCCAAGTTGGGTAGTGATTGTGATGGCTTATTTTGATTTGATGTATATTGGTGTCGCAATATTAGCCTATTGCTTTCTTCCAGGAGGCAGTTAAGTTATCTACGCCTTTCTTGCGTGTGTTTGCCGCGTGGAGAAAAAGGATTGGGCTGTCTAATTGCTTGTGCACAAGAAACGGGTAAGATTCCCATACCTCTATACTTTGTCTACCTTTGAGGAATTAATTGTCAAACCCTGAAATCAAAAGTATATATATATATATATATATTGACTAGCTAAAAAGAAGTAGGAACTGGTTCTTTATGAAGAAATATAGGTGTTCATCACCAGCCGCAAAGTTGTTAATTTTGAGTTGAAATAAAATGTTTATTCCATGTATATATAGTTGCGAGTGAGAAGAAACATGGGAAACATGTTCAAAAGATAATTGGAAAAATGATTCAAAACGTTTGCCAATGGGGTGCTAGAAATGCTTAATTTGATCAGTCTTTCAGAGACCTAATTAATATAACAATCTTCAACATTCAACTGCGACTTTCTATATATTATTATTTTGTTTGCTTTTCACAAGAATTTTCAGCTTTTACTTCATAAATATAAACCCATTAGGCCAAAATTTTATATATATATATATATGTATGTATGTATGTATGTATCGATCTATGTATGTCTCTCTGCATGACAAGTATTATTGTAATACTACATACTCAGTCTTCAGTCTAATAACCACCTTATTGAAGCAAAATATTAGGTCTAATATTTTTATAAGTACAACAAAGAAACTGAACTAAAGGCAACAAACATTACAACAACAAAAATTAGAAAAAACAAAAACAACTCAACATAGAAACCACCCAACTGCTCTGAAAGGAAATCTTGAATGTGGAAGTTGAGCGGAAAGCAATCAGTGAAGTTGGTGATTGCAATGCATGATAGAAATTTTCATTAGCAGTACCAACAGAAGAAATTCGTAGGTCTAACTTATCTCATAAAACTGGTCTAACTTATCTCATAAAACTGTTCAAGGTCTTGTCCACATGTAATGTGAAATTATTTATCGACACCCTCTCTCACATGCAGACCGGTATTTTTTTTGGTCCTTGTCACAGGATAAATAGTGCCGGCCTCATTCATCTTGTGATAGGCTCTTATACCAAGAAGAAATTTGTGAGCTAAACTCATCTCATAAAACCGGTTATGTAGGAGAGGGTCGCACATTCCTTATAAACATACCCAAGATTCATGTTGTGGTAAGAAAAAATTCATGAGGGTAGCCCATCTCATAAAATTGGTTCAATAAGAGAGAGTCGTATATTTCTTATAAACATGCCTAAGATTTTATCCACGAGCAATATGAGATTATTCCTCAACATTTTCTCTCACGTGTAGACCGATATTTTTCCTGCCCTTGTCACAGGGTAAGTAGTGCGGGCCTCATTCGTCATGTGGTAGGCTCAGATACTACGAGAAATTTTGTGGGCCTAACTCATTTTATAAAACCGATTCAATAAAAGAAGGTTTTCCATTCTTTATAAACATATGCAAAATCTTGTCCATAAGCAATGTGAGATTATTTTTCAACACTAACAAGAGAACCTCATATAACTTAATTAGCTACTAACTGGCTTTTGAGGGAACTGGAATTATGTAGAAAAATTGTGAGATCTCCTTCTAAGATGGTGATCGAATCTGTAATCCAACTAGATAGAATTTTGTTGAAGCTCAAATTGGATTCGAGAAAAATGAGAGACCCAGAAGGACTCTTTGGAAAAGATCGAGCCATGGCATGTGTAGCTCACGCACGCTAAGGAGATGCATGTGTGTGGTACCCTCGCTAGCCATGGGACCAAAGCGGAAAGAGAGCAAACCGGTAGAGTAGAGAGGTATGTGGATAATAGAGGTGGATAGATGGTAGAAAATTTGATCACCACAAAATCCCTAGCAAAAAGACAACAGAGAAAATAAAAATAAAAGCAGGAAAGGATCGATAACCACTCACCTAAAGAGACTAGAGGTGGAGAGAAAACTAGTGGTGGAAATCTAAGGAGAGCAGGAAAGTCATCAGTTCTGCCCTTCTCCTTAGCTCGGACCAGCGGGAGGGGGCGGGCTTTCTGTTTGAGAACGTTTTTCTTACACGAGCATTTTTCAACATCATACACACGACTAACGACTTAATTTACCAACTATGGTTCCCTTTCTATTTAAAACTCGACTCATTGAAATTTAGACGCGTGTCTTAGAACATACATATATTTCAAATAATTAATATCAATAGTCATTGACCCAACACTGTCACTGTCCATCAAATCGCTTGTCAATTAATTGATGATGATGGATATGTCATATATATAACAAAAACTCATTTGCTATTTGTAATTGTCTCATTGTCTCTCAACACGTTTCCCACCTTCTCTTATAAAGAGCGCACCAATAGATCTTAGAATATTTTTGATGAAGTAGACCTCACATATATAACCCTAATCGTGGGACTGGGGACGTGACATTGTAGCTAAAATTTGGTTTTCATCACTTTCTTATATTAGAAATGTTAGGTTTATTGGAAAAACTCTTTAGAAGTGATATATGTGGCTTGCTTCGAAAGTTTTTAAATTTGTCAATTATCGTGCACACGTTTTAGTAAAATAGGCTGTTACCCACCTTGTGTTTGATAACATTCCTACATGATCTTCCGTTCTCTCTTCCATCAGGATAAAAAATAAAAGATTCTCCTTTATAACATTTCCCTCATTTTATTAGAATATATATACGGATTGAGAAATTAAGAAATACTCATTCATATTGTGTCACATCATTTTGTAAGAATTTCACTTTGTAAGTCTAGTATTTCTCTTTTGTATATGGAGGAAACATCCAAGGATTAAAAAGGGAAGATATTTTGGTTAAAAGAGAACCGACGTGGGACCATGAAAAATTCTGCCCACCAGTGGCCACCGTCCCCGCTGTCATAATAAATCCCAACGGATATCAGGATTCGCCGTCGTGGTGCATGTCAATGTTACACTACTGTAATGGATGGTTACTGTACATTTTGTCGACATTCCCCCGGATGGCTGGATGGGCGCGCAATGATCCTAAGATAATTAATATTGGTGATTGGTCCCTTTTTCGTTGAAAATGGGGTTGTAAAGAGGGTGTGTTTTGGATTATATAGAGATAGCTACCTTCTTCCACGTTCGTTTTTTGTTCCATGCATATTGTGCAGCTCCTCCATCCCTTGATCTTTATTAATTTTGCAATCCTACCGAACCTTTTGATCATCTTCTAGAAACCAATTTCCAGCCGAAAAATACTTTGTCACTTTCTTTCATTTTGCTAAAGCAATAACAATCATATATAATTATCTCCTTTAATTTCTCCATTTCTATTGGGAATTAGCCTCTATCCTAAATCAATTAATAAAAATAAATAAATTTAAAAAAACAAAAAATGACAAACAATGGCTGCAGTGTCTTATATTATAGACGTGGCCGACCATGCAGATATGGTGTAGATAAGGCTAAGGCCAATTATGTCAACAGAACCTATAATGCCACAACTTCAACAAGCTGCCAAAGTTCCATCATTAATTTATTGATGTATATAGAGACCTAATTTGAAAAAATTTCCGTCCAAACTTTCCCATACTTGAAAGATACACAACCTTTGTATATCGATCTCCTAGATTTCTGTGATCTTGGCAGTTGTTATTATTATTATTTTGAACAAGATGGAACACTACTTAGCTTTTGTGTGTTTTTATTTTACATATTCATTACGGATCGAGAGATGAATTTTATGAGAAATTTGGTGATAGTGCTGACAAAAACATTCCCATTCTATTGGTCGATAGATAAGAGAGCAGAAATCACTCAAAAACATGCTAGAACAGTACTCAGAAAAAAAACAACTTGTCTAATCTATCTCCACCCTATAACAGCCACCCATTTTTCTCTCTTTTATATACTACGTAATTTTGACGTTTATTTACCAAATAAAAACTAGGATTTGGGTACTATGACAGCAAAAAGTCAAGATGAAGACAAGAGAATGGTAACAACTTGGGTGGTCTCGAGATTCCTTGCCCAAGTCTATAGCTATATAGCTAGAGCCATAAGCATCTGAAAAGGATGGTCTAGTTTTTTACTTTCTCTCTTTGGCCGATTGTCAATGTTGACATTTTAATCTAGCCTACTTCGAGATTCGGGCACAGAGTCGTAAACTCATTTCATTTTAATCTAGCCTATACTTGAAAGGTGACGATTCTGATATTTAATGATACAAATTTCAAGCTCCCTTTTTAAAAATAGACTTACAAGTTGAAGATGCATAGCTAATAACTTATATACATTTCATGTTGTAGAGGCATAGAAAATTGTCCATTGGTTACTAGGGTGGCCAAACGATCCCTATAATTAAGGGAGTAGTTCGGCCACATCGACGTCCCTAGTAACCAAAGAGAGTATGTGGTTGTCAACACGACATGGCTTAACCACACTTTTTGTGGCTTGCATGTGGTGAAAGTTACCTCTTCATTTTTTTGTATATCTTGACGTCCCAAATTAGAGTTATTACACACCATACCTTAATTATGATTGTAATTTCTTCCAAATTAAGTTGGATGAATTTTTTCTAATTTAGTCTATAAAATTGTCATGTGTTTCTTGAGTATTTTTTTTTTAAAAAAAAAATTATGTGATTATCACATGTTAATTAAAAAAATCATATATTTCTCACATGCTAAGAAAAACATATACATGAATTTTTTACGAGTGCTTTATGTTTTGAAATATTTATTAATTCTTATATACGTTTCATGTTGTAGAGGCATAGAAAATTGTCCATTGGTTACTAGGGTGGCCAAATGATCCCTATAATCAAGGGAGTAGTTCGGCCACGTCAACGTCCCTAGTAACCAAAGAGAGTATGTGGTTGTCAACACGACATGGCTTAACCACACTTTTTGTGGCTTGCGTGTGGTGAAAGTTACCTCTTCATTTTTTCGTATATCTTGACGTCCCAAATTAGAGTTATTACACACCATACCTTAATTATGATAGTAATTTCTTTCAAATTATGTTGGAGGAATTTTTTCTAGTTTAGTCTATAAAATTGTCATGTGTGTGTGTGTGTTTTTTTTTTTTTTTTAAAAAAACTATGTGATTATAACATGCTAATTAAAAAAATTATGTATTTCTCACATGCTAAGGAAAACATATACATGAATTTTTTATGAGCGCTTTATGTTGTGAATTATTTATTAATTCTTTTACATATTTGCTAAAAAGCAAAAATAAATTACATTGCCAAACAAGCCCACATTGTCTAGAACTGACAGAAATTACAAATGACATATATAGTACTGGTCCTTACATATACATAGTACTGGTCCTGGAACATTTATATGTATATGCTTTAGAACATATAGGCCGGGGCATGATAGAAGAACTTTGGACCTCTTGGAACATGTCTGGCCTTCTAGTTCTTGTCACATCTTTCTTTGTGCAGATGCATCATGAGTGTCAGTTGAAGGCGTGAGATGCGTTTTTGAAAGAAACCTGTCTTTTTCTTTTTTTTTTTTTTTTTTCTATTGGACAGGAATTCTGTGTATATTGTGAATCTTAGTTATTATTTTTGTTCCTTCAAGGGTACGCCAAATCAAAGGGTTTCCCTGCCTGCCTGATCAAGGACTAATCCAAACAGAGAGCCCAATCGGCCGGATAGGATATTCGGGCAAAGAGCCCCTGCTCTTTATTATTATTTTTGGTCATTTTAGATCGATGGAAATTTTAGATTATGACTTATAATTTTTTACACGGTATCTAAAGTAGAAATTGAATTAATGGGTTAGGATATAGGGTAATAAGATTATGGTCAAATCAGGTTGACCCAATTAATAAATGTATCAATTTTGGGTCAACATGCTTAACCCGCAAAATCTATATAAATTTAAATTACATTTCAACTCTATCTAGTTCTTTTTTTTTTTTTTTTGAGGTAATGCTTCTCATTCTGCTAATAATTAATTTTGATGGTTAGGCTAGCTCTATCATGTTATTTGTTAGAATGTAATTTTATTTTCTTTATTGCTATTTTAATTTTTTATGAATATGAACTTAGGGAGAAAGTTTTCCTTCAAACTGGATTGGAGGAATTTCCTTCAACCTATTCTATAAAAGTGACATGTGTCTTTTTTTTTTTTTAATAACATGTGAGATGCGCATGAGTTTTTAATAAAATTTATCCCAACTTTATCCCTATATATTATTAAAAAAAAGTATGCATCTCACATATTTAAGGACACATGTCACTTTTATAGACTAGGTTGATGGAAATTCTTCAACCCAATTTGGAGGAAAATTTTTCCTGAACTTTATTGAACCATAATATTATTTTGACTGGATATCGATATTGGCTAAGAAGTTGGGTTATGCTTATTAATTATGTGTTTA
Source organism: Carpinus viminea (assembly GCA_013348765.1). Lineage (NCBI taxonomy): Eukaryota > Viridiplantae > Streptophyta > Magnoliopsida > Fagales > Betulaceae > Carpinus > Carpinus viminea. Next base: position 13,938,870 of record CP054668.1, read on the forward strand.
GATAATTGGATATCAATTAATAAATTGATTGTCTGTCATGAATCTAGTTACGAATATATATATATATATATATATATATATATATATATATATAAAATACAATTTATGCTTATAAGATATGAAATTGTGTTACGCAAGCTGTCATACCAAGAATTTGAGTCAATAAAATTCGTCCATATAATCATATACATATAACTCGACCTATAAATCAGAATTTCCTTATAGCTAGCCTTTTTGGTCAATTGAGAGATAATTGAGATCCATCTATATATTATGGAACAAATAAACAAGAGAATATTTAGTTAGCTATATATTTGGAATATTTTTGTGTTTTTTTACTTTTTATTTATTATTCTTTTTTTTTACATGTCCACACAAGAGGAAGGAGAGGGATTTAAACTAGTGACTTTCGTTTTATTAGGCGTGGTCCTAACCAATTGAGTTATCTCTTGAAGACATTTTTTTACTTATTGAAATGACAAAAATACTCCTCTAATATAACTAATTGGATATTCGCCGTTCATCTAAACCCGGAGAAGACGCACATTTGCCTCTTCAATGCTCTTGATGACTCTAGGCATTATAACTAGTATTCAACACTGCGCAGTTATCAATTCCTAGATGTTAGGTCGATACCTCTCAGTTTCAACTCTTTTCTTTTCCGGGGAAATAAATACTTAATTGTTATTAATTAGGTTTAAATTCATGCGATATATATATTAATAATAAAAATTATGGTAGGTAGCTGTAATCCATTTCTTTTGGAAAACGAACAAGAAGTCAACAACCCTAATTAACAAAATGTTTAAGGAAGTCAAAAAAGATGAATCAAAGTAAGAAGTTTTTGGTCTTCCCTGGGCCGCTGGAATACGAAATAGCTGAAAGCTAGCACGAGATATGATCGTGTGCCATGCAGCAAATATTTCAGCGGCCGGTTGGACGTACGGGCAGCGAGAATTGCCATTTCAACGTAAAAACCCAATGTACTTTGGTTTGGACGGCGGTCAGTTAGACAATACGACAACAAAAATGGCGGCATGTGGTCGCTTGGAAACGGGTCGGTGCATGTAAATATGGTCGGTGCAAGGGGCAGTTTAGTCAATAGGTCAGTTGGTCAGCCCAAGCGGAAAATATAACGTTTCCCTTTTTGATCATGTGCCTACCGCCAAACTGCTACGTGCAACACGGTGGCCTACGTATCATATATTCTGTATGACAACACCAAGATCAGCTGCTGCGTCCCCCACTCAGCAGTGGCGGAGTCAGAAAACTGGCGTTGGGGGCATTTTTTTTAATGAATAAAAAAATAAAAATAATTAAATATAAAAATTTAATTATTTTTCTTCTTTTTGGCTTCACTTGCAAGTTTCAAAGAAGACTGAACATGGTTGCACACTTCACGCCTATATCTTACTTTGTTTAATTTTTTTTTTCTTTTATCTTTCATGCCTTAATTTGTCTACTTGTGTTGTTAGTTATATTATTTTAATTATACTTTATTAATTATTTACTATTTAGGCTGAATACGTGAAGTCTGAACGAAATTACGTGAAATTTTATGTTAATAAATGGTGCGTGCAATTTAGTAAAATTGTTCATCTTCTTCAACCTTTTATTTTTTTGCATTTTTCTAAAACCCTTTTATTTTCTAAAATCCTTTGATTTTATGGTTGATCTTGGGGCATAATCATGGCTATTTTTCTTCTAGAGTTGTTGAGGTAGGGGAACATCAGTTGTTGATAGGTGACATAAAAAAAAAATTGTACATAGATAGGGAGAATTTTTATTGCCCCCATTCAACCCCCTTGGCTCTGCCAGTGTCACCCAGGTTTATGATTCTAACCATGTTAATGTTATACAAACCACATAAATTTTGTTCCGTCTAATTATGTTGATTAATATAAAAAATTTGACTGATTTTTATTATTATATCATCCGCACGCACGTTGTTTGTTATTTATATAAGATATTTGGTTCGAGGACAAACTCCGACGTGAAGCTATATTCGAACACCAATGAGGGGGTCGTTCTAGCTTTTGTTACAAAGAATGAATACGATGACGTGCAAGGTGCAGCCCCGGCATTTTGCCTGGAATGGTATGTGTATGTACAAATTATACAGTTCTACGGACGTGCATGGGGGAAGAAGAATTCAGTCCAAAAAGTTGGCGGTGTTCAGGCTCTCGGTTTTTTTTCTCCGACAATTGTCGAGCACCATTTTAGCGGAGGCTCTGAACGGACACGTGGAGCTGACGAAGCCGTCCACCAGGTGGAGGTACGTCTTGAGGTCGTGACACGTGGCTACGTTGAAGCCGTTGAGGTACGGGGAGTCTTTGCTGCTCAGCCGTAGCTCCCTCCCCACCTCGGCGTACACCCACTGAGTGTCCTCCACGCGCTTTTGGATCCAGCTGGGGAGTCCAGCGGCCACGTCGACATCGCGTCTGCACGACACGTCGTCGTCATCATCGATCACGAAGCCGGGTACTTTTGTTATAAGGTCGTCCGAGTTTACGATGCGCAGGACTTTGGTGCCTTGCTTTTCTACCTGCAGCCTGAAGCTCCGGTTCCCGACTCTCGGCCCCCCGAAGGAGATGACGGTGACGAGCGGCGCGCGCTTGAACGTCTTCTTGATGTCGTAAGCGGTGAGCGTCGCCAGCGCCGCGCCGAGGCTGTGCCCGGTGATGGTCAAGCTCAGCGGCTCGTCGCCATAGGATTGGAGGATCCTGGAGATTTCTTTACGTACCATGTGTTGGAGGCTCGGCGAGGCCGCTGTTCCTGACGTGTACAGGCTCAGGAACCCGCTCTCCACCATGGGTCCACACCCGACGGAGCTGTGATTGGGAAGGTGAGTCAGGGTGGCTCGGAGATTCTCGAGCCACTCCAAGCATGTGGCAGTGCCTCTGTAAGCAATCACCACATCTCGGCGTCCAAGTCTGGCGATTTCGTCTTTGTCTTGACAGACTGCCACGTAGCCTATCCAGCTCGACTGGGTGGCGACCCAGCTGGGTGCCTTTTCGATCCAACGTGGCAGCTTGATCCCCGACGTTGCACGTAGATTTTTTGTCAAGCGGTAACCGGTCTCAGGAATCCCAGCTCGCTCGAAAAACGAGCTTCTGGTGAAGAGGGAGTTGGCGTACGAAGGGGAGGAGGGGTCGAAGTCAAAAGACTTGTAGGTAGCGTCGACGAACTGGCCGTACCGGAGAATCTCCCGGCGAAGATTTTCGTCGAGGGGGTCGAGCAAGCCCTCCCAGTTGCGAATACCTTGGTATTCCCGCCATTTCTTGCCGAGCTTCGCCGGGCCGGGCATGAACCGGTAAGGGGAGTAGTCACCGGTGACAGTGGAGTTTTCAATGGGGTCTAGTAAACGCTCCAAGTTTTTGACAGTAGTGATCTTGTTGTTGAGGGTTGGTGGTGGTTGAGGAGTACTGACGGTGGCGGTGGAGCAGCGGACGGGAACGTGAAATGGGAGGTGTGTGCATGGGCGTGGGGCCGGTGCAATTGATGAGAGCCTCATTGTAGCGGAGCAAGAGGGATGGGTAGCTAAATGGCTGTTTAACACTTGGCAGGATTTAGAGGCTGTGTGTGTCAGAGGACTCGGTGGCTTGGAGGGCGTTTAAAAACTTAAAAGAGAGAAAAGTGTGAAACACTTTCCAGTTGCGCTTCGCAGGGTCTCATTGAGAGATCTTTTATAAGTAGAAAAAAGTACTTACTGTGTTTGTGAGAGAGAAAGAGCATTTAATTTGCTGAAAAGTGCTTACTCATGCATGCTTTTCACTCCTCCAAATTTGACAAAAGAAAAATTAAATAAAAAAAATCTAAAAGTAAATAGTTAAAATGTTGGGTTTGAAATAATTATTTTAAAAATATTGAAGTAATTTTAAAAAATTTTCTTATATCAATTTGAAAATGATGTGACTTTAAAAATTATATTTTCGATAATAATTTTAAGAGTCATATTATTCTTGAAGAGATATAAAAAGAACTTTTAAAATTATTCTAAATATTGAGTAAATTTGATGACTCTTGTGTAAATGTTTTCTTATCTTAAATTAGGAGAACAGTATTTGGAAAAAAAAAATCTTTTCCCTTTTTTTCTCCTGATCTGTAATAAAAATAAATAAATAACCAAAATTGGAAGAAAGCTTTACCTAATGGGAAGAAGACTTTGATACGGTGCCGCGTAGGGTATGAAATTAAGTATAGTCTTCCTTTTTCTTTGAATGGATCTCCATCGATCGTACTTCGTGTGGTTGCAGACAGTGCGTGTGCTGTTCGCAGAGAGAGAGAGAGAGAGAGAGAGAAGAGTAAGGTAGATACGGTTGGTAGGGACCCGTAACTGGAAAAACCGTACGTACTGGGGTCCAGGATATTGGTGATGGACATTGGACGATGGGATGATTGGAAATGGGGGTTCCCAATCACATGCGACGGTCCACATCCAACCAAGCTGGAGTCTTTGACTTGGCTGTAAAATGCTAAACCAAACCAACACCTCTTTCCTACCGAATCAGAGCTATCAGCTACGCCTGACACGTGAGAAACAACATTATTATCATCTGGCTTCCTCCTCCTCCTCTTCCCGCTCCGCTCGGTTCGGCTCGGCTCAACACACTAGCCGCCGGTGAAACTCTTTTCCTTTTCAACGACGGTGCATTTGGCGGTTAGAGGAACCTTTTTACTGCTGTCCACGTAGGTAGCAAAACATGCGGTTTCGGAAACAAAAAAACAGACGAGTTTACAATTCATTCTGCTTGAATAATGTATGTATCATGCATCAAATTCGCACGTTGTTTACTCGGAATGGGACACCCCCTTATATATACTTCCTTTAAAAGTGCAAGTATCGACCATATCAATAACATTCAAGCACATATTCAATTTCTAATGGGGAAAGCATATATTGGGGATAGAAGGGATTGAATTTAATTTGGATTCTAGTCTTACTAGCCTAGCAGCAAAATGTGTAAATATATGCAGGACCGGCTAGACCACTAGATAAGTGAGACGCTCACTTAGGGCCTCCGGATTAATAAGGCCAAAAAAAAAAAAATGCCCAATTTTTTTTTTTTAATAAAAACTTAAGACCTCTAATCATGATAAGTAATTTTAAAAAGGTCTCAATTTAATTAATTATAAGCCCCAATATAATAAGCATAAGGTAACATAAGCCCAATTAACCCATAAAAGCAAATATCTTTATACTTAAAAAGGTGTATGGGTTTTTTCTTGTGGGTTTTTTGACTCTTTTTTTTTTTTTTTTTGGTATTGTTTGAAATAGGTGTATCAACGAGGTAAGGATTTATAAAAAAACAATTTATTTTTTATTTTTTTTGTAATGTTTATTTTTGTTCTTGATTTTTATTGTGGGTTTTGTATGGGTTTTTGTCAATTTTTTTGGTAGATTTTGATTAAAAAAAAAAAATTAAGGCCCCATTTAAGAGTTTCGCCTAAGGACCCATAAAACATTGAGCCAGTCATGTATATATATTGAGAGAAATGCTATTTTACATTGTTCCAACATATATACTTAGTAATGTGTCATGCTCAATTCATCTTGATGAATCTCAATTAAAATGGAAAAAAATAATTAATTAATTGATCATATATACCACGCCAACTGAGTTTATCATGTATTAATGAAACGCATGTCTATAGAATTATGAGAATTATTGAGAAAGTTAGTAATTATTTTCTCATCTGCAATGCAAACCGAAAGTGATCAATATATAGTTAAGTATCATTGGGGTTAAGTTCTAGCAATCTAGCTAGCTGGATCCTTATATATATATATATATATATATATATATATATATATATATATAGTGATGATCGAGATCTCATGGCCAACATTTGTACACGAATGAAAACTTTTGTGGTTGATATTTTAAGTTATCATAAGCTTAATTAAAAAAAAAAAATCCAAGAAAAATTAATTTCTTATTCAGCAATAAAGGTCCACCCTTGGCTTCATTACGTACGTGGGAGATCTGGAACCGAAAATGCTAGAAATGATTGAGTTGCTACTATAAATATGTAGGCTATTTAACTTTAAATCTGTTTTAATTTATGCAACAATTGAAGGCCCACACCCTTTCCCTTCCAAGATTCTTTACGTGGGAGATCAATATATAAGAACCCAAAAGGCCTGAGATGTTCCTATAAATATTAATTAATAGATTCACGTAGGCCATTTTTCTTTAAATATTCGTGTTGCTCTACTAATGAGCAGATCCAAATGCAGCAAGTGATATGTCTCTCAGAAATGGAAAATACACTCTAATGACTAATCGGTTGCTAATTAAGTAGTTGATCGAGTTGGCATTAATTAACCTTTGCATGTGGCTGCAAAGCATCCATGCACTGCAACTGCCACATTTATGGGGGGCATGCAATGATTGCATATATATAATTATATGCAAATCATCGATGAGATTTTTAACAGCACTGATATGGGAGCTAGGGATGCAGCAAATTTTTTTAATTATTTGTGGTCCTTTTTGTTTTTATTTCAATTCATTACAGGCTTAGTTATTAAAAAAAATAAAAATAAAAATAGAAATTCCCTTCTTGAATCATGATGAAGCCAAGATTTGACTGATCCCAGTAATAGTGTTCTTCTTTTTTGCCGAATTAATGCATGTGTCAGTGTTTGTAAATTTCTTTTGCAGGGGTTGAGATATTTTGACGAGCAATAAATGTAACCAAGACAAGATTGTCTATATAGTTGAGCAACCAAGATATTTTTCTGATGCTTTTGGTCAATATTAATGGGGATCGATTGAGCTTAATTAATTGTCATTTTCAGGTAAGAGAAATCTTCGCCAATGTGATTCAATGGATGTACTTCTCACCGGTTTAAAGGATCTTTCTGGCCTTTCTTCTAACTTGATCGAGTAAGAGTTACAAGTGCTTGTTGACATTTGATGAAGGGTTTCTTCCTATTAGCTAGATACTTGGGGGGGTTTTCACTACAAGTATCTCCTAGTTAAGGAAGGACGTTGTAGTACTACGTAATTGCTTTGGCGAACACCTTGTTGCTACACCACATGTATATATTTTTATCGCTCACTCCACTATCATAGAATACCCGTGTAGGCCCCTGTCTAACGGTGTGAGAATTCATGCATCCATCGATTTTTTTGTAAGCCTAGTTGTCTCTGTAAGCACTAATGTATCATACGACGTGAATACTAGATTTGACTCTCTCTTATTAAAAACCCGAGTTCAAAATCAAAAAAGGCCCCCAAAAAGTTTCAAGGAGCACTACTACTAAACCCTAAGTACACTTCACTTACCAAGCTTGTACTAGTACTATTATGTTTCTCCCACCATATTACACTTGAAATAAACGATATATATATAATCCATATATGTATAGATATATACCTTCTCTTGTGATACGTACGCAATCAATTAAGTTGAATAATAAGATGAAGTTTCTTGGAGTTTTGTGTATGTGAGTTTAGTCCTCTTGAGAATTATGCATGTCAAAACATCATCTTTATACATGCATGGCTAAAATAAATACATGGAGTCTATATATATATATTCCTTTCTGATGGCCAATATATGTATATATCAAAAGGAGGCTAGCCAGCTGGTGCACTAATGGTGATCATTCACTCACTTCAAATGAACAGACAAAAGTAGATTCCTATATATGGAGAAGTATTCTTATTCATGAGAAAGATTACCCTACTGTATTTTCAAAATGGTTTCCAGCTTAGTGTTAAGCAATAATGTGATCTAGCTCCCAGCTTCTAGCATGTCCATTTTACAGTGCCGAAAATGTTGGTTTGGTGAGTTGTTAATACTTAATAGAACAAAAATATGCCATATATTTTTCTATCATAATTATAGAGATAGATAATACAAAACCAAGCACGTACCATCACACACTTGCATGTTAGGATAGAAATACATAATACAAAAACCAAGCACATGCCATTGCACATTTGCACGTGACATCCTAACTAGTAGTGTGTATATATAAATATATATATATATATATATATATATATATATATATATATGCCTATTTACCCTTTCACCAAAAAAGAAAAAAAAAAGCCACAACTTGTGTTTACAGCTATGTCAAAAAATAGGTCAAAACTACGAAAGCCAGCAAGGCAAGCGTGCCAAATTAGGTAGCTGGCGAGCGAGCTGATTTGTAAGCCATGAATGAGAAGCACGTGAAGCACGTGAAGCAAGTGGAACCGCCATGGCTTGCTTGCATTCATGAATCTGGGGTCGGGAAGCGACACGTGTAGTGTGTACTAAGCAAAGACGATAGACTCCTGCAAATTGTTGTTGACCAATTGGGAATTTGGGTGGACTTATTATTAACTAAATATCACCTTCTTTTTTTTTAGTCTAAATATAACCATTTGTCAATCTTTTCCCCTCCCCTCAACATTATTTACGCTTATTTTTTTTTCAAAAAAAAAAAAAAATTATCAAAATATTTTATTCATTCCTGCTAGTAATTGTCACCCCATTTGGCCCCTTGAAATTTATTTTTAATTACCAAAAATATATACATGAGACCATTTGGAATTCTCAGAGGATCCCACAAGTGCCAATATAGATTGGTTGTTTGGTAAACAACGTGCCCTTTACAATGATTATTGGCAAGGAAAAAAAATGAGTGTAATAATTAGTATAGAAAAGTAAAAAAATTGTATTGAAAAGTAAAAAAAAAAATTATTTTGTACTGATTTTTTTATTTAAATAATAATAAAAAATAAATAATGTGATATAAAAAATATATTATGTGATATAAAAAATGAGAATATTTTTATGTTTATTTTTTAAAAAAAATGAGACAAATAATGTGGTAGTATTTAGTGTTGTTTGCCAAACACCACCTCGATTACAACAAGACAAGGAAAATTGCAAACCAGTCAAGAAAAAAGGAGGAAGGATGGAGGGAAAGGGATAAGAATACGCAGCAATTATTTGTCTAAATTGGTTGAAATTTGGATAAGTAATATGAAAGATCTTACATAAAATTCATATGTTCAAATAAATTATGGGATGTTCGCCCACCTATCTGAATAAGTGGGTTACATGTGGGATTTCTCACATTATCTAACCGAATTATTAGCAAGTAATATAAGAGACCCTACATGAGATTAGGGCTTGTAATTTTTGATACGACCCACGAACCTGTCACGCGATATAATGTCAAGCAATTTTTGACATGAATTGTGATTTTGCAAACTCGACATGCAAACACAAATTGCTACCCACATATAAGACCAACTCTAAATAAATTTTGAGCTATCTGGCCTCTACCTAGGCATAGGCATGGATCCCATATGGGATCTCTTGCATTACCTATCCAAAAATTTTAGCAATTCGATCAAATAATTGTCATACAGATCCCAATATGGGGGTACAATCCACATCCGACTCATTGTTTCTATAATAGGTTTGTTCGACAAAACTTTTTAGAGAGTGATGTTTACTTTTTTGTTGTGATATGACCTAAAAATGAAAATAATTTTGATTGTTTTGGAAGTGTTGTACGTGTCTTGAGGTCTTTTTTTTTTTTTTTTTTCTGTTACCCTAAAAAAAAAACATTGCCAAACAAGCTGGTCGGTGCTTTTCTCCCTCAACTCCTAGCATCTTGGAGAGGCAAAACATGACAAATATTGTAGTCGACCATTCCTTGGTTAGCTTGACTTTCAACTCCCTCTTTTTATATTCTTTGATTAGTTAATTAATTTATCTTTCAAAGTTTGATTTCAAACTCTTCAAATTATTTTGCTGGTCAAATTATGATCCACTTGTTCCCATTTGCCAACTAATCTACAATATCTTTAATTCATCCACATATGGGAATTTGGTTTTGCTTGATTATATTGTCAAATCATCTTTTCCCATTTCCTACGTAAGGTTAAACAAACATCTAAGAAAGACATCAAATAAAACAAAACTTGTCATGACTAATGAATAATATAAGCTAGAAAGTAATCTTTCGAGGTCCAATTATGATTCACGTGGCCCCTTATCTCTACTTGTTTATCATTTATTTGTTTTTTGGTCCCTAATTAAATGGGAATTTCATTTCTTTCTTAACCTTTATTTTTTTTTTCCTTTCCAATTCCTAGATGATGTATAACAAGCAATTAAGAAGGTTAATTTCAACCAAATCCGGTTTCTAAGTACAACTCAACACACCTAGAGGATCAGAGACATAGCTAATTTCTCTTTTGTCATGACACTACACTCGAACAAAACTATATATATAGGGATGAATGACAAATCTTACCCTGCATCATTTTTTTTTTTTTAAATTGTGTCGAAGGAATCTACTCAAACTTAATTTTCTATAAATTTGTTACATATCTTAAGTATGTGAGAATTAATCACGTAATTTTTTAATAAAATTATTAAAAAAACATATGCTTCTCACATGCTTAATTAGAAGAAATTTCTCCAAAGAAATTTTTATCCGGTAAGATTTGTGTTATAAGCAAAAAAAACAACAAACCAAGTTGCCTAATGTAGAAACCTCTTTCATGTGTGCCTATTTGAATTGGATGTGGGATGTAGGGCTTGTTTAGGGCTCTTGTGACGGTTAATAATTCTACTTGTCAACTTAATTAATACGAAGTATCATATAAATTTCATGAAAGTTATAGAAAAAATTAGAGTGTCCCAAACATTTTCCATTGAAATTATATTGACCAAATTGCCTCTACTACCATATTTATTATTTGGATATGGCTTGCATGTATGTTATAGTGAAAACAATGGTTAAGATTAAATCTTTCAAAATTTCTTTCTTTTTTTTTTGACATGTCCACACAAGAGGAGAGGGGGGGAGGGGATTCGAACTAGTGACCTCCTTTATTAAGCGTGATCCCAGCTGATTGAACTACTTCTTTGGGACTTTTATTTTCACTCTTGTATTTAAAACATATGCATTCTATCACTATTAATGATTGTTTTTCTAGTAGCTTCTGAACAAGGGAGCTTTAAATGCAATACCCTTTTATATATGAGTTATGACTGCCAAACTGTTTAAAAAAAAAAAAAAATCCTTTGGTTTGGACGGTATGGGTCAAAGCAAAAACTTAAAAGAGTTTGGTGCAGCAAATCAATGAGTACTTGAACTTGAACCACTAGGGCAAAGGCATACACAGTATGAAAGTTGTAGGCTTGTGTTTGAAGTGACCCTTTTGTTGTATGATTGGGGGATTGAAATCATAGAGCCAAACATCCAACATTATTGCACCTTAATTAACTAAGGATACCCCATTCAAACCAAAAAAGGAATAAGAGTATTAAGGCTTGTCAGTTCCGCAAGTGATTTTGATAAGGATCATAAGGGTATGAATAGTTAGGATAATAGGAATTGGAATGCAATTCCAATTTATTAGGCTTAGATTATTTAATATTAAGATTAAGTTATTAGAATTAGAGTTTATTTGAATTTGAATATTATAACTTTAGTTGTTATCACTTTAAACTTTATCTACTTGTATTTCTATTTAAAGATCTATTGGTTAGTAATGAGAATTAAAGAATGAATTAGACATATGTCTTGACTCTTTGTAATTTGTATCCAACCCCAATTGGATTCACTTGTGGTATGCTTTTTTAATCAAATTTAAGGCTTCATTTTTATTATTATTATTTTTTTTTGTAACAAACAAATAACATTCAAACAAGGGAACCAAAAGTATCACAAGCAAGAAAATAAGGGAAAGGGGGATCCTTTCCACTACATAAAGGGATAAAAGAAAGGGGAGGGGGATAGGTGGGAAAAAAAATGGGAATGCAGCCGAGAAGCCTCTTGCCGCGGCCCAAAATGCCACTTGGTGGGTGCAGAAGTTTTCACTTTTGTGTACTTTCCTTGCTTCCCAAGTAGAAGAAGCAGGAAGTGATGCTAGTGTTGCTGCAATGACTGAGTTGATATGCTAGTCTTGTGAGAGAGATGGGGTCTTCAATGCAGCAATGACAACAGATGAGTCACCTTCTAAGGAGAAGGTCTTAAGGTCCAGAGAAACTGCTAGAGAAGCAGCTAGCTAAGCAACTAGAGCTTCACCAAAATTTGCTTCACACGGGAGGCTGATCTGAGAGAGAGCTTTTAGGATGTGCCCTTGAGGGAGAGCTGGGGTCTTCAATGCGGCAATGACAACAGATGAGTCACCTTCTAAGGAGAAGGTCTTAAGGTCCAGAGAAACTGCTAGAGAAGTAGCTAGCTGAGCAGCTAGAGCTTCACCAAAATTTGCTTCACACGGGGGGCTGATCTGAGAGAGAGCTTTTAGGATGTGCCTTTGAGAGTCCCTACAAACTGCTGCCTGCACAGAGAACTGCTCACGGATAGCAGTGTCAAAATTTACTTTGAAAGATCTAGCTTGAGGAGGAGACCAGTGCTCTTGAACCACAGGACAAGGAGAATTCCAAGCTGCAGCATGTTGAAGAGTTGTTTTTCTGATGGAGTTTGCAAGAGTATTGATGTTCGGGATCACACCTTCATGATAGGCCTTGTTCCTGGAAAACCAAAGGAGATCACAAAGAACAGCAGTAAAAATTTGAAAGAGGTGGGAGTCTGCTAGAGGGATACCTAGAGATGAAAAGGGATTTATGATGCCTTTGATCCAGTCTGGAAGTGAGAGAGGACTAGGCAAGAGAGTTCAGTGGCCAAAAATAATTTCTCCAGGCTACTCTAGCAAATATACACCTAAAGAAAAGATGAGGTGGGGAATCCTCTTCAGATTTGCAGAGGGGACAATAAGACTCCAAAGGAGAGATAGGAAAGATGGATTTTAATCTGGCTTTTGTTGGTAAAATATCCCAGGCAATTTTCCAAAGGAAGAGGACCAACCTAGCATTTAAATTAAGCTTCCAAAGAGATTTCCAGGTGTAGGTGGCCAAAGGAGAGATGGCAATGGAAACCCTATTGTTAGTTATCAATTTGTGAGTTGATTTGGTGGAAAAGTTGCCATCGAAGGAGGGGGTCTAGAGGAAACTAGAAGTAGGAGAAGGGTTGATGTGAATTTTCATGATCTCTAGCACACTTGAGGTAGTGAACAGGGAGATCAAAAGGGGAAAGTTCCAAAGGCCATTTGAAGAGATAAGGTCAAAAACTTTTAGGTTAGGGTGAGCTGACAGGCTGAGGGGAAGAAGAGAGGGGGAAAAAAGAGGAAGAGTTGGAATTCAAGAGGAGTTCCAAACAGATAAAGAAGAAAATTGGTGGATTTTGTGGCAGGGACCTAGAGTTAAAAGAGTTTTAGCTTTGGTGATGCCTTTCCATAGCCAAGAAGTGGCAGAAATGGAAGTGGGGGAGAGAAAAGATCCAATAGAAAGATACTTACCTAAGAGTTGTGACACCCAAAGAGAGTCTACACCCGTGAGAAGCTTCCAACCTAGCTTGGCAAGGAAAGCTAGATTCACATCTTTCATTTTCCTTAGGTCCAATCCCCAAGAGCTTTGGGAATGCAAAAAGTATTCCAAGACTTGAAGGAGAGGTTTCTGGTTTTTGAAGAAGGAAAGCCCCACCATAAATTCTTAAAGGATTTGTCTAATTGGCTGCAAATGCTTGAAGGTAGTAAGAAGGAACTCATGGCATATGAAGGAATGGCAGCAACCACAGACTTGATAAGCATGAGCCTACCTGCCTAAGAGAGAGTTTTTGCATGCCAACCATCCATTTTGGAGGACACCTATCAACAATAAATTGGAAATCATCTTTTTTGGAGCTTCTAGAAAGAATAGGAAGGCCAAGGTAGGAGGAGTTTGTAGGGAAAGTGGAATAGGGCAGGATATTTAGGATAAGAGCTTTGGTGGAGTGGTTGGTATTTTTTGAAAAGTTGATAGAAGATTTGTTTGAGTTGATTGACTAGCCAGACAAGAGACAATATTTCTCAAAACATGTGTGAATGCTGTTAGCTTCTTTTTGAGTAGCTTTCCCAAAAATCAGCAAGTCATCTGCAAAGAGGAGGTGGTGAATGGCAATGGAGTTTCTAGAAATTTTCAGACCTCTTAGATTACCCAAAGATTCTTCTCTAAACAGCAATCTAGATAGAACTTCATAACCTAAAATGAAGAGGAAAGGGGATAGTGGATCACCCTGCCTGAGGCCTCTTTCAGGAGAAAATCTGCCAAAAGGACTGCCATTCAGAATAATAGAGAATGAAGAAGAGGAAATGCACAACTTAATCTAGTTTATCTAAGTTGGGAGAAAACCAAGTTTCTCCATGATAGCAAAAATGAAATCCCACTCCATTTTGTCAAAGGCTTTTTCCATATCCATATTGAGAAACATGTAGCCATCTTTCCCTATTTTAAGTTTGTAAGAGTGCAGGAGCTCATGAGCAAGAATGATGTTGCCTTGGATATTTCTTGATGGAACAAAAGCAGATTGAAGAGGTGAGATGATCTTTGGGGATGGACTTCAATCTGTTTGCAAGGATTTTTGTGATGATTTTATAGGAGATGTTACATAAGCTAATAGGTCTGAAGTGGTGCACAGAATGGGAACCTATCTGTTTAGGGACAAGGGCTATGTGGGTATGGTTTTGTTCCATAAGCAACTGCTGGTTTTGGAAGAAATTTCTTGTGCAATTAAGAACATCAAGCTTGACAACCGACTAGTATTTTTTGAAAAATAAGGCTGTGAAGCCATCAGGCCTTGAGGCCTTTGTGGAACCAAGGCTATAGAGGGCTTAAACCACCTCAGATTTTGGGGGATTGGAGCAAAGGAGAAGATTGTCCTCTTCAGTAACAGTATGGGCAAACAGACTTAACATATCATCATCAATAAGAGGCCTTGTTGAAGAGAACAGGTTGGAGAAATGAGAAAAAAAAGATCCTCCAATTTATGCTCTGTTAGACAACCAGAATCCTTCATTTGATTTCAAGAAGTTTACTGCATTTGATCTTCTCCTAATTAGAGTAGAGGAGTGAAAATACTTGGTGTTAAGGTCTTTACACTTTAACTGGGTCTCTCTAGACTTAGACCTCCAGAGAGATTCTTCTTTAATCAAGAGATCATCAAGTTCTTTCTTCAGAGAGGACTCCATCAAGCTTGATTGAGTGCTAAGAGCTGAAATCTGTAGGTCATCAATTCTGGCCAGAGTGGATTTAATCTTGATTTGGATGTTGCCAAAGTGGAGAGAGTTCCACCTTTTGAGAGCTAATTTGGTTTGGTTCAATTTCTTAATAAGACATAAGGCAGGAGAGCCAAAAGTCTTTAGTTTCCATGCAGCTTCAATAACAAGTCCACAGGTAGGGTCATAAGTCCAAAATTCTTCAAACTTAAAGGGTCTGGGTAAGAAAGAAGAAGAGGTGTTAGTGTTTAAGAGGATGGGGTTGTGGTCAGAATGTGAGGCAAGGAGGTGTATAAGTGAGAATTCAGGATGGATGTGGACCCAATCAAGTGAAGCTAGGGCTCTGTCAAGTCTTTCTTTGATGACATCAAGGCCTTTTCTGTTATTGCACCAAGTATACGAATTACCAACAAAACCTAAGTCAATCAGGCCATGGTGATTAATGAGATTTTTGAATGGACAATTGGAGGAGCTAGCTGTAACATCCCACCCTAATGACACACAATATTGTCCGCTTTTGGCTCCCCTAAACCAGACTTCCCAAGAGGTCACCCATCATGGTACTACTCTCGCAGAAGCATGCTTAACTACGGAGTTCTGATGGGATCATTACCATCAGCTTTAAAATGTATTGTTGTCATTGAGGGTGGAAGTATATATATAAGCACATCCCCATCTCCAATACCCAGGCGATGTGGGACATCACAATCACCCCCTCTTAAGACCCAGCGTCCTCGTTGGCGGCCTCATGGGATTAGCCCACTCTTGGCATCCATCCGAACAAGTCCTCGTTGGCGGCCTCATGGGATTAGCCCACTCTTGGCATCCGTCCCAGCGAGCGTCCGTTAGCGACCTTCATAGGCTTTTGTGCACGCTCCCCCACATCTCAAGCTGGAAAATGGCTCTGATACCATTTGTGACATCCCACCATAATGACACACAATATTGTCCGCTTTTGCCTCCCCTGAACCAGACTTCCTAGGAAGCCACCCATCCTGATACTACTCTCGCAGAAGCACGCTTAACTGCGGAGTTCTGATGGGATCATTACCATCACAGCTTTAAAATGCATTATTGTCATTGAGGGTGGAAGTATACATATAAGCACATCCCCATCTCCATACCCAGGCGATGTGGGACGTCACACTAGCAACAGGACAACCTCTAAGTTTCTCAGATTGGTCTAACACAAAATTGAAACTCTTAAGGAAAGCCAGGGACTAGCAAAATCCTCATTAGCAGTAGTGAGAGAGTCCCAAAAAGCAGCTTTGTTCTTCTTTTCTAGAGGGCTATATAAACAAGAAAGTATCCAAGGGAGTTGGGGGGGGTTAGAGAGACACCAAGAGGAGATGTTTTTTTTGTTAGTAATAAAACTTTCAAGCTCAACACCTGCTCTCCAGGCTAAGACAAGACCACCACAAGAACCAACTAGAGCAACATGAGTCATTAAGTAAAAGCCAAGATGATTCATAATAGGAGAGACAAGAGAAGGGAGGGATTTGGTTTCAAACAGAAAGAAAACATCAGGGGCATTGGCTTTGATCAGTGCTCTAAGACTTTGAATTGCAGCTGGATGAGTAATCTGTAGCGCCCCAGATTTTAATAGTCTTATTTTTGATATATTTATTTGATAACATTATTCAATTATTTTCTTTAAAGAGTTTATGGTATTATGGAGGGTGGTAATTAGATAATGGTAGTTATTGAATAAGGTGATAGTAAATGGTAGATGAAATAGTAATGTTGGTAGGTGTATGGTAGGTGTAATAGTATGGGTAGGTGTATGGGTAGGTGTAATAGTATGGGTAGGTGTAATGGTATGGGTAGGTGAAATAGTAAAATGAGGGTAGAATTGTAAATGAAAGGTAGAATAGTATCTTAAGATTTTCCTATAAATAGAGCTTCTCCCTTCACAAATTCACCACTCCTCTCCCTTCTCTTCTTTATATATTCTTCCTTCTTCCGCTTTCTACTCGGTCTTTCTTCTTTCGGAAGTGTTTACACGAAAAAGAGAGAGAAAGGGCGAGTCAAGGCGCCGCAAGAAAGGAAGAACACGAGAGAGAAAGCGGTCTTAAGAAATTAGTTCAAATAAAGTAGTGGGTGATAGTCAGATTTGGAGCAGCTAGATTCTTTGGAAACTTAAGCCTTGGTCTAAAAGTAAGTACATTCACTACCCCTTCTAAAGTTATCATGTCATGCAATTTATGTACAACTGTAAATGTTTATGTATTTTTATTTACATATTATAAAGTTATGTGGCATGCATGAAAGATTGAGAAAGATGAATTTCTTTGTGAACATGATGATTATAAAATAATAATAAAACCCTCATACATGTTGCCCTAAGATGCATCAAAAGAAGTACAATGAGAAGTATAAGAAATGTTATGAATGTTTATGAAATGAGGGCACATGTATAGAGGAGTATTTTGGCCCCAAGAAAGAAAGAATGAGAAGAGTTTGGTACCGATACTCGGATGGAGGCGAAACCACTAAAGAAAGCTATATAAGAAAGTGGTATTCCATCAACAGACCGTTGAGTGCACCAAGTAAAAGAGTTAATTGACGGTCGGGCATGGCTGAGGCCACAGTTCAGTGCCATGGTCACAAGGACCCGCAACCCTCATGCACAGGGGTAATAGTGTACATGGGCCATAAAATGAGAAAACGACAAAATATTTGCATCAATGATTTACTATGATGACTTGAAATGAAAAGGTATGACAATGATTTATAATGATGCGATATGATGAAGATTTACAATGATGATTTATGACGATGATTTACAATAATGATTTTAAATAACGATTCTGACAATTATTACTAGATGTAATAATATGTATATGTTACGGGAGATGCAACCGTGCATACATATATCATTATGGCTGGTCGTATATTTATTTGTGAAAACAGTTTTCGAAAACTGAGAACAAGGAGTAAAACTATTTATGGTTGTGGATTTTACTTGTTGGGCCCCCTTTGGGCTCATTGAGTTTTATTTCTTGTTTTCAGGTAGAGAGCTTGCTTGAATAGAAGGCCGGAATGGGGGCACGGATAACTATTAAATTTTCATAGTCTTTTTAAGTCAGTTATTGTAATAAAATGATCTTCTGCAATTAAAATTTATGTTTTCTAATTTAAACATAATAAAAGCTCTTGATAAATGTTTTATACATTTATCGTACTCTTTGAAAAATCAAATACTCTGATAGACCTTATGGATCTTTGCAAAGATTTTATTATAAAAGAAGAAAGGTGTCAAACCTAGCCTTAATGGGCTGGGGGTGTTACATAATCCCTCTGCAGTTCCAAGAGAGAATCTTTATATGCTGCTAGGGGACACCACATGGTCCCTTAAATTGATTGAGCCTTCATTTTCTAACACAGCAGAAATGAAACTAGAAGCAGGAGCTAAGGTTTTTTTTTTCTGTTTCTAGAAGCTTTGAAGTAGGACCTAGCAGGTAGTTTTAGTGGGGGTTTAAGGGTGATGTCCATAGGGATGGGGTTCTCCATTTCATTAGGAGTACAGGTTGTTTGAGGGGAAAACCTAGTGCTTCTTTTAAGGGGGAGGAGGACACCAGAAAGCCTGGCTCTCTTCTTTTTTACTAGGGAAGGATTGTAACCAGGGGGTGTGGAATTCACAGGAGTAGTGGGGTGGAGAGATGGAGGAGTGGCTTGAGGAGGTTTAGTAGAGGTGATTGTTGCACAAATTTAATTGTACTCGCCAATTGCACGACTCGTCGTAATAAAGTGGATGTGCAAGTGCGAGTGTCAAACCCACAAAGAATCGGTTTTGCTAAGAATCAATTTAAAATGCCTAAACTAATAATATCTTAACCTAGTCCCAAAATAAAACAGGTAACATGCGTAAAAATAAACTAGATTAAATGCAATAAAAACAAAGAAATAAAAATCCTAAGGTCTAGAATCCACCTTACCATATTTAAATACACAATTAATTAAACATCCGTCTATCGATCAAAAGTGATGCATGTTCTAGTGTCACGCTAGTTCATGCATCCTTACGCCCTATGCATGTCCTATTGTGCCTATTGAAATAATCAAAACGTCTGTCCATTTGACGAAAGACAAAACATGAATGGTTTAAGGCCCAAAGGATCCAAAGTGAAAGTGATTTAACACTAACTATTATGAATAAATGGGCGTAACCCAAACGATGAAATGTATCCATCGGACTAAACACTATGACCAAACAATTACGACACAATCGATGCAACTTTGTCACGAAATTAAACCAAAACAAACATACATAGCAAATAATAAACGGATTAAATGTAAAACTAACTATGAAAGCATTTAAGTAAATCCATGGTGAATGGAATAAAAGACTAAATAGGCATAAAATAAATAAATGACAATTTATGAGGGATTTACAGTGGAAAACAGAGGGCTTGAGGCCCTAGGGGCGCCTCCCAAAACGTGCAAAACATAAAATACACAAAGTTCTATTTATAGACAAAATAAAACGTGCTGCCAGGTCAGGGGTGCGTTCAAACGCAGGTCGTGCATTCGAACGCACTCTCACATGTGTTCGATCTTCTGGACATGCGTTCGGCCGTAGTTGTAATGCAGTGCCGCGTGTGTTCGAGTGTAGGCGTTGCGTTCGACCGCACTAAGTGATTGAAGCGATGAACGATAGGGCCGGCTAGGGCGACACGGACTTCACGGGCTGACAGGGAGTACGTTTGAACGTGGCTTCTGTGTTTGACCGTAGTGCGTTCGAATGCAGGACGTGTGTTCGAACGCACCTGCAGAGGCTGAAGTTCCATCTTTGCTTAATTCTGCCCCTTTGAACCACAATTCTCACCAAGGACCAACAACACATTAAAACACTAAAACAATACAAAACATTAGATATTAACAACACTAAGAGCCTAACAAACATAAGTTAAGGAAGGTCCAATATACAATATTTGACACCGATCAATGATTTTTTTGGAGTTGGTTGCATGTTTGTGAGAAGTCTTTTTGGCGGGTAAACTTTTAAAGTCAATTTTAACTGTTGAGGTAAGATGTTTTCTGAGATAGGGAGGAGAGAGGAAGGTTTAGTTGGGCTAAAAGGAAAGATAATGGATAGTGATGGCTCAAGGTTTGATTGGTTAGGATCTAATGTGATAGGAGTTAGGAAGTGAGGAGTGTAAGGTTGCGTGGCAAAGTTGATTTGAGATGAAGTGGTGGAAAAAGTGTTGATGGTGGCATTTATTGTGGATGAGATGGGCTGTGATGTGTCAGCTGCTAAGGTATGTTCAGGGGTTGAAATTTCCTAAAGCTTGGAACTTGAAGCAGGTGGAATAGGGATTAAGGAATTTTTAGTAAAGGGATTAGGAGCTAATCCATGTTCTTTCAACTGGTTTAACCCCAATGCAGAAGAATGAGGATTTAAAGGTTGTGTTTGGGAGGTGTTTATGGTGAGGTTGGTGTTTGAGGAGGGAGAGGAGGGTAGGAGATTGGAGAAAATATTCAACTTCAGAGAAACAGCATACCTGGCAAGTGTTCTCTCTTCTGGTTCAGCCATACAGTTAGCTGATTTGTGGTTGAGTCTTCCACAAGAGCAGCAGTAGATATCCAGCCGTTCATATTTTAGGAAAATCCACAGGGACTCACCACCATCTCTTCTGAAGGAGAATCCAGGCTTTAGAGGGTTGTTTGCTTCAATTTCTACAAGAATCCTAAGGTAGCTTTTGAAAGTGGTAGTTGCTTCACTAGTGTCATCAATTGAAAGAAGGTCCCCAATCCTTTTCCAATAGAGATAACAGTTTTGGTGGTCATGTTGATAAGAGGGAGGCCATGTATTTGGATCCAGAAAGGTGCTTTGTTGAGTAGGAGTTCTCCTAAGATGGCATGAGGGTTCCAAAGCTACATGATGTGCAAGTAACCATTAACATTCCAAGTAACCTGCTTTTGGATTTTGAGAAGGTGTTCTTTCTTTGAGAGCTTGAAGAGGAATTTGTTTAGGCCTAGCACTGCAAAGGAAATGGGGACAGCAAACTCCTAGGCTTTAGAAAGAGCAGCATAAACGGATTGGTTGTTGTGAGTTTTTTATGAGATGACATGTCCTACCAAAGGTAGGCAGTCATCAGAAGTATTTTCAGAGGAAAGTGACTCTATCTGAGAAATGGGATCCTTCCATGACAGAGCTTCAGTTTGAGCTATAAGGCTATTTATGTCCATGATAAAAAGGAGGGAAAGAAAGCAGGGGAAACAGGGGAAGAAATAGGGAAAGCTGTGAAGAAAGAACAAAATCTGAAGAAACATGAAACAGAAGGAAACAGAAAATATAAAACCAGAAAAGAAACAGATGAGAGCAACGGTTAATTGGAAACTAGTTGACATGAAAGAGGCAACAGAGGAAACAAAGTGACCAGGTGAAGAAGGAAGCTTCTTTCAGGAGGGAGTTCTTTCCTAGGAGAGAGAACTAAGCTTTTACAAGTTGTAATTCCTATAAGTCAAGAATTAGAGTGTTATAATGGAAGGAAGGCTTCAATTTTTTAATCAAACCATTTTGACAAATTACTCTTGATAAAACATCTTGTTTTACTGTTAAGATTAATTTGAATCAAACAGACAAAGTTCAACTCAAAGTGGTATGAACTCTGGACTCCTATTCAGTCTCTTTCTAGTACAATTAGCATATTGGTACGTATGAACTAATTCTTCAGCTTTCATCAATTTATGGCAGCTTTCAATTTTATAGATTTGGTTGTCAAAAGGACTCACAGTTGGGATCATCATGAACATTCCAGATGAAGAAATGTTCTTTATCATGTGATATCCAAAATACACAAATAAATGTCAAAATTTTGGTGCTTTTGCCTGCAAAACTAACAAGTTTTGTACATTTTGCTTATAAAAGGTGATAAATCAGTCAGGAAAAAAATACCAACTTGTGGATTTTGCTTAAGTGTTTTTTTTTTTTTTTGACATGTCTGCACAAAAGGAGGAGAAAATTTGAATTAATGACCTTTACTTTATTAGGCGTAATCCCAGCCAATTGAACTATTTCTTAGGGACAATTTTGCCTAAGAGTCTATGCTGGAGGTAATCTCTTATAAAAGGACATAAATAGAGCCTACGTGAACTCCAATTATTGATGCTCTAATCCCATCATGTCTATGCATGCTACTCTCATACAACTGATACAAGTCTATGTTGCTATTATGAACTTCAAGTTTGGTCCATAGTAGCCCCACTTCCATATTAATTTTTGTTGACAAAAATCAATTGTTAGATGTTGACAATGAGTTGGTTTGAAAATGTTATTATATTTTATTTTCACTTTTGGATGGACTGTATAGTCATGTTAATATTTGGGTCCATAATAGGCTAGACCAATTTTATAAGCACTTGAGGAAGCCATGTACTCTTACCTTACATTTATAATGAATTTTAGCCCATTAAACTTTATTAGGTCATTAGAGCAATTAGGGTTAAGAGACTAGTGCCCTCTACACACACAAAACACAATTTTCTTTTATATGTTACTGCATCTATAGGAGACTTGAGAGGCAGATATTGAAAGTTTGTCTCGTGATTAATTGATGGTATGTGATTCTCATCCTTGGTTTATACATATTGTGGAGAAAGAACAGATCTATTATTAAAATATTCTAACAAATATAACTGTACATGTGATCCAGGTTGTATCTGAAGAAGATAAAAGGGTGAGCTTTATGCTATTGTTTACATTTTCATGTGAATTAATTATGAGAAATTATTGGTGTTAATATTTTGCCCTTAGTTTTCTCATATTCTACTACAAATTCAATAGATCAACCATTAGATTTGTGGAGTACACATAAGTCCACAAATCTAATGGATAATTTGTAAAATGTTATGGAAAAAATATTAACACTAATAATTTCTTATTAATTAATACTAATATTTTCGTTCATTTTATAAACACTAACAATTCAGGCAGTAAATTAAATGAGTGAATGTGAAAACCTCTATGAGGCCTACTAATTCCCAACAAGTGGATAAGTTGTCCGAAAACTAATTGGACATGCAATTCTTATAAAAACTCTCATTTTCACTATCAAAATTGTTAGCAATTTAAGTAGAAAGATTATTGGACATTTCTATCCAAAGACAATAATTAGATCTTCGCAAAGCCTCGACGAGGAAGAAATGGTTGTCAAATGACCCGCGTTGTACCTATGCCAAAAAATACTTTGAAAGAAAAAGGGGGTTTGCATGCCTAGCGACATGTCATATGGTTAGGTTAAAAAAAATCCTACATGGTGTTAGTTTTAAGAGTGCCAATTCATATTTGTGTGTCAAGTTCAAATTGTGTCCAAACATGATTATAAAATTATATATATATATATATATATATATATATCAATCATAACACAACTCATTTAATAAACGAATTAGAATCCTACTACTGTGTCAAAAATAGTCATCCATAAATGTCAAATAGAGTTCAAATCGTGTCAAGACAATCATAAAATTATATAAGTTAATCATAAGCTGACCTATTTAATTAAACTAGTCAAACTCTTCAACCTTAACTTGCTAATTTCATATTGAGTTTTGATACTCATATAAAAAATTGTCATAATGTCAACCGAGGATCTTAATGTTTCTTTGTTTCTTTCTTTCTCTTTTACATCCATTGGTTCGTGTGCACATTTTACTTGCAATCTGAAAATTATGATGGGAAAACATATAACAAAAAAAGAGAACTAATACAAGAAATGGTCACTTTGAAGTAGCATTTTCCTTTATAATCCATTGCTCGACTGGCTTTCTTGAATTCCAATGTCTTTGCTTCCTCATGCCTGAGGTCCTGAGCCCACTAGTGCTTGGTCTACTTATGGAACCAACAGAATGTGTTCCCAAAGTGACTACAAGATCCCTTCCTTGTTACTCACCAGATTCTTTGCTCGACACTGTGCTAGGCGATGCCCCTGGCTGTTTCACTTGCTTTCTTGAATTCCATGCTCTGTACTTCCTCATGCGGGTGCGCCTTTGTGCGCCGGTGTTCGGGAGAGTTAAGGAACCACTAGAATGCACTTCCAGGGTACCCATGGGTTCTGTTTGTGGTTGCTCAGCCGACTCTTGGGCGGAAATATTTGCAGCAGATGCATCTGTTTGCAGGAGAAACATACCAGGCACAACAACTAGATTTTGTTTAGGCTCAATTAAGCCATTGTTTTCTTGTTATAGCCTCAATATAGCCTCAAGTTTTTCTCTTCTAACATCCTCAAAATCAGACTCAAAGAGCTTCTGATTGTCATCTACTTCAATTTCATCAAAATTCTGGAATCAACCAAAAAAGTTGGTAAATTCCCCAGCACTTGATACAACTGAACAAGTAATTATTGAACATAGGAATGAAAAAGAATATAATCCTACAAATACTACTATAGACAAGAGTTTACAACGCGGAGCTTAGATTATAACAAATTATTGCCAAAGTATCAAGTTTACTTAAGGACATTAACCCAACCCCAAGCTTTCTATATTATGCCTCAACAGAAGACCTTGACACTGTTTGTTGCTTCTTGGATTTCCAAGACACCAATGAATCCCCATGAAACACACAAAAGCTAGTTATAGATCTTCGAGTGTCCAAACAACTTGCCCAATCTAAGTCTGAAAAAGCTTTAAGGTGAAAATCTAACTTGGCAGAAAAAATGAGACCTTGAGCAAGAGAATTCTTCATGTATCTTAAGACTCGATGAGTAGCTTCCAGATGAGGTTGCCTTGGTTTATCCATAAACTGACTTAATATTTGAACAGAAAAAGCTAAATCAAGTATGGTAATTGTCAAGTAAATTAGCCTACCATCCAACCTTTTATAACTTGTTGAATCTGAAAAGAGAACACCTTCATCCTTTGAAGATTCCATAGGAAATTTAGCAGGTTTAGAAGCCAATAAACCTGAATCCTCTAAGATCTCAAGGGCATACTTCCTCTAACAAACTGAAATTCCATCATCAAACCTAGCAATCTCAAGACCAAGAAAATACTTCAATGGCCCTAAATCTTTCAATTTGAATCTGTCATTCAAAAGAGTAATAAAAAAAGGACACTACTTGTGGATCATTGCTAGCAATAGCTACATCATCAACATAAACTAGTAAGGCAATGAAATATCTTTGAACGAGTGGATAAAGAGTAATTAGCCTTAGATTGAATAAAACCAAGTTCAATCAATACAGCTGAAAATTTTGAAAACTACTGTCTAGAGGCCTACTTCAATCCATATAGAGATTTGGTTAACCTATAAACCTTTGTCTCCCCCTTAGTGCCAAAACCAGGAGGCATGGACTCATAAACCTCTTCATCCAAATCACCATGCAAGAATGCATTATTTACATCGAACTGATGCAAAAACTAGTTCTTTACTGCTGCAAGAGCCAAAAAAATCTAACAATAGTCATTTTAGCAACAGGTGAAAAAGTTTTATGATAATCTAACCACTCACACTGAGTATACCCTTTAGCAACCAGCCTTGCCTTGTACCTTTCAATAGTTCCATCATACTTGTATTTTATCTTATACACCCATTTGCAGCCAATAAAATGTTTGTCAGAAGGTAAATCAGTTACTACCAAAGTTTTTTTTTTCCTCTAAAGCTTTAATCTCAGCTTTCATAGCTTCACACCAAAGTGGATTCTTAACAGCTTGATGGTAAAACTTAGGCTTAGGTTGGAATGAAATGGAAAGACAAAAATGCTTATGTTTAGAAGACAGGTTATCATAAGAAATGAAAGAGGACAATGGATAGGGTTTACCTGAATTGTCAACACTTGAAGCCAATTGAGGTGAGCAAGAAGAGACCTGTTTATAATGATAATCTTGTAAGTAACTAGGTTTATGTTTGACCCTATCTGACCTTCTAAGAATGGGAGAAGATGCTGAATTAGGAATCTAAAAATTTATATCTGCAGAAGGAGGAAATGAGACTTCTGCATAATCAAAATTTAAAAATGATTCTGCAAAAGGATGAGATGGAGTTTCTGTAGATTTTGATTGAGAAGATAGAGGTTCTATAGAATTAGGTTGAGAAGGTAAAGTGGTTTTTGAATTAGGAAAAACTGCATAGTTATTGTTTTGTGATTGAACAATATTGTGTTGTTGAATGTTTGGTGACATAGAATCCAAAAATTCTGTGTCAGGATGCATGGGAAAATGAATGGATGAAGGAACACTTTCATGCATATGCATTGAATGTGAAAATGGATTTGAACAAGAAGCATAAGGAAATATTGTCTCATGAAATATGGCATGTCAAGAAATAAAAACATAATGAGTATGGAGATTATAGAATTTATGTCATTTAATGCCAAATGGATAACCAATTAAAATACAAGGTGTAGCTCTTGGATCAAACTTTGTTTTATTTCTAGATAAAGTTGAAACATAAGCTAAACATCCAAATACTTTGAGGTGTGAATAAGATGGAATAGCAGAAAAAATAAGTTCATGTGGAGATTTGTTGGATAAAAGAGGTGTTGGAATCCTGTTAATGATATGAGCTGCAGTTAAAACATGATCTGCCAAAAAAGGTAAAGGAAGATTGTACTGAAATCTTAAAGATCTAGCTACATTCAAAAGATGTTGATATTTTCTTTCAACTACAGCATTTTGTTGTGGAGTTTCTACACAACTAAGTTGATGAATGATGCCTTGGGCTGAAAAGAATCTCTCATGTGAAATTCAGTACCATTATCTAATCTAATACATTTGATTTTGGTTTGGAATTGTGTTTGAACCATATTAGAAAAAGATTGGATTATTGAAGAAGTTTGTGACGTATGTTGCATTAAATAGACCCAAGTAAACTGTGTGTAATCATCTACAATAGTAAGAAAGAATCTTGATCTATTGATAGAATTGATGGCCGTATGACCCCATACATCACAATGAAGCAATTCAAAAACAGTAGTTGAAAAAGAACTACTAACAGGAAAGGGTAATTTGTGTTGTTTAGCCAATGGACAAATTGGACAAACAGAATCTTGTTTACAAGAAATAGAAGGAACAATGGATTGTATCAACTTCATTCTAGAATGAGAAGGATGCCCCAATCTATAATGCCACAGATTACATGAAAGGTCTTTTATTGAATTAAAAGACAAATGCTTGAAAAAAGAAGGAATGAAAGGAGCAGAAATGGATGCATTGGCTGAAACCTTGTTTGCTTGCATCAGATAGAATAAACCAGCCACTTTTTCACCCACCCCAATCGTTCTCCAATTGTGTAAATTCTGTATAAAATAGTATCCAGCAAGAAATATAAGGCAACATTTTAAGGATTTGATGAGTTTAATGGCTGAAATCAAATTGAAAGTGAAAGAAGGAACACACAAAACTCTAGTTAAAGTAAGAGTTTCTGAAATTGTAACAGTTCCAATGTGTGTGACATTAGCTATTAAACTATTTGGTAGTTTAACATGAGTGGATACAACAGTAGTAATGGTTGTAAACATAGAAGAACAACTGATCATGTCATTAGTAGCTCCGGTGTCTATAATCTAATAATGGTTTTTTAGATTTGAATGGGAGGCTATATTGAGATAAGCAGAAAAAAAACCAAATGTTTAGGGTTGAGTATACCAAAATTACCAACTGTAGAAGTAGAAGATGGGTGTGGAATTTGATGTTGATTTAGGAGATTCATCAGTTGTTGACATTGTACAGAAATCATGGACAACTTAGGACTACTCAACTGTAAAGCATGAGAATGATGACCACTAAGATCAGTTCCTTGAGAATAAGGATTGCTAAGGTTAGTTCCTTGCATTTGCACTTGGTTTACTGAGTATAACACTGGTATGTTTTGAGTAAACTTAAAACTAGGTGGGAATCCATGGACTCTATAGCATTTTTTAATAGTATGACCAGCTACTCCATAATGAGAACACATGGAGCAATCTTTCTTGTAGTTTTGCTTGAAAAATCTAGATCTTGGTGAAGTTTTAGTCATGTATACAGTAGGTTCATGATGAGTTGAACGAAAAGGTTTAGGCAAGACAGATTTAGTCATCAAAGCAGAGGATGTATCATGACTAACAGGATTCACACATATTTCTCTTTGTTTCTCCTCTTGAATAATAAGAGAGAAAACTTTGTTTATAGAAGGGAGATAATCCATTAGTAAAATCTAAGCTCTGACAGTAGAGAATGAATCATTTAAACCCATTAGGAATTGTAGGACACGTTCTTGATTGTAAAGTTCAAGAATGAACTTCATTCTACCACAATGATAAAAATTACAAATAGAAACAAGTCTGTAATTGTTAAGTTCTTCCCAAAGAGTTTTGATTTTGGTAAAATACCAACTTACAGAGGAATTTTCTTGAGCAACAACAGAGATGGCCTTTTGTAGCTAAAACACTCTCGGGCCATTCTTTTGTTGTGTATAACGATCCATAAGATCATGCCATACATCTTGAGCAAAAGTGATGTAGATGACAGTGTTATAGATTTCCTTGGATACAAAGTTAAGAATCCAGGAAACTACAAGATCGTTGCATTGAGTCCATGCATGATAGTAACTCTAAAAAACAAATGGTTTTGACAAAGAACCATCAATGAAACATAGTTTGTTTTTTGCACTCAAAGCAACTAACATTGAGTAGCTCCAAGTACTATAGTTTTCTCCTGTCAATGGCTGAAGAACTAATATAATTCCTAGATTATCACCATTGTGGAGAAAAAGAGGACTAGATGGATCAATAGGACGAGAATTTATAAATGGATCTTTGAATGTATTTTGAGGTTGATTTGTCAAAGGATTTGGCAGACCATTTGAATGATTATTTGCCAAAGTATTAGACAGATTGTTTAAAGAGAAAAGATGTTGATGATTTTCTGCCATTGTTGAAGCTTGAAAATCACCTTGAACTATGGAAATAGATGGAATGTTGGCTACCATTGTAGAAAGCGGCAAAAGTAAGAAAAGAAAGAAAATAAGATGAATCACAGTTTGTGATTATGGCTCTAATACCATGTCAAATATCAAAGAAAGCAAAGAAAAACTCCAAAACATAGGAAAGGAAATGAAGGAGAAAGAAGAAGAGAAAAGGAATAATATAAGTTCTTCATTTGTAAATCATTCTTTTGAAGTTTACAAGGGAATGAGAGAAGCTTATTTATGAGCTTACAATCAAGATAACTAAAAAACTAACTTATAAACAGAAAGTTAGTTATTTAGTTTACAAGTAACAAACTATTGTTCACGTGTGTTTACTACACTCTCTTTTACTGCACTCAATGAATACGCTCGATCATTGTGCTCGATCGCACTCAACTTTGCGCTCTCTGTTATAGCCCTCGAGTTGTGCTCGATCGCACTGACTACTGAAAGTTGGGACGAGACATCGGCGGTGCGAGGCTTGATGTGGACATAGAGGTGTGGAGGGTAGGAATCGATAACCATGCAATCATCTCCGTACACTGCTTGCACAACTTCTACTTCTGCCTCGATTTTCGCTTCATTGGCGGTGACCATTGTCCTCTCAGCCACAGCTAGCGCAAGTGAGAGAGCGCTTTTGGATTTTGAGAAAACAAGACAATATTTATATTTGTTGACGTGTCACTAGATTCTTTTGCCACGTTGATGGCTGGTTAGAGGACTGCGCTGTGAATCTTTCTTATCTCGGTACTCTTAATAACCACTATTTCTTTATAACGGTTAATTAGTAACCGCTTTTATAACAAATATTATTTGCATAAAAATAATTTTTTGACTTCATTGTTTTTTATTAAAATGTTATTTCAATTTTTTTTTTTTTTATAAACAAAATTTTATTTTCAATGTAATCGGTATAAGTAAAAAATTGAGAAATCAACCTCTTTGCTGTTGTTTTTGTCATCTTTTTGATATTTTCCTTTAACATCATAAAAAAAAATGATTGGTATTAGGAATTTAGTAGGATAAGAGTGAAAAAGCGGTTACGGTTAGCGGTTAGTGGCTAAAACCGCTAACCGTAACCGCCGGTTAGCGGTTATTAATTAAATAACCGCTTGCACTAACCGTTTTTTACAAGTTAGGCCTTTTGGGCCAAATTTAAGAGTTTGACTCTTTTTCAGTTCACTTTAATCGTTTTTTTCCTACTCTTTTTTTTTTTTGCCATTTTAGGATCGTTTTAGCATCAAAATTTGTTATATACCTCAAATTGGACCGAATTAGTATAAAAGGAGCCCATATTGCAAAATCTAAAGTATTTGATCATAAATTTACATTAGTTTACATTTTCTTGCACTAAAAAAAAAATTCCGTAAATGCATTTCATAACTTGTTAAGAATCAACATGTACCAATGTTTTAAACAAGAAATTAAACACAACATATAAATAAAATTTCTAAAATCCTTGTAGGTCACCTTCTACACAACATAAAATTTACCAATGACTTATGACTTATGAGTTATGTCATATTATATATGTATTATTTGTTATTATATAATCATATGATTTAATGATCAATTTATCATGTGATATAATCATATAAATTATAGTAATAATATATTAATACTTAACTTGTGATTTAATTATCTCAAAAAAATTGTAATTTAATGATCATGTTATAAGTATAATTATTATTATAATTATAAAACTATATAAATATAGAGAGCCCCTACTATGCGGTCCATCTACAAAAGAGGTCTTTTGCAACATCCAATCACATAGTAACACATCATCAAGCTGATTTTGACAAAATAAACTCAAAATACCATATAAACCCAAACAAAGAACCAAACCACCCACTTGCTCCGACGATAACAAAACAACCGGTGACGAGTGACCCACTGGCAAACTCACTAATGACGACTGGGTCTGCCGTTGACTTTCTGGCCAAACCATCTCCGGCGACTTCTTCATTTTCGGCCAAACCCAACCGAAAAACACTGAAAACACAAACTCAACCTCAAAAATCAACTTTAATGTCTCAAAAATCGATTCTAATGCCTCGAAAATTGATTCTAATGCCCTAAAACTTTTTTTTTATTCAAATCTAAAACCTAAAGGGGAAGTTTAACCCTTTTTAGGATTTTTTTTTCATCCTAAAATCGGAGCATTTTATCACCCTAAAAGTCACTGGAGCCATGCTAAAAACCAAAAAAAAAACAAACCAAAAAATCAAACCCAAACCGAGCAAACCCATAAAGAAAACCAAAAAATAGACCCAAATGTTGCACAGCAGATATGCGCAAATCT
Source organism: Carpinus viminea (assembly GCA_013348765.1). Taxonomy (NCBI): domain Eukaryota; kingdom Viridiplantae; phylum Streptophyta; class Magnoliopsida; order Fagales; family Betulaceae; genus Carpinus; species Carpinus viminea. The sequence goes on from CP054668.1 coordinate 13,970,131, forward strand.
TTCAACATTTTAGTAATGGTAAACCTTCCACAATCGCTGTTTAGGTTAGATCTGCCGTCGTCATCGTCTTCGTCGTTGTCAGGAGCAGCGTTCCGCAGGTCTGAAACCAACTCGTCAAGACACACGGTGCAGACAAAGCAGACCCACGGCCGGTGAGACCCAGTCGTGGGTCTCGGTGGTCGACCAGATCTAGGTCAGTCGTGGGTCTGCAAACCAGCGGCTGGGTCTTGTTTCTTCCTCCTTCTTCATTCCTTCTTCTCCTTTCCCTTTTCTTTCTTCTCTAAATGGGAAAATTAGCTGCAGCACCCACTAGATTTTTTTTTGCGCAATTTGTTCTCTTTATGTGAGGTGTCATTCTCCTAATGGGTGCTGCAAAACCCACCTTTTGTAGATGGACCGCATAGTAGGTTTTCCCATAAATATATATTATATAAAAAGGTGGTTTACGGTTACGGTTAATAAACCCCATAACCGCTAGGCAGTTAGCGGTTATAATGGTTAGCGGGCGGTTTGAGTCTAAAGTGCCTAATGAAATCAAATTCTTTTCCACTTTTGATACATGTCTAACATCACATAACGTTCTAATTACACCATCAAACATTTTAATTCTAATATTACCTATGCTAGTAATGTTGTAATGTACACCATTATCTATAGTAACTATACTAGAATTAACTGATCTATATGTGTCAAACTAATTTGTATTGGACGTCATGTGAAACAAACATGCTGAATCTAGAATCCATATGATGCTCTGAATTAGATGCAACAGAAAGCATATCACCATCAACATTGTCTGAATTGTCTTCCACTGCATTCGCAAATTTTGAGGAACCTTCATTCTCGTTGTCCTTGTTCTTTTTCTAGTCTAGGCAGTCCCGCTTCATATGCCTTTTCTTTCCGCACTTATAACAATTGATATCCTTCCTCCTCCTGGACTTTCGAGAATTCTTTCCTTTCGAATCACCCTTGTTACTGCTTCTTCCACACTCATAGTTACCATTTACAACTAGCCCTTTTCCTTGAGAATTTTCATCAATATTTTTCTTCCTTTGATGAAATGCCAACAGGGTTCCATTAACGTCCTCTAACTCCAAGGTCTCTTTCTCCCATGTCAGAATTGTAACCAAATTCTCATACGTAGGAGAAGTAGGGAGTGAATTCAATAACATCAGCGCCTTGTCTTCATCTTCGAACTTCACATCAACCATCTTCAAATTGCCGATTATCTAATTTAACACATTGATCTGTTGGCTCAGATCTAAGCCCTCCGCCATCTTCAAGCAGTACAATCACTACTTTAAATAGAGCTTATTCGTCATTGACTTTGACATATACTGACTTTCCAGTTTCAACCAAACTACCGCCGGAGATTCTTCATCTATCCACGACATGATACATCACGTCATCTCCCAAACAAAGCCAAATAGTAGCCACTGCTTTCACCTCAAGTTCCTTCCAATCTATGTCTCCCATATCTTCTAGTTCCATCCCATATAATGCCTTCACCATCCCTTGTTGCACCAACAAATGATTGACACATCTTTGCTATAACCCAAAATTATCGGATCCATCGAACTTCATCACGTCGAATTTCATAGAAAATGTGTCAATCCAAGTCATCGCATAATTAGGCTCTAATACCAATTGTTATTACTGTGCACAACAATGATGAATAATATGGAATCAAAAAGAAAGAAATTAAGAGAGAGTTGAAACACAGATTTACGTGGTTCGGCAATTTGCTTACATCTACAGGAGAGAGCGGCTATATTTTTCTATTCAATGATTTAAGGTTACAACATAATATATTTATAGGCAAACCCTAATTATAAGTATTTTAGAAAACTCCAAAATACCCCCACAACTTATTTGTCCCCAAAACCACATAAACTAATTACACTCAATGGACTAGTAGTAGAATATGAGTCACTTGTTCCAACACATGACAACATGATCATAAGGTGAGCAAGTCCCCCTTTTTTAAACATGTAAGTAAAGTGTTTCATGCACCGATGTTTCAAAAGTGGTAAGTTCACAAATATCTCAATTCATGTTGTAAGACAACATGATTTGTATAAACAATGCAAGCTAATAACACTTTGTATTTATGTATAAATCAATTATTTGAGCAAAATATGTTAATACATAGATATAGATGCTCAATTATGTCATAACTTTTCTCTATATGGTCTATCCGTATCCTTAACCTTCTTACAATGGGTTCTGCGTAGCCCGTAAAATCTCTAGCTAGTACAACCCTACTGGCATGAACAATGTGTATAGCATGATACCCTAATTGATCAACCATATCCAACCCTGGGTGGCTCACTCAACCTAGAAATATCCGCAATTAGTAGCTTCATCCTTTGGTAGTTGCGCCGACTAATAACACTCAGATCTAGTGTACCATTAATAATTAGAAATTTGATCATATGGTCAAGTTTGTATAATTTAGAATGCACATACTACAATAATGCTTTTCAATGACAACTTCACATTATTTATATTTTCTACTGGATTCTCTTAAATAGAATAATAGTGTATTAACCATGCATGCAGTCAAATCCTTGTAATAAACAATGAGTTTCAATTTAGGTTTAAGGCTTGTATCATAATAAAATATGGTATTTCACAAATTTGATTTTATTGCTATCGAAATAAACAGCTTGCAAAAGTCATCATTTGTGTTTTCATGTGTGTTTATTTACCTTGCATCTAAAGTTCCTTGCAACAATCATCATGCTCTTGTTCAAACGAATCATGTCCCATTTGAATAGGATTAAATCAACTTGGCCTCCTTTGAATGCATTGTCTCGTTCAAATGAGGCCACTAGGTTAGAACTCTTAAGTTTTTTTTTTTTTTTTATTTGGTAACAAACCAACATTCATTCAAACAAAGAGGTTATAGAGATAACAAAACATAAACGAAGAAAAAAAGACAAGCTTATTAAAACCCTAACTGGACAGATCTCAAAAAACAAGAATGGGATCATAAAATAAAAGGAGAGATGTGAATGCAACCTGAGAAAACTCTTGTCGTGACGCATATTGGTAATGGATACAACCATCGTGAGTCCGAAAACCCCTATCAAACATCTAAACAGGCTTCCTAAAAAGCTATGGAGATTTAGATGAAAAGTGACTATGGAAAAAAGGTTTCCAAAAAGAAACCAGAAAGAAAAGTAAAAAAGATCCACTCCACATACAAAGAGTTTGAAGACCAAACGGATCAGGATAAAAACTAAGCACAAAGCCACAAAAATTACAAAAAGTTACACAAAATAACAAGAAAAACTCAAAACATAGCAGCTGTGATGGAAGGAAGCTTCGGTGGATGCTGCACCCAGCACGTTAGATCCACTGCAAGCGTGTGGACCACACCCAGGCATGTGGTGGTCAAAAAAGGCCGTAGAGGAGTTCGCCGAAAAACTGGAACGCCGGTGATGACGGAGGATAGGCACGTGTCTAGCTTGGGCTGAAGGAAAGAAGTAGATCAGACTTTGAAAAAGCCAATCTTCAAGCCTACATAGATCCAGCTGATAAAAGCCAAATATTACATATTTGGACCCCTTAATTTACATTAGTTAATCCTTTAATTGTGTCGTTATCTAAAGCTTTGTGTTATATTTGTGTTTTAGTGTTTTGTAGGTTGCTGAAGAGAAACTGCATCTAAAAGAGGGAAAATTGCAAAGTCTTGAAAAAAAAAACATACTTTGAGAAGACCTAAAAGATGTGGTTAAGTTTGACCAAATCAAAGGAAGGATAAAATCGAAATTTTCCTAAATGGAGATAAATTCGGATTGGATTCAAATTTAGATTCTGCACACATTTCAGTGTTTTGACCATAACTTTCTGCTCAAATATCGGATTGAGGTGATTCAAACAGAAGTGGAAAGCTAGTTAAAATTATAAAATTTATTGTTAAATAGGATTTTCCTAATTCGAACATTTACTATGCCAAAATCGTCCCGTAATATGAGAACGCAAATTTGAGTGAATCTTATCTGGATTTCAAACTTCTATTTTGACTGGGAGACTGACCTCCGAATTATCTAGGTTTACTTGGGTTTCTAGGACTTCTCTAAGCCTATAAATAGACCTCTTTGTATTCAAGAAAGATAGACAAGCCAGGAAGCAAAAATTCACAGCTTCTCTTTAGTTTAGTTTTTTTGTAATTTAGGATTTATATTTATGTTAGGCTAATCCCCAACTAAGGTTGGGGATGAAGCCTCACCTATGAAGAACAATAGTACTTTTATGTAAGTTTTTATTGTCCGATTTTATGGTTTAATATTTTAATTGTTTTACTTCTTTTCAATGTGTGGAATAATTCTTGGATATCTTGTTGTGATTCAAGGATATACTTGATGATCTAGGATAGTTGCACATAATTGATTGCTTGGTTTTATATGCCTAAAAATTGGATATCCCTTGTGATTTGTTTTTCGGATACATTTGGTGTTTCAATTAAATTTGGATTCCTTTTGTGATTTGAATAAGGAATGGATACATGGGATGGTTTTGATTAATTTTTTGAAGCATAGTAAAACATACATAAGATTTAATTTGTGAGAACTTTGGATTAATACTGATAAACATGAAGTATGTGTTATTCTGATTTGGTGAGTGTGGATTCCGCACCCTTAGTACTTTATCTTTTGTTTTTATTTTATTTATTTTATGTTTATTAGTTTTCCAAAAACCCTATTCAAAAACCCTTTTGAAACTAGATTAGGATTAAATTAGCTTAGATATAAATTGACCTTTCAAGAATACAATTCCTTGTGGGATCGACCTCGCACTTGCAAACCATTATATTGCAAACGATTAGTGCACTTGCGAATACAATAAATTTGTACATCACCAGCCAGTGAAGCGATCGTGGCAGGGGAAAGGTGATCCATTGTTGGTGCTGTTTTTTTAAGGTCAGGGATAAATTGTCAAAGACGATGGATAGATCTAGAGAAAACTCTAGATGTAAAGGAGTTCTCTCAAGAAGAGAGAATCTCAGAAGGAAAAAAAAAATGTTGGTTGTTTGCAAAAGGAGTGATGACGAGGAGGGAAATCCAAGATCCTCAAGCTTGGCTGAAAATGGAGGCTTCAAGAGAGATAAGAGAGCATTTAGATATTTGGTATACTCTTTAAGTGTTTTAAATCCCCTCTTCTTTTGTTCCAATGACCTTACATCTAATCTCCACCTTGATCATTCACCATCTCTTGACTAAACCTACTTTGACGTCCTATATCACCTGAAGATGGAGATATGCTTATATGTATATGTACACCTTTCTTAACAATAACACATTTTACAGCCATACGTGATGGGTGTAAACCTATCAGAACTCCACAGTTAAGCATGCTTATGCGAGAGTATTGTTAGGATTTGATGACCTCCTAAGAAGTCTAGTTCAGAAGAGTCAAGAACTAACAATATTATGTCATTGGGTTGGGACGGGGCGTTACACTTACTATTTGGGTTCACTAAATTATTTTTAATTAGATTTTTGGTTAGTCACTTGTTTGGGCAGGATATTACATCCACTACGAAAAAAATAAGGTTTAATGACGCTTGGAATAGGGGCGCTTTAATAAAATATCCCTATAAGGGGACATTTTAATGTGTAAACGTCCCTATTTAATTAATTAAAGACACTTTCCATCGAGACGCCTTTAATTCGGGACGCTTGCTAGTCAGATGCCCTTAATTAGGGGTGCTTAACAATCAAGCGCCCTTAAATAAGACCCCAATTAAATTAATTAAGGACACTTTATATCTAGACACCTTTAATTCAGGGCGCCTGCTAGTCAGACGCCCTTAAATAAAACCCCAATTAAATTAATTAAGGGCACTTTCTATCTAGACGCCTTTAATTCGAAACACTTGCTAGTCAAACGCCCTTAATTAAGGGTGCCTAACAGTCAAGCACTCTTAAATAAAACCCCAATTAAATTAATTAAGGGCACTTTATATCCAGACACCTTTAATTCGAGGCACCTGCTAGTTAGACGCCCTTAAATAAGACCCCAATTAAATTAATTAAGGGCACTTTCTATCCAAACGCCTTTAATTCGGGGTGTTAGCTAGTCAGACGTCCTTAATTAGAGATGCCTAATAATCAAGCGCCCTTAAATAAGGATGCTCGGCTGAAAAACGCCCCAAAATTATTTTGGAAGCGCGAACTCGCGCCTAGTGTCCAGTACTATCTATCCCCTCAATATTTTCCCTCCTCCCCTGCTAGTCCCCTCTCACTACAACAAAAATGGGTCTCTTGGATAAGGTTTTTTAAATACTAGGTAATTGTTTTAAAACTTACTGGCATTTATCTAAATACCTTTAAAAAAGGTTGTTTGAAAACTTATTAGCACTTATCTAAATGCCATTAAAAAATGTAGTTATTTAAAAACTTACTAACATTTATCTAAATATCATTAAAAAAGGTAGTTATTTTTTTTTAAGATGGTTTGATTTGTTGATGTATTTATGCTAACATGCCCACACACACCCAATTTCTCATGCGCTTCTCTCTCTCTCTCTCACACACACACACGATGAGTAGTAGAAGAAGAAGCTCATTTCAGAATAAAAGTGATCAATGTCGATTCTTTAATCTCTCTACATAATCCACCTTTTCTTTCTTCTTATTTTTCTTTATGAGTTTTTTTTTTTAATAATTTTTATATATAGGTGAGAATGAATTAACAAATGAAGATGAGCCTACAGCTAATGGCGATCATCGTGGATCATCACAAAATATGTGTAGATCTTCATTGCGATTATCATGGATCATCATAAAGTATGTGTAGATCTTCATTTTTCTGTCACTTACTTGTAATATAATGTTTGCAATTCAAAAATATTTCGATATAGGTTTGTAATTTATTTTTATTTTTTTGTTTCATCTTTTGCAGGTAATAGTTAAATGACGTACGTATACCGTACCGGTTGTTTATATTTTATTTCATATGTATGGTACAATTTTTGTTAACTCTTTAAGAGTTGATACACTTTGTGTTTATGATATTAGATACTTTATTTCATATGTATGAGCCTCATTGGTTAACTCTTTATGATGTGGTATACTTTATGTTATGATATCATTTTAGATTTAGTATATCTTATGATATATGATAAGATTGTATTTATAGATTTAGAAATGTATTATGAGAGATAAATAAGATTGTACGATATTGATGAATGGAGAAAATTGTATAATTTGAATTTTATGGATTTAGAGAAAATATTTTCCCCCTACAATCCGTATATATGGATTGTAGGGGGAAAATATTTTTTTCATATATTAATTATTGGGGGCGCTTTGAAAGCATCCCCATATAGAAATAGAAACGCTTTACCTAAAAGCGCACCCTTTTACAAAAAAGGGACGCTTGCATGTAAACGCCCCCTTTTTAAAATAGGGTCGCTTTCTTAGGCAAGTGCCCCTTTTTAAAAAGGGGGCGTTTTCTTGCCATAAAGTGTCCTCTTTTTAAAAGCGCTTTATTTTAAACGCCTTTTAGAGGCATTTTCAATAAAAGCGTCCCAAATTTATATTCTAGTCGCCATGAAAACCGACATTTTTAAGTGCCCCTAATAAAGCATTGCTAAGTCATTGGGGGCGTTTTTTTGGCAAAAAATGTCCCAAATACCAATGTCGCTAAACCTTATTTTTTTTGTAGTGATCGTATGTGCTTAGTACTTGTTTAAAGAGTATATTAAAATGTTCCTTTCTTACTATTTCATTTACACTTTTTCTTAATAATTATATCACTTATTATGTATTCTCTACGATTTATGTGAGAGAAGAGATATTCCTACTTCATTATTTAAAGATCACTACTATTCTCTAACCTACATCTTTTCATTATTATTTATGGGTGCACTGGATCTACTGCCAGAAACAATCCACATTAGTAAGTCTTATTTATTTATTTTATTTTTTTGTTTTAACATGATATCTCGACGTAGTGTTATATATATATATATATATATCAACATTTAAATTGAAGACTTTAGGTGTGTATCTTCTCAAAAGTTGTGCTAGACTTAATTAATAGCGGTAATGAAGGAAGGTCTTTGACTAATTAAGAGCATAATCACCTTGTTTTGAACTCCAGATTGCTGAATGAATAGGATTGTAGAAAATCCACCCGTTGAGCTGGTCTCTGGTTCAACTAATTGTGTCGGCTATTGATGTTTTATATACAAAGATTCATGGTCAGAATAATGACTACAACATTTAGCTAGTCACCTGTGGTTCACACCCAAAAGCAACCTCTCCATTTCAAAGGAAATGGATATGAACTAGTTAGGCAAAATAAAAGAGCAAAATGGTCTTCGAAAAATTGAAAAGACCATTTTATCCATCTATATTGTACTAACCGGTGAAAATAGAGAGGATCCCATTCTGGGTCACACCACGTATTTTTGTTAATCAACGAATAACAAATATTTCCATTCACGTTTAGATCACATGACGCATTTTCTAAGTTAATAGAAAATACTAGCGAATGGAGCAAATTGAAAGTATTGGGTAGCTTTAGAGCGCCAACAGTAACTTTTTTAAGTTTAATGGGAGTGATGACACATTAATTGGGTGTCCTTTTAAGAGCTAGGGTAAATGTAATTTCTCCATAAATCACACTATAAGGGTAGTCGGCCATGATTTTTCTTTTTCTTTTTCTTTTTCCCCTTACACATGAGGTAGAGAAAAAAGAGGATGAGAGTCCTTTGACAATTGACAAACTAAACATTTGAAAATAAGAGAATTCAAAAGTTTCTCTTTCCTTACTTTATGTGCCGATGAACCAATTAACCCCAAACATATGGGTGACCCCCTTTTTTTTGGATGAATGATATATGTGTATATATATGACTTTTTGTATGGTTATGATATATATGGTGTTTTCATGTGTAGGAACTGGCCCTTTATGAAGAAATATGTGTTCATCACCAGCCGCAAAGTTGTTAATTTTGAGTTGAAATAAAATGTTTATTCCATATATATATAGTTGCGAGTGAGAAGAAACACGGGAAACTGGATCCCTTTGGGTTGCATGGGTTAAGGAAAATCTTCTAAAGGGTAAGGGCTTTTGGCAAGTTTCTATCCCTCAGATTTGCACTTGGAGTTGGAGAAAATTGTTAAAGCTTAAAGATGAAGCAAAACGCTTTCTCTCTTCTGATGTTGGTAATGGGAAGAATATTTATCTTTGGTTTGATGCTTGGCACCTAGATGGGGTGCTCTATGAGAAATATGGGTATAGAGTCATCTATGATACTCATAATAAACTTGAAGTCCGGTTAGATTCTTTCATTCAGAACGGACAATGGTGTTGGCCTGCTGCTCTTTCGGATCATCTTGTTAATATTCAAAGTAGGTTGTGTATGGTTCCTATGGGTGATGAGGATAAGCCGAAATGGAATGCTTCAAAAACTGGTACGTTCTCTTGCTCAGATACTTGGAATTCCATTCGAGTTAAGGAAAATATTGTGGATTGGTGGTCATTGGTTTGGTTTCCTTTTTCTATTCCTAAACAAGCTTTCATTACTTGGTTAGCAATGCGGGATGCTTTGACCACTAGGAGAAAGTTGTTGATGTGGAGGTTTCAAGGTGATGTGAAATGCATTTTTTGTAAGTATGTAGTTGAGGATAGAGATCATTTATTTTTTGCTTGTGGTTATAGTAGTAGAATTTGGCAGCAGGTTATGATTCTTTGTAGTATGCTTAATCCGCCTACTTTTTGGGAAGATGTGGTTTTTTTGGGGTTGGAGGAGTGGAAGGGCAAAACTATGAAGACTTATTTGTGTCGGCTAGTTTTTGCTTCTACAATATATAATATTTGGAGGAATCGTAATGCTTTGAAACATAACAATAATCCATGCACTGAAGAGAAGCTTATTCAACGCATTAGATGGGAGGTAAGGACCCGATTTACTACGAAAGGTAGATTTAAAAAGACTAGAGGAAATGATATTCTTTGTAATGCTTGGGGTATAGATGGGATATTGGTTTAATATGGTGGAGTTTTTGCTTGTATAGGTGTTTTCAGCTTTAGCTAAGTGCTTTAGCTTTTCTTTGTAAAGTATTTTGTTGTTGGTCTATGAAAGTTACTCATTCATTTAAAAAAAAAAAAAAAAAAGCACACACGGGAAACATTTTTCAAAAGATAATTGAAAAAATTATTCAAAACGTTTGTCAATGGGTGCTAGAAATGCTTTGATCAGGTCTTTCAGATACCATAATATAACAATCTTCAACATTCAACTGCGACCTTCTATATATTATTATTTTGTTTGATTTTCACAAGAATTTTCAGCTTTTACTTCATAAATATAAACCCATTTGGCCAAAATAATATTTATATATATATGTTTGTCTATCTGCATGACAAGTATTATTGTAATACTACATACTTAGTCTTCAGTCCATAACCATCTTATTGAAGCAAAATATTAGGTCTAATATTTTCAACTCAACATAAAAACCATGCACCCTACTGCCCTGAAAGAAAATCTTGAATGTGGAAGCGGAGCGGAATGCAGCCAGTGAAGCTGGTGATTGCAGTCCATGATGGAAATTTTCATCGGCAATACTAATCAACAAGAGAACATCATATAACTTTGTTGTAAGTGCACTTGTGAGTATTGTATCCCACATTGAGAAAATATAAAAGAAAATAGTGCTTAACCTTAGCCCATAAGCTTAGGCTTTTGAGCTAAAGTTGTGTTCAATTATGTATATTAATGTGCTCTTGGTATAAACTCTATAATCGCTTTAATCTCCTAACAAATGGTATCAGAACCACGGTTACTTTCCTGGGATGGGTGTTTGGATGCATCGGGTTTAGAGTTGTGTCTTGCTCCGCAACTCTTGACGTGAGACACTCTTGGAATGTAAAAAGACTCACAAGCGAGGGGGAGTTTGGTCAATGTGAAGAGACTCACAAGTGAGGGGGAGATTGTTGTGAGTGTACTTGTGAGTGTTGTGTCCCACATTGAGAAAATATAAAAGAAGAGAGTGCTTAATATATCTAAGTGGATCTTAGCCCATTAGCTTAGGTTTTTAGGCTAGAGTTATGTTCAATTATGTATATTAATGTGCTCTCGGTATAAATTCCATAATCACTTTAATCTCCCAACAAATGGTATCAGAGCCATGGTTACTTTCCTGGGACGGGTGTCTGAACGCGTCGGGTTTAGAGTTGTGTTTGCATCCCCACAACTCTTGACGTGAGACACTCTTGGAATGTCGAAAATCTCACAAGCAAGGGGGAGTTTGGTCAATGTGAAGAGACTCACAAGTAAAGGAGAGATTGTTGTGAGTGCATTATGAGTGTTGTATCCCACATTGAGAAAATATAAAAGAAAATAGTGCTTAATATACCTAAGTGGACCTTAGCCTATAAGCTTAGGCTTTTGGGCTAGAGTTGTGTTCAATTATGTATATTAATGTGCTCTTTGTATAAACTTTATAATCGCTTTAATCTCCCAACAAACTTAATTAGATACTGACCGGCTTTTGAGGGAACTGGAATTACATACAAAAATTGCGGGATATCCTTCTAAGACGGTGAGTTTGCAATCCAACTAGATTGGATTTGAGAAAAATGAGAGACCCAAAAGGGCTCTTTGGAAAATTAAGATCGAGCCATGGCATGTGTAGCTCACACACGCTAAGGACCCTCGCTAGCTGGGACCTAAGCCATAGGGTGAAAAAGAGCAAACCAAAGCCATAGGGAGAAAAAGAGCAAACCGGTAGAGATCGATGGATGGTAGTAAATTTGATCTTCACAAAATCCCTAGCAAAAAGACAAAAAGGAAAATAAAAATAAAAGCAGGAAAGGATAACCACTCGCCTAAAGAGACTAGAGGTGGAGAAGAGACTAGCGGTGGAGAGGAGAGCAGGAAAGTCAACAGTTCTTCCCTTCTCCTTAGCTCGGACCAGGGGGAGGGGGCCGAACGTTTTTCTTATCACGCACAATAGCATTTTTCAACAACACACAACTACCGGCTTAATTTATCAACTATGGTCCCCTTTTTAGTTAAAACTCGACTCATTGAAATTTAGACGAGTGTCTTAGAATTTCGCACATAAGAGAAACACATGCGTCTCAAATAATTAATATCTATAGTCATCGTCCCAACACTGTCACTGTCCATCAAATCGCTATTGTCAATTAATTAATGATGATAGATATATATAACACAAATTAACTCATTTACTATTTGTAATTGTCGATCTCTCACACGTTTCCCACCTTTTCTTATAACCAACCAATAGATCTTAGAATATTTTTTATGAACTAGACCTCACATAAATAACCCTAGCTAGCTAATCGTGGGACTGGCCTGCAGTGGCGGAGCCACATTACCCTTTGGGGTTGCTATGAGGATTTAATTTTTTTTTTTTAACTTATGGCACCCTCAAAATTAAAAAAACAATAATAATAACAAAAAATAAATTCTTTTTACAATTTTACCTACCCATTACCCAAAACACGACAACCCTTCTCCCTCACCCCTATTTCCTCCCCCCCCCCAAAAAAAAAAAAAAATCTCTAAGACGCTGAGACTCTCTCTAGTCTCTTCGTTCTCTGTTCTTTCTATCACAAATTCTGGTAACTCCTCCTCTTGGCCTCCCTGGCTCCCTCACTTCTCAATCACTTTTATAATGTTGTGTTACGGTTTTAGATTTTTGTTCTAGTTTCTTTCTTTAACTTAGTTTTAATTTTGAAATTTTCAATTTATTTTATTAGTTTCTTGAGGTTGTATGGTGGAGAACTCAGAACTGGAGAACAGGAGAAGGCGTGGGAACGATCAATATGATTATTAATTCCCGCTACATATTTATCTTTTATGACTATTTGTAATTTATTTTGTTGTTTTTGTTTAATTATCTTCTGTTTGGTTGCCTAGAAAAAAATTTTGAGCACATATTTATAAACATTAATAGATTTTTTTTGTATTCATATATTGTATGAATTGCTAAATTTTTAGAGTGAATAAAATTTTTAGGACACTAAAAAAACTTTAGGGGCATTCCCAATATAAATATTTAGCTCTGCCACTGCTTGCCAAGGACGTGATGACATTTGTAGCTAAAATGTGGTTTTCATGACTTTCTTATATGAGAAAAGTTAGGTTTACAGGGAAAACTCTTTAGAAGTGACGTAGGGAAAACTCTTTAGAAGTGACATAGATTCAATTATATTGTGTCATGCCATTTTGTAAAAACTTCACTTATAACTCTAGTGTAGCATTTCTCTTCTTTATACCTAGGAAACATCCAATGATTAAAAGGGAAAGATATTTTGGTTAAAAGAGAACCGTACGTGGTAGGACCATGAAAAATTCTGCCCACGAGTTTACACCAGAGGCCACCGTCCTAGCTGTCATAATCCCAACGGATATAAGGATCAATCGCCGTCGTGGTGCGCGCATGTCAATGCTACAGTACTACTGTACAATAGGTGGTTACTGTACATTTGCCGACATTCCCGTGGATGGGCAATGATCCTAAGATTAATATTGGTGATTGGTCCCTTTTTCGTTGAAAATGAGGTTGTAAAGAGGGTGTGTTTTGGATTATATAGAGATAGCTACTTTCTTCCACGTTCACTTTTTGTTCCATGCATATTGTGCAGCTCCAGGCCTCCATCCCTTGATCTTTATTAATTTTGCAATTCTACCTAAACCTTTTGATGATCATCTTCTAGAAACCAATTTCCAGCCGATCGAAAAATCCTTTGTTGGATCGATGACACTTTCTTTCATTTTGCAAAAGGAATAACCATCATAATATATATATATATATATCTGTTTTCTCCATTTCAGATCCAGATCCTCTACCATTACTAAAAAAATATGAGAAAAAAAAATATATGAGTTTCTCATATTTTTTATCCTAGCCGTCAGCTGCATTCAAGGGTCGCGCATGTCAATGCTACAGTACTACTGTACAATAGGTGGTTACTGTACATTTGCCGACATTCCCGTGGATGGGCAATGATCCTAAGATTAATATTGGTGATTGGTCCCTTTTTCGTTGAAAATGAGGTTGTAAAGAGGGTGTGTTTTGGATTATATAGAGATAGCTACTTTCTTCCACGTTCATTTTTTGTTCAATGCATATTGTGCAGCTCCAGGCCTCCATCCCTTGATCTTTATTAATTTTGCAATTCTACCTAAGCCTTTTGATGATCATCTTCTAGAAACCAATTTCCAGCCGATCGAAAAATACTTTGTTGGATCGATGACACTTTCTTTCATTTTGCAAAAGGAATAACCATCATAATATATATATCTGTTTTCTCCATTTCAGATCCAGATCCTCTACCATTACTAAAGAAATATGAGAAAAAAAAATATATGAGTTTCTCATATTTTTTATCCTAGCCGTCAGCTGCATTCAAGGGTCTAGTTATGCCACGTGTCTACTTTTATCAAAACCAAAAAATAAACACAAACACATTTAATTATATCAAATCTGAATTAAAAATTTTAATTAATTTAAAAAAAAAAAAAAACAACTTAGGTGAAGAAACCACCCAAATGAAGTGGCTGGGGCGGCCATGCGGCCACCCCTAGGCCATGGGTTAGTGCTGACAAAAGCATTCCCATTTTATTGGTCGATAGATAAGAGAGCAGAAATCACTCAAAAACATGCTAGAACAGTACTCAGAAAAAACCAACTTGTCTAATCTATCAACACCCTATAATTTACAGTCACCCATTTTTTCTCTTTTATATACTATGTAATTTAGACGTTCATTTCCCAAATAAAAACAAGGATTTGGAAACAACTATTACAGCAAAAAGTCAAGCTGAAGACAAGAGAATGCATGGTAAACTAGTTATTTTTCTGTTTACATGATTTTTTATGAGTACTTTATGTTTTGAATTATTTATTAATTCTTTACATATTTGCTAAAAAGCAAAAATAAGCCTAAAAGGCATAGCCAAACAAGTTCACATTGTCTAGTACCGACAAAACTTACAAAAACGACATATTATATTACTGGCGTGGTCCTTTACATAAACATAATACTGGTCCTAGAACCTATGCATATGCTTTAGAACATATAGGCCGGGGCATGATAGAAGAACTCTGGACCTCTTGGTACGTGCATGGCCTTCTTGTCACATCTTTCTTTGTGTAGATGAGTGTCAGATGAAGGTGTGAGACACGTTCTTGAAAGAAACCTGTCTCTTTTTTTTTTCTTTTTTTTTATCTTTTTCTTTTTTTCGTTTTATTTGTATTTTTTCTATTGGACAGGAATTCTGTGTCTATTGTTGAATCTTAGATATTATTTTTGTTCCTTCAAGGGTATCCCGCAAATTAAAGGGGTTCCCTGCCTGCCTGATCAAGGACTAATCCAAACAGAGAGCCCATTCGGATAGGAAACCTATATTCGGGCAAAGAGCCCCTGGTCTTTATTATTATTTTTGGTCATTTTAGACAGAAAATTTAGATTATGACTTATAATTTTTTACATGATTTCTGAAGTACTAGACATACGTTCGATATTGAATTAATAGGTTAGGATTTAGGGTAATAAAATTATGGTCAAATTGGGTTGACTTGTTTATCAACTCGGTTGACCCAATTAATAAATGTATCAATTTTGGGTCAACATGCTTAGCCTGCAAAATCTACATAAATTTAAATTACATTTCAACTCTATCTAGTTTTTTATTTTATTTTTTATTTTGAGGTAATACTTCTCTTTCTGCTAATAATTAATTTTGATGCTTAGTAAGGAGGCTAGCTCTATCATGTTATTTGTTAGAATGTAACTTTATTTTCTTTATTTCTTTTTTTTTTAATGAATATGAACTTTATTGAACTGTAATATTGTTTTGATTGGATATCCGATATTGGCTAAGAAGTACTTGGGTTATGTTTATTAATTATATTTTTAGATAATTGGATATCAATTAATAAATCGATTGTCATGAATCTATGAATATATATAATTAATACAATCTATGCTTATAAGATATGAAATTGTTTTACTCAAGTTGTCATACCAAGAATTTGAGTCAATTTAACTCATTTATATTAAAATAGGTCGTGTTCTGGATGTTAACCCAATATGATATATTTATTAAATAGGTTGTGCAAGTTGTGTTATATCACCGGTTTATTTAAATGGGTCATGTCAAGATTAAGAAGTTTAAATCGTTTAATTAAATTGGTAGAATTAAAATTCATCCATATAATCATATATATAACTCAACCTATAAATCAGAATTTCCTTATAGCCTTATATGTCCGTTGAGGGATAATCGAGATCCACCTAAATTATGGACAGGGACGGATCTAGAAAGTTTTATGAGAGGGGAGGAAGTTTTATGGGAGGGGACCAAGCAAAAAAATTTCTAAAGTTTTTTTTTTTTTGGTTATTAGGATTTTTTTTTTCAGTATAATGAATTTGTACTTTTTTCTATTTTTTTTATTCTTTTTCTAATCACTGGTACTTAAATACAATTAGAAATTGAGCTTAAAATTGTGTCATTCTCCAAGGAAAAATTTAAATTCTAACAACCAATATTCTCAATATTTAATAACTATAATATCCAAATTACAATACCACTTAGATTAGGAATTGAGCGTAGAGTATTAACCTCAAAAGTGTGACCTGCATTTGCACCTCATTGATTAACATCATCTTCCCATATGTATTTGACTTTCCCATCATCTATAAATAAATTTACATGATCATTTTGAAGTGTTTAAAAAATAATACTCATATTCACATACAATAATCTATAATTCTAATTCTAAACCCTATAGGCATCAATTTCTATTGAACTCATGAAAGTCTAGTATTAATTAACACTTTAAATGTAATTAACTCATCCAATTAGCAATCTTAGTGTTCACATACCTAAAGCCCTAATTTAATTCATACTATAGAAATTAGGGTTTATGTCCATACAATGAACAATGGTGAAATTGGAGCTTTCAACCCACTAATCTAACAATTCGGAGCTTAAATCATGCGTAGAAATCCACTACACACAAAAGCCCCAAGTTAATTTAGGAATTTAGTTTCTTACGAAAATTTCCCAAATTCAGACCTAATAAAAAAATTAACCAAATCATTATGATTTCAAACTTGAAATTCAATGGGGAGAACAAAATCTCAAAGAGAAACTAGAGATTTTAATAATATAACAAAATCCCCAAAATTCCATGCATGAACCCTAATTTTCGGACCCAACCCAAAGTCTCACAAATTCTCACAATTTATAGCTTATAATCCCACAAGTATAATGAAATTTATAAGAAAATGGTGAAAATTTTACCTCATTAACACATATGGCCGGAAGCTGTGAAGGAAAGGGAGGAAGACTTGAGAGGAAGAGAAAGTTCATTTTTTTCGTGTTTGAGTTTTTTTTTCAGTGAGTAGACTGGCAAAAGTAGTTCTGAGGCAGACTAGCATAATTTACTCCCTTTTTTTTTAATATTTAATTTCTTTTTTAATGAAGTGGGAGGATCAAATGGATATAAAAAAAAAAAAATTGGGTCCCCAAGAGAAATATAGCTAAATAGGCTGAGACCACACTTAATGAAGCAGAGTTCACTAGTTTGAATCTCTCTCCTTCCTTGCGGACATGTAAAAAAAATAAAACAAAACAAAATTAGGGGACCGGTCAAATTTTCCCCAATTCCCCTCGGCCCGTCTTTGATTATGGAACAGATAAACTGGAGAATATCCAGTTAGTTATATGTTAGGGATATTTTTATCTTTTCATTTATTGAAATGACAAAAATATGTTTCCAATATAACTAACTGGATATTCGCTACTTCATTTAAACCGGACAAGACATTAGCATTGCATCCTCTTCAATGCTATTGAAGACTCTAGGCATGAGCATTATAACTAGTTTTTAACACCGTGCATAGTTATTCCTATATTAGAATATTTCTAGCAGTCTCATCAAATTTTACTTACCAAAATAGTCAAAAGTACATTTTTATTTATTTTAACAACTTATTTTTTTAGAGCACCATAATAGCCTCACTATTTTAACAATTTACTTTCACTATTCCATTTAAATATTCTTTTTTCAAGATTTATTTATTCATTTTTTAACTATTAAAAGAAGAAAGAGAAATGAAAAGCAAAAAAGAGAGAAATAAGTTGTTTAATAAATAAGTGAGTGAATAATAAATTTTAAGTTTGATAAATACTGTTCACATCATCAAATTTTTTTATTAAACCAGTGAGACTGAAAAGTGGTCATTTAAACCATTTTGGTTAAATTGCCTCTCTGATTTAACCCAAAAATAGATTTAATGAGACTATTATGGGTGCTCTTAGGATGCCTCTCTGTTTCAACTCTTTTCTTCTCTGGTGAACTAAATACTTAATTGTTATTAATTAGGTTTAAATTCATGCAATATATATTAATAATAAAAATTATGGTAGGTAGCTGTACTCCATCTCTTTTGGAAAAGAAACAATAACCCTAACAAAATGATTAAGGAAGTCAAAAAAGATGAATCAAGTAAGAAGTTTTTGGTCTTCCCTGGGCCGCTGGAATACGAAATAGCTGAAAGCTAGCACGAGATATGATCGTGTGCCATGCAGCAAAGTCAGCGGCCGGTTGGACGTACGGGCAGCGAGATTGCCATTTCAACATAAAAAACCAATGTACTTAATTTGGACGGCGGTCAGTTAGACAATACGACAACAAAAATAGCGGCATGTGGTCGCTAGGAACGGGTCCATGCATGTAAATATGGTCGGTGCAAGGGGCAGTTTAGTCAGTACGACCCATGGTCAGCCCAAGAGGAAAATATAACGTATCATATGTATAAGAGCATCCACTATAGCCTCTTCAAAATCATTTTTTGGTTACTTTAGAGAAGTAATTTAACCTAAATGACTTAAAATGCCACTTTTCAACATATTTATTTTAACTAAAAAAATAACAAAATGAAAGATAAATCTTCATATATAAAATCTATTATTCACTCATCTATTCATTAAATAAAACTTTTGTTTATCTCTTTTCTTTTCTTTTCTTTTCCCTTTTTTCTCTCTCTAGCATTTGGTTTATTTCTATCTCTCAGCATTTGTTGTTTTTTCTCTCTCTCTAGCATTTCAGCAGCATTTGGCTTCAAAAAATTTTGAAAATGTGACTTTACTACAAATTATAAAATGTTAAAAAATTACAAATTTTAAAATACTACTATTAGAATAAGACAAATATTCTTAAAATAGACAAATATTATTTGAAAAATAATATTTAAATGAAATAGTGATAGTAAATTATTAAAGTAGTGATGCTAAAATTGATACTCTAAAAAGGTAAGTTGTTAAAATAACAAAAAATGTACTTTTGGTTATTTTGAAGAGTAAAATTTGAAGATATTCTCTCTCTTCCTTTTTACTTTTCGTTTATCTCTTTTCTTTTCTTTTTTTTTTTTCTCTTTCTTTATGTAGCTCTTCCCCCCAGCCCTTTTTTTTTCTCTCTCTAGCATTTGGTTTATTTCTCTATTTTTTATCTCTCTGCATTTGGTGGTGTTTTTTTTTCTCTCTCTCTTAGCATTTCAGCAGCATTTGGCTTCAAAAATTTTGAAAATGTGATTACTACAAATTATAAAATATGACTGTTAAAAAAATTACAAATTTTTAAAAATATTACTATTAGAATAAGACAAATATTCTTAAAATAGACAAATATTATTTGAAAAATAATATTTAAATGAAATAGTGATAGTAAATTATTAAAGTAGTGATGCTGAAATTGATACTCTAAAAAGGTGAGTTGTTAAAATAACAAAAAATGTACTTTTGATTATTTTGAAGAGTAAAAAGATCACTGATTTGTTAAACCAAACCACCTAAAATCCCCACCTGGGTTTATGATTCTAGCCATGTTGATGTTATACAAACCACATAAATTTTGTTCCACCTAATTATATTGATTAATATAAAAAATTTGACTGATTTTTACTATTATACCATTCACACGCACGTTGTTTGTTATTTATATAAGATATTTGGGCCTTGTTTGTTAATCATTATTTTCTTTTTTCTTTTTTTTTTTAAGTGAATAGTGCCATAAGGTGAACAGTATCATAGGGAGTTTTCTTGTTGTTTAACAGACACAACCTTCTTAGAAAAAAAAAAAACAAACACAACCTTGGTTTGAGGACAAACTCCGACGTGAAGCTATATATTAACACCAATGTGGGGGTCGATCTAGCTTTTGTTAGAAAGAATGAATACGACGACGTGCACCGTGCTCCGCCTGCATTTTATCTGGAATGGTATGTGTATGTACAAATTTTACAGTTCTACGGACGTGTATGGGGGAAGAAGAATTCAGTCTAAAAAGTTGGCGGCTTTCAGGCTCTCGGTTTTTTTTCTCCGACAATTGTCGAGCACCATTTTAGAGGAGGCTCTGAACGGACACGTGGAGCTGACGAAGCCGTCCACCAGGTGGAGGTACGTCTTGAGGTCGTGACACGTGGCTACGTCGAAGCCGTTGAGGTACGGGGAGTCTTTGCTGCTCAGCCGTAGCTCCCTCCCCACCTCGGCGTACACCCACTGAGTGTCCTCCACGCGCTTTTGGATCCAGCTGGGGAGTCCAGCGGCCACGTCAACATCGCGTCTGCACGACACGTCGTCGTCATCATCGATCACGAAGCCGGGTACTTTTGTTATAAGGTCGTCCGAGTTTACGATGCGCAGGACTTTGGTGCCCTGCTTTTCTACCTGCAGCCTGAAGCTCCGGTTCCCGACCCTCGGCCCCCCGAAGGAGATGACGGTGACGAGCGGCGCGCGCTTGAACGTCTTCTTGATGTCGTACGCTGTGAGCGTCGCCAGCGCCGCGCCGAGGCTGTGCCCGGTGATGGTCAAGCTCAGCGGCTCGTCGCCATAGGATTGGAGGATCCGGGAGATTTCTTTACGTACCGTGTGTTGGAGGCTCGGCGAGGCCGCTGTTCCTGACGTGTACAGGCTCAGGAACCCGCTCTCCACCATGGGTCCACACCCGACGGAGCTGTGATTGGGAAGGTGAGTCAGGGTGGCTCGGAGATTCTCGAGCCACTCCAAGCATGTGGCAGTGCCTCTGTAAGCAATCACCACATCTCGGCGTCCAAGTCTGGCGATTTCGTCTTTGTCTTGACAGACTGCCACGTAGCCTATCCAGCTCGACTGGGTGGCGACCCAGCTGGGTGCCTTTTCGATCCAACGTGGCAGCTTGATCCCCGACGTTGCACGTAGATTTTTTGTCAAACGGTAACCGGTCTCAGGAATCCCAGCTCGCTCGAAAAACGAGCTTCTGGTGAAGAGGGAGTTGGCGTACGAAGGGGAGGAGGGGTCGAAGTCAAAAGACTTGTAGGTAGCGTCGACGAACTGGCCGTACCGGAGAATCTCCCGGCGAAGATTTTCGTCGAGGGGGTCGAGCAAGCCCTCCCAGTTGCGAATACCTTGGTATTCCCGCCATTTCTTGCCGAGCTTCTCCGGGCCGGGCATGAACAGGTAAGGGGAGTAGTCACCGGTGACAGTGGAGTTTTCAATGGGGTCTAGTAAACGCTCCAAGTTTTTGACAGTAGTGATCTTGTTGTTGAGGGTTGGTGGTGGTTGAGGAGTACTGACGGTGGCGGTGGAGCAGCGGACGCGAACGTGAAATGGGAGGTGTGTGCATGGGCGTGGGGCCGGTGCAATTGATGAGAGCCTCATTGTAGCGGAGCAAGAGGGATGGGTAGCTAAATGGCTGTTTAACACTTGGCAGGATTTAGAGGCTGTGTGTGTCAGAGGACTCGGTGGCTTGGAGGGCGTTTAAAAACTTAAAAGAGAGAAAAGTGTGAAACACTTTCCAGTTGCGCTTCGCAGGGTCTCATTGAGAGATCTTTTATAAGTAGAAAAAAGTACTTACTGTGTTTGTGAGAGAGAAAGAGCGCTTAATTGGCTGAAAAGTGCTTGGTGCTTATTCATGCATGCTTTTCACTTCTCCAAATTTGACAAAAAGAAAAATAAAATCCAAAAGTAAATAGTTAAAATATTTGGTTTAAAGTAATTATTTTTAAAAGATTAGAGTAATTTAAAAAAATAAATTATTAATTCAGAAATAATGTGATCTTGAAGATCATTAAATCATAAGTTTAATAATAATTTTTATAGCCATATCATTTAAAAGAGCTTCTTATCTTAAATGAGGAGAACCGTACTCGAAAAAAAAATTTTTCTTATCCCTTATTTTCTCCTCTTTAATAATTAGAAAAAAAAAAAACCCAAAATTGGAAAAACTTTACCTAATGGGAAGAAGACTTTGATACGGTGCCACGTAGGGTATGAAATTAAGTAAATATAGTCTTCCTTTTTCTTTGAATGGATCTCCATCGATCGTACTTGTTGTGGTTGCACACAGTGCGTGTGCTGCTCGCTGAGAGAGAGAAGAGTAAGGTAGATACGGTTGGTAGGGACCCGTAACTGGAAAAACCGTACTGGGGTCCAGGATATTGGTGATGGACATTGGACGATGGGATGATTGGAAATGGGGGTTCCCAATCACATGCGACGGTTCACATCCAACCAAGCTGGAGTCTTTGACTTGGCCGTAAAACGCTAAACCAAACCAACACCTCTTTCCGACCGAATCAGAGCTATCAGCTACGCCTGACACGTGAGAAACAACATTATTACCATCTGGCCTCCTCCTCCTCCTCTTCTCGCTCCGCTCGGTTCGGCTCGGCTCGGCTCAACACACTAGCCGCCGGTGAAACTCTTTTACTTTTCAACGACGGTGCGTTTGGCGGTTAGAGGAACCTTTTTACTGCTGTCCACGTTGGTAGCAAAACATGCGGTTTCGGAAACAAAAAAAACAGACGAGTTTACTATTCATTTCTGCATATATATATCATGCATCAAATTCGCACGTTGCTTTCTCGATCAATGAGATTGTATTGGCTAATTTGCTGAGTTGAGAGATATATATATATATAGGACCGGCTAGACCACTAGGTAAGTGAAGCACTCACCTAAAGCCCTCGAATTAATAAGGCCCAAAGAAAAAAATGCCCAATTTTTTTTTTAATTTATGGCCCATATTTTTTAATAAGGCCCCAACTTTTTTTTTTTTAATAAAAACTTAAGACCTCTAAGGCCTCAATTTAATTAATTATAAGCCCCAATATAATAAGCATAAGGTAAAATAAGACCAATTAACCCATAAAAGCAAATATCCTTATACTTAAAAAGGTGTATAGGTTTTTTCTTGTGGGTTTTTATGGGTTTTTTGACTTTTTTTTTGGTATTGTTTGAAATAGGTGTATCAATGAGGTAAGGATTATAAAAAACAATTGATTTTTTTTTTTTTTGTAATGTTTATTTTTGTGCTTTATTTTCCTTGTGAGTTTTGTATGGGTTTTATCAATTTTTTTGGTGGATTTTGATTAAAAAAAAAATTAAGGTTCCATTTAAGAGTTTCGCCTAAGGACCCATAAAACATTGAGCCGGCCCTGTATATATATTAAGAGAAATGCTATTTTACATTGTTCCAACATACTTAGTAATGTGTCATGCTCAATTCATCTTGATGAATCTCAATTAAAATGGAAAAAAAAAATTAATTGATCATATATACCACGCCAACTGAGTTTATCATATATTAATGAAACGCATGTCTATAGAATTATGAGAATTATTGAGAAGGTTAGTAATTATTTTGTCATCTGCAATGCAAACCGAAAGTGATCAATATATAGTTAAGTACCATTGGGGTTAAGTTCTAGCAATCTAGCTAGCTGGATCCTTAATATATATATATATAGAGTGATGATCAAGATCTCATGGCCAACATTTGTACACGTATGAAAACTTTTGTGGTTGATATTTTAAGTTATCATAAGCTTAATTAAAAAAAAAAAATCCAAGAAAAATTAATTTCTTATTCAGCAATAAAGGTCCACCCTTGGCTTCATTACGTGGGAGATCTGGAACCGAAAATGCTAGAAATGATTGAGTTGCTACTATAAATATGTAGGCCATTTAACTTTAAATCTGTTTTAATTTATGCAACAATTGAAGGCCCACACCCTTTCCCTTCCAAGATTCTTTACGTGGGAGATCAATATATAAGAGCCGAAAAGGCCTGAGATGTTCCTATAAATATTAATTAATAGATACACGTAGGCCATTTTTCTTTAAATATTTGTGTTGCTCTTCTCATGAGCAGATCCAAATGCAGCCAGTGATATGTCTCCCAGAAATGGAAAATACACTCTAATGACTAATCGGTTGCTAATTAAGTAGTTGATCGAGTTGACATTTAACCTTTGCATGTGGCTGCAAAGCATCCATGCACTGCAACTGCCACATTTATGGGGGCCATGCAATGATTGCATATATATAATTATATGCAAATCATTGATGAGATTTTTAACAGCACTGATATGGGAGCTAGGGATGCAGCAAATTTTTATAATTATTTGTGGTCCTTTTTGTTTTTATTTCAATTCATTACAGGCTTAGTTATTAAAAAAAATAAAAATAGAAATAGAAATTCCCTTCTTGAATCATGATGAAGCCAAGATTTGACTGATCCCAGCAATAGTGTTCTTCTTTTTTGCCGAATTAATGCATGTGTCAGTGTTTGTAAATTTCTTTTGCAGGGGTTGAGATATTTTGACGAGCAATAAATGTAACCAAGACAAGATTGTCTATATAGTTGAGCAACCAAGATATTTTTCTGATGCTTTTGGTCAATATTAATGGGGATCGATTGAGCTTAATTAATTGTCATTTTCAGGTAAGAGAAATCTTCGCCAATGTGATTCAATGGATGTACTTCTCACCGGTTTAAAGGATCTTTCTGGCCTTTCTTCTAACTTGATCGAGTAAGAGTTACAAGTGCTTGTTGAGATTTGATGAAGGGTTTCTTCCTATTAGCTAGATACTTGGGGGGTTTTCACTACAAGTATCTCCTAGTTAAGGAAGGACGTTGTAGTACTACGTAATTGCTTTGGCGAATACCTTGTTGTTACACCACATGTATATATTTTTATCGCTCACTCCACTCTCATAGAATACCCGTGTAGACCCTTGTCTAACGGTGTGAGAATCCGTGCATCCATCGATTTTGTTGTAAGTCTAGTTGTCTCTGTAAGCGTTAATGTATCAAACGACGTGAATACTAGATTTGACTCTCTCTTATTAAAAACCCGAGTTCAAAATCAAAAAGGCCCCCAACAAGTTTCAAGGAGCACTACTACTAAACCCTAAGTACACTTCACTTACCAAGCTTGTACTAGTACTATTATGTTTCACCCACCATACTACACTTGAAATAAACGATATATATATAATCCATATATGTATAGATATATACCTTCTCTTGTAATACGTACGCAATCAATTAAGTTAAATAACAAGATGACGTTTCTTGGAGTTTTGTGTATGTGAGTTTAGTCCTCTTGAGAATTATGCATGTCAAAACATCATCTTTATACATGCATGGCTAAAGTAAATACATGGAGTCTATATATATTCCTTTCTGATGGCCAATATATGTATACATCAAAAGGAAGCTAGCCAGCTGGTGCACTAATGGTGATCATTCACTTACTTCAAATGAATAGACAAAAGTAGATTCCTATATATGGAGAAGTATTCTTATTCCTGAGAAGGGTTATCCTACTGTATTTTCAAAATGCTTTCTAGCTTGGTGTTAAGCAATAATGTGATCTAACTCCTAGCTTCTAGCATGTCCATTTTACAGTGCCGAAAATGTTGGTTTGGTGAGTTGTTAATACTTAATAGAACAAAAATATGCCATATATTTTTCTATTATAATTATAGAGATAGATAATACAAAAACCAAGCACGTACCATCACATTTGCACGTTAGGATAGAAATACATAATACAAAAATCAAGCACGTGCCATTGCACATTTGCACGTGACATCCTAACTAGTAGTGTGTATATATATATATATATATATATATATATATATGCCTATTTACCCTTTCACCAAAAAAAAAGCCACAACTTGTGTTTACAGCTATGTCAAAAAATAGGTCAAAACTATGCAAGCCAGCAAGGCAAGCGAGCCAAATTAGGTCGCTGGCGAGCGAGCCGATTTGTTAGCCATAAATGAGAAGCACGTGAAGCAAGTGGAAGCGCCATGGCTTGCTTGCTTTCATGAATCTGGGGTCAGGAAGCGACACGTGTAGTGTACTAAGCAAAGACGATTGACTCCTGCAAATTGCTGTTGACCAATTGGGAATTTGGGTGGACTTATTAACTAAATATCACTTCTTTTTTTTTTTTTTTGAGTCTAAATATCACCTTTTGGCAATCTTTTCCCCTCCCCTCAACATTATTTATGCTTCCTTTTTTTTCAAATATATATATATCCAAAATATTTTATTGATTCCTGCTAGTAATTGTCACCCCATTAATTTGGCCCCTTGAAATTTATTTTTAATTACCAAAAATTTATACATGAGACCATTTGGAATTCTCAGAGGGTCCCACAAGCACCAATATAGATTGGTTGTTTGGTAAACAACGTGCCCTCTACAATGATTGGCGAGAAAAAAAAGTGTAATAATTAGTATAGAAAATTTAAAAAATGTATTGAAAAGTAAAAAAAAAAAATTGTTTTGCCGTGATTTTTTTATTTAAATAGTAATAAAAAATAAATAATGTGATATAAAAAATGAGAATGTTTTTATGTTTATTTTTTTGAAAAATGAAATTAATAGTAAGGTAATATATAATGTTGTTTGCCAAACACCACCTCGATTTCAACAAGACAAGGAAAATTTTAGACCAGTCAAGAAAAAAAGGAGGAAGGAGGAAGGATAAGAATCCACAGCAATTATTTGTTTAAATTGATTGAAATTTGGATAAGTAATATGAAAGATCCTATATAAAATTCATATGTTCAAATAAATTATGGGATGTTCGCCCACTTATCTGAACAAGTGGGTTACATGTGGGATCTCTCACATTATCTAACCAAATTATTAGCAGGTAATATAAGAGACCCTACAAGAGATTAGGGCTTGTAATTTTTGACACGACCCATGAAC
The DNA here is from genome assembly GCA_013348765.1 of Carpinus viminea. NCBI lineage: Eukaryota > Viridiplantae > Streptophyta > Magnoliopsida > Fagales > Betulaceae > Carpinus > Carpinus viminea. The sequence continues at coordinate 13,997,190 of CP054668.1, forward strand.
CCGTCATGCAATATGATGTCAAGCAATTTTTGACATGACTTGTGATTTTGCAAACTCAACATGCAAACACAAATTGTCACCCTCATATGAGACTTGCTCCCAGTAAATTTTGGGCTACCCTCTACCTAGGCATAGGCATGGATCCCATATGGGATCTCTTGCATTACCCCTATCCAAAAATTTTAGCAATTCGATCAAATAATTGTCAAAGATCCCAATATGGGGGTACAACCCACATCTGGCTCATTGTTTACATAACAGGTTTGTTCGATAAAACTTTTTAGAGAGTGATGTTTACTTTTTTGTTGTGATATGACCTAAAAATGAAAATAATTTTGATTGTTTTGTAAGTGTTGTGTCTTGAGTTTTTTTTTTTTTTGGTCTGTTACCCTAAAAAAAATTGCCAAACAAGCTGGTCGGTGCTTTTCTCCCTCAACTTCTAGCATCTTGGAAAGGCAAAACATGACAAATATTGTAGTCGGCCATTCCTTGGTTAGCTTGACTTTCAACTCCCTCTTTTTATATTCTTTGATTAGTTAATTAATTTATCTTTCAAAGTTTGATTTCAAACTCTTCAAATTATTTTGCTGGTCAAATTATGATCCACTTGGTCCCATTTGCCAACTAATCTACAATATCTTTAATTCACCCACGTATGGGAATTTGGTTTTGCTTGATTATATTGTCAAATCATCTTTTCCCATTTCCTACATAAGGTTAAACAAACATCTACGAAAGACATCAAATAAAGCAAAACTTGTCATGACTAATGAATAATATAAGCTAGAAAGTAATCTTTCGAGGTCCAATTATGATTCACGTGGCCCCTTATGTCTACTTGTTTATCATTTATTTGTTTTTTGGCCCCTAAATGGGAATTTCATTTCTTTCTTAACCTTCATTTTTTTTTTCCTTTCCAATTCCTAGATGATGTAAAACAAGCAATTAAGAAGGTTAATTTCAACCAAATCCGGCTTCTAAGTACAACTCGACCCACCTAGCTAGAGGATCAGAGACATAGCTAATTTCTCTTTTGTCATTGCACTACACTCGAACAAAGCTATATATATAGGGATGAATGACAAATCTTACCTGACATCATTTTTTTTTTTTAAATTGTGTCAAAGGAATCTACTCAAACTTAATTAGTCTATAAATTTGTTACATATCTTAAGTATGTGATAATTAATCACGTAATTTTTTAATAAAATTATTCAAAAGCATATGCTCTCACATGCCTAATTAGAAGAAATTTCTCCAAAGAAATTTTTATCCGGTAAGATTTGTCTTATAAGCAAAAAAACAACGAACCAAGTTGCCTAATGTAGAAACCCCCTTTCATGTGTGCCTATTTGAATTGGATGTGGGATGTAGGGCTTGTTTAGGGCTCTTGTGACGGTTAATAATTCAACTTGTCAACTTAATTAATACGAAGTATCATATAAATTTCATGAAAGTTATAGCAAAAATTAGAGTGTTCCAAACATTTTCCATTGAAATTATATTGACCAAATTGCCTCTACTACCATATTTATTATTTAGATCTGGCTTACATGTATGTTATAGTGAAAACAAAGGTTAAGATTAAATCTTTCATGACTTTTTTTTATTTTCTCTCTTCTATTTAAAACATATACATTCTATCACTATTAATGATTGTTTTTCTAGTAGCTTCTGAACAAGGGAGCTTTAAATGCAATATATATGAGTTATGACTGCCAAACTGTTTAAAAAAAAAAAAAAATCCTTTGGTTTGGATGGTATGGGTCAAAGCAAAAACTTAAAAGAGTTTGGTGCAGCAAATCAATGAGTACTTGAACTTGAACCACTAGGGCAAAGGCATACACAGTATGAAAGTTGTAGGCTTGTGTTTGAAGTGACCCTTTGGTTGTATGATTGGGGGATTGAAATCATAGAGCCAAACACCCAACATTATTGCACCTTAATTAACTAAGGATACCCCATTCAAACTAGCAAAGGAATTAGAGTGTTAAGGCTTGTCGGTTCTGCAAATGATTTTAATAGGGATTAATAAGGGTATGATTAGTTAGGATAACAGGAATTGGAATGCAGTTTCAATTCATTAGGATTAGATTATTTAATATTAAGATTAGGTTATTAGAATTAGAGTTTATTTGAATTTGAATATTATAACTTTAGTTGTTATCACTTTAAATTTTATCAACTTGTATTTCTATTTAAAGACCAATTGGTTATTAATGAGAATTAGAGAATGAATTAGACGTATGTCTTGACTCTTTGTGGTTTGTATGATTGTATCTAGCCCCAATTAGATTCACTTGTAGTATGCTTTTTTAATCAAATTTAAGGCTTCAATTTTTTAATCAAACCATTTTGACAAATAAAACATCTTGTTTTGCTGTTAAGATTAATTTGGATCAAACAGAAAAAGTTCAACTCAAAGTTGTATGAACTCTGGACTGCTGTTCAGTCTATTTCGAGTACAATTAGCTTACTGGTAGGTATGAACTAATTCTTCAACTTTCATCAATTTATGGCATCTTTCAATTTTATAGATTTGGTTGTCAAAAGGACTCACAGTTGGGATCATCGTGAACATTCTAGATGAAGAAATGTTCTTTATAATGTGATATCCAAAATACACAAATAAGTGTCAAAATTTTGGTGCTTTTGCCTGCAAAACTAACAAGTTTTGTACATTTTGCTTGTAGAAGATGATAAATTAGTTAGGAAAAAAGACCAACTTGTGGATTTTGCCTAAGTTTTTTTTTTTTTTACATGTCCGCACAAGAGGGAGAGGGAAATTCGAATTAATGATTTCCGTTTCATTAGGCGTGGTCTCAGCTGATTGAACTACCTCTTGGGACGATTTTGCCTAAGAGTCTATGCTGGAGGTAATCTCTTATAAAAGGACATAAATAGAGCCTACGTGAACTCCAATTATTGATGCTCTAATCCCATCTTATCTATGCATACTACTAGCATACAAGTCTATGCTGCTATTATGAACTTGTTCTTTATCTTCAAGTTTGGTCCATAGTAGCCCCACTCCCATATTAATTTTTTGAATAGACTATTTAGTCATTTTAATATTTGGGTCCATAATAGATTAGACCAATTTTATAAGCACTTGAGGAAGTCATGTACTCTCACCTTACATATATAATGAAGTTATAACCCATTAGACTTCATTAGGTCATTAGAGCAATTAGGGTTAAGAAATTAGTGCCATTTACACATACAAAACACAATTTTCTTCTATATGTTTATGCATCTACAAAAGACTTGAAAGGCAAATAATGGAAGTTTGTCTCGTGATTAACTAGAGGTATGTGATTCTCATCCTTGGTCTATACATGCTGTGGAGAAAGAACATATCTATTATTAAAATATTCTAACAAATGTAGCTACACATTTGATCCATGTTATATCTGAAGAAGATAAAAAGGGTGAGCTTTATGCTATATTGTTTACATTTTCATGTGAATTAATTATGAGAAATTATTGGTGTCAATATTTTGCTCATATTTTTCTCATATTCTACTACAAATTTAATAGATCAACCATTATATTTGTAAAGTACACATAAGTTCACAAATCTATGAATGATTAATTTGTAAAATGATATGAAAAAAATATTGACTCTAATAATTTCTTATTAATTAATACTAATATTTTCGTTCATTTTATACATGCTAACAATTCAGGCAATAAATATGAGTGAATGTGAAAACCTCTATGGGGCCTACTTATTCCCAACAAGTGGATGAGTTGTCCGAAAACTAACTGGACATGCAATTCTTATAGAAACTCTCATTTTTATTGTCAAAATTGTTAGCAATTCAAGTAGAAAATTATTGGATATTTCTATCCAAAGACAATAATTATATCTTCACGAAGCATTGACAAGGAAGAAATGGTTGTCAAATGACTCGTGCTGTACCTATGCCAAAATATACTTTGAAAGAAAAAAGGGGATTTGCATGCCAAGCGACATGTCATATGGTTAGGTTAAAAAAAATCATACATGGTGTTAGTTTTAAGAGTGCCAATTCATATTTATGTATCAAGTTCAAATTATGTCTAAGCATGATTATAAATTTTATATATATATATATATATATATATATATATATATATATCAATCATAACTTGACTTATTTAATAAACAAGTTAGACTCCTACTACTGTGTCAAAAATAGTCATCCATAAATGTCAAGTAAAGTTCAAGTCGAGTCAAGCCTATTTAATTAAACGAGTTAAACTTTTTAACCTTAACTCGTTAATTTCATATTAAGTTTTGACACTCGTATAAAAAATTGTCAGTCTTAGTGTCAACCGAGGATTTTAAATCCGTTGGTTCATGTGCACATTTTACTTGCAATCTGAAAATTATGATGGGAAAACATATAACAAAAGGAGAATTAATACAAGAAATGGTCACTCTGAAGTAGCATTTTCCTTTCTAATCCACTGCTCGACTGGCTTTCTTGAATTCCAATGTCTCTGCTTCCTCATGCCAGAGGTCCTGAGCCCACTAGTGCTTGGTCTACTTATGGAACCAACAGAATGTGTTCCCAAAGTGACTGCAGGATCCCTTCCATGTTGCTCACCAGATTCTCTGGTCGACACTGTGCTAGGCGATGCCGCTGGCTGTTTCACTTGCTTTCTTGAATTCCATGCTCTGTACTTCCTCATGCCGGTGCGCCTTTGCGCGCCGATGTTTGGGAGAGTTGAGGAACCACTAGAATGCATTTCCGGGGTACCTGTGGGTTCTGTTTGTGGTTGCTCAGCCGACTCTTGGGCGGAAGTACTGGCAGCGGAAGTACTGGCAGCAGATGCATCTGTTTGCAGGAGAAACATACCAGGCACAACAACTAGATTTTGTTTAGGCTCAATTAAGCCATTGTTTTCTTGCTGTAGCCTCAATATAGCCTCAAATTTTTCTCTTCTAACATCCTCAGAATCAGACTCAAGGAGCTTCTGATTGTCATCTACTTCAATTTCATCAGAATTCTGGAATCAACCAAAAAAGTCGGTAAATTCCCCAGCACTTGATACAACTGAACAAGTAATTATTGAACATAGGAATGAAAAAGAATATAATCCAACAAATTCTACTATAGACAAGACCAACGCGGAGCTTAGATTATAACAAATTATTGCCAAAGTATCAAGTTTACTCAAGGACATTAACCCAACCCCAGGCTTTCAAATAGCAGAATCTGCATTAAAGAACCAAGATAATATCATGGATTTAAAACCTCTTCCCCTTTTTTGTCTTTCATACTAACTAATGACAGTATGCCAATGATTTCATTTCTACAGTTAAAGAACCAAGAAAAGTTCCAAATCTTAAGTGCCTAGAAGAATTAAGGTCTTACTCAATTAATCTTTATGAATGCTATAACCTATTTTTTTTATATAGGAAAATAAATTTCACGCATGGTAAGGTTTGGACCGTTGACTTCACCCTAACCCTTTTTTATAGGGTACGGAGAAGCCATTTGATCCAAAAACCGCTGGCCTTTATACCATAACTTAAAACTGATGGAGTCAAGTTGATTATTTCTATACGCCCGCTGCTGCTTAGTCCCACGTTAATAGGGCACAGAATCTTTTTTTTTCTTGTCTTTTTTCTGAGTGAATTTTGAATCCATCAAGAATGTCTATCATGTAAATCAGTGGCATAATGTAAACCACAAATAAAATTATAAAATGACGAGTGAGATGGTATACCAATTGAGAAGAATGAGAACCAACCAAGTCAAGCACATGCTCAAAATCCTTGGCAAGAAAAACCTTGCGGCAGACTGGGCAGGTTCCCATGCTCTCTTCCATTGCTCCATGTGTGTCTAACAACAAATATCAGTTACTAATGAGAAATCAACAGCAGAGATGAAAATTAGAAAGAAGAAAGAAAATGGAAGGCCCTGTTGGTGAGACTAAGTTTTTGGTCATAACATCATCATTGAGACATCCAAGACAAGGGTGTTCCCAACAAATTATTTTGTTGCACAGCATCAATCAAAACAGCCCAAAGTGCTCAATTATGTTCATAGCTTGTGCCATCCAAAATAAAATGAAAGCATAATGATAGAACAGTGCATCAGCCATCATCCACAAAAACATCTGCTACCCCCATCAATCTAACCTAATTTTTTACCAGCTTTATTTTCCACAGTGCTGATAGAACGTATAGTTGCACGAGATGAATCACTAACACTTGTTTCCTTTTCCGTTTGGAGCCAATACCACCACCTAATAATGCATCCACTGCCATAATTCAAAATAAATGCTCAAGAAAATTAGCTACCATAATTCAAAATAAATGCTCAAGAAAATTAGCTACGAGAGAGAGAGAAAGCAGGACTACCTGTGAAAACAATGAAAACAAGACATTAACTTCATAAATGGCAAAGTTTTATTCTGTTCATCCTCTGGAAGCAAAGGATACAAACACAATGGACAATCACCGTCAGGATGATTCATAACAGTGAGCTTCTCCACTGCTTCCTATAAATCAATTCATCATATCAGTGTTTTTACAAATATATATCCTAATCTAATTCAAATACATAAATCATATTCTTGGATTTATAGTTCAACGTCAGATCCCATTAAAACTTTTGAACTATATATTCAGGCATGCAATATATTCAATTAACTTCAAAAACGTTCTTTGAGTTGAATACTGTTCACACAAACGCTCTGTTCTCTCTCCTCAGTTTTTTTCAAATTTCAAATTTTCTCAACAAGCCTCCGGTTCTCGCTGTCTCCAGCGAGATGTGAGATCGTATGCTTCCCCTTCATCCTCCATCGCACCTGCCTCTTTTTCTCTCCAGCGAGGATATAGCTGCTCTCACACTATTCTTGGTTAAAGTTAGGGTTCCATCATCTAGCGTGGCGCTTATGGACGCATCCCACTAGAAGTTTGTTTTTTGGTTTGTGGGAGGCACTCATTAAGTGTTCGATGGAGCATCGGTTTTCTATGGAAGCAAAATCCTTCTCCTTTTCGATGATTTCAGGCAAGTCGGTGCTCCGTTTGGAGGAAAAGCGTAAAGGATTCGGTGGGTTTATTTTGTTGAGGGTCAAGGGCTCGGACTAGTTAGTAGACATGATGGAAGAGGCGCTCGAGATCCAAAGGAAGGAGGACTTTGCTAGATCATTCTGTGATGAGGTAAGTGTCTTGAGGTTCGGATGGGTAGCAATAGGGCTAGTTACTACTTAGAGGCAATGGTCTTTGTCGAAGGCGGTCGGAAAGGGGTAATCAGGCTCCCTGAGGGCCGTGGAGGTTGGGGTTGGCAAAGATTCGTGGAGGAGCTCCGTCCCTTGACAACGCATCTCGTTGTGAAGGTTTTGCCAACAGCTGTTAACGCCAGAGTGGATGGTAGCCCGTCTCTCCTATGCAGAGGTGCTTGTCGCGCCCTTGGGAGGTATGAAGTCATCTTGCGTGGAAGCTCTGGCTTCTGTCTTGGGGAGATGGCTTCCAATGGGTGGCGGAGCATGCTTGACGGAGGTGCCGAGGAGCTTAGCGATGGAGTTCTTAGCCAAGATGAGGGCTGAAGTGGATCGGGTTATATTCTTTGGGTTGAGTCTGAAGATCAAAGCCTCCAGGGATATAAGGAGAAGACTGATCCGGGCCTAATCTCGGTTGGGCCCAAAGCCCAAGCTTCTTCTTGGAAGGCGAAGCTAAAGCGGAAGGCATGTGGGTTTTTATTGAGGCCCAGACCTCTGGAGACTAACTCCCGAGTTAAGCCTAAGGCTGGAGATGATAAGGCTGCGGAACCTGATTTGGGGCAAGGGGAGACTTCGTCAAAGACGGCGTTGGTGGTAAGTGCGATAGAGCTGCTCTTGGCGAAGGCCTCGGAGAAGGCGTTGGAGAAGGCGCCAGTCTCAATAGCTCCGTCAAGTAAGTCTTCTCTAGCTAAGTGTTTGCTCCGGCGCGGGTTTCTTAGGTCGGAGTCTTCGTCGTCGCATCTTCATTCATCGTCGTTGTCGCTAGGGTCTTCAAAGTCGAGCTCTTCAAGGGAGGTGCCGGTCGTGTCGTGCCAGAGATGGATCCGGATCTGGAGCCGGTTCCGGGTAAGGTTGCGACACGTCATCCCTCTTCGAAGAAGGGTATGCTTTGGCGGGGGTTCTTGCTCTGACGAAGTCTAGGGGTAGTCCCAGAGAGACGCCGATTGTGTTCGCTGGAGATTTCTGCAAGCCCCACAGCTGATGCTGGTACTCCGATGATTTCTGTGGATGCTTTTGTTGCGCGAGGGAAACAATTTTCTTTCCTTCCTGTGATTTCTGCGGCTGCTCCTACATTTTTTGTCCCTGCTATAGTTTCTTCAGGTTCCAAGTCTACTTTACAAAAAAGCTATTCAATTGTATAGGATTTCTCGTAGAGAGCTAGAGAAAAGGCTTTCGATTGCTTGCTCTGTCTATTTTGTGGACAAGGGTGGTGACTCGAGGATTGAGGTTAGGGATGTGGGTTGATTCGGTAGGGATGTAGGGTTGTTGTGATGTTTCTGTGGGGTTTCTTGAGGTTTGTGGGTTTGCATTTGGGTAGGGTGATGCTTTGTTAGGGCGTTATCTTGGTTTTTTGTGGGTGCTCTTAGTGAGCCTAGCTTCTTTGGGTGCACTTAGGTGCTCTTAGTTATACTCCCAGTATAATTGGGTTGCCCCCCTTTAAATTTGCGTTTTTTTGATATACAATTCTACTGACTTATCAAAAAATATATATATTCAATTAACATCTGCAACTAAAATCAAAAGAATTGGAGAAACAATTCCCTAAGAATATCTTTCCCACCACTATGACAAAAAGCATCTGCAATATGCACTACCAGCCATACACAACCTATATATATCAAGACAAGAAAAAGACTACAACCAAATAACAATGCTAAGGAAAAGAGCACACAGTACAATTGAAAGGCTTAGTAATTTTCTTGATTCCTATATCATCTCATACAACATTTTAGTGATATGGGTGGCTTTGTGCATGGAAACAAATCGAAGTCATTCTTTAGAACATACTGTTCAATTGTCACAATTATAAGAAAATGGAACAAATCTCAAGTTCAGACAATCCTGAAGAATTTTGGTTAGGTGTTTAGAGTAGTTACCTCGCAAAGTGCTACAAGCATCAAATAAGATGAGAGTTCACACGCTTTGTCTTGTATACAAGTTATCAAATCTTTTTGCCTTTGGTCATCAAGACCCTTGGAATCTAGTAGATTAATATGAGGTGGCTCCTTTGGATACTACCAGAAGATATAGAAAGAGTTAGTGCAGAAATTGATAAGATCACATGATAACTTGCTAGAGTAAAATGAGTCATGCATATGAATTTAAAACAAGATTTGACAATAATTTACTATCACAATAATTTCAAAGCAAGCAATCACAATCAAAAAGATATTTATATTGCAATATACTAAAAGCGGCTGGATGCACTAGGCCATGCTCCTGACCCCAATTAATAGTATATTATCATTTTTCTTAGTCACTAAACAATATCCTCTGTTTTCATAAATCGTTATACTGGAAAAATAGGTAACCTATTTCCTAATCCCTAAAGAATATTCATAACATTAAAATTAAGTAGAAGTCCTCAACATATATACTCACAATCTACACCAGTCATGAAGCAACCAAATAACCAAACATATCCTAATCATTATGCAAAAAATATATATGCTATGATATACCTGGGAACCTGCTCGTATGACAACAACTGCCTCCACAAACTACAAAGAGAGAAAGTAAAAAAAAAAATTAGAGGCGGTCTAAAGCAAAACCAATTTCACCTGTAACCATTAAAGAAAAAATTGCAACATTGTAATTTACAATTTACACCATTATCTAAACACTAAATCTTCTAGTACTAATTGTAAGACATAGTATCAAAGCATAAAGCCTTAGATAAAAATCCGAATACTCTACACTAGGTTTCAAGATCCACGAATAAGACAAAGACACAAATGAATTTCAGAAAAATACACGAGATGAACTGTCAAAATTAAAAATTCACATATTCTCTCTCTCATCTAAGCTCCTAAACTAATAGGATGTTTTAGAAGTCAAAACAACAGACTAGAATATCAGCATGCTGCATGTGGCATATACTAATTAGTAAGGCATACATTAGTACAATGACATAGAATTCCGATCATTTCAAATCACACAGAGTATAAAGCAACAATTTCAAATCTCACACTTCATTCTGCGAATTACTCTGGATCTCGTCGAATTCAAACAATTTAAGAAAAACTAATCATAATCAGCCATCAATGCTGAGAATCCGTAAATATCCATCTCAAGCAAAGTAGCTGATAGAATCCCCAACCGAGACAGTGTTACGAGTATCTTAAAACTAAAATTGAGTAATCAAAAGCAAGAAGCTTGAGACTTTTCCTTGATACAACTTCTTGGCTTAATAAAGGTGTATCATTTATTAATTCCAGAATCAAAGAATAAAATATGACATAGATATTCGACAGTTCTTCTCCTCTTTCTCTTTTTCACTTTACCTCGTTTTCTCGGCAACCAAACAGAATCTATGAAGTAAAAAAGTAAAGGGACCTGTTGGGACGTGACATCGGCGGTGCGAGGCTTGATGTGGACGTGGAGGTGTGGAGGGTAGGAATCGATAACCACGCAATCGTCTCCGTACACTGCTTGCACAGCTTCTACTTCTGCCTCGATTTCCGCTTCATCGGCGGTGGCCATTGTCCTCTCAGGCTCTCAGCCACAGCGAGCGCGAGCGAGAGAGCGTTTTTGGATTTTGAGAAAACAAGACGATATTTATATTTGTTGACGTGTCAATAGATCTTTTGCCACGTTGGTGGCTGGTTAGAGGACTGCGTTGTGAATCTTTCTTATCTCGGTACTCTAATAACCACTATTTCAAGTATAACGGTTACGCTTTTATAACAAATATTATTTGCTTAAAATTAATTTTTTGACTTTATTTTTTTTATTAAAATGTTATTTCATTTTTTTTTATAAACAAAATTTTATTTTCAACGTAATCGGTATAGTAAAAAATTGAGAAATCAACCTCTTTGTTGTTGTTTTTGTCATCTTTTTTATATTTTCTTTTAACATCATAAAAACAAAATGATTGGGATTAAGAATTTAGTAGGATGAGATAAATGAAAAAGTGGTTATAGTTAATGGTTAATAGTTAAAATCACTAACTATAACCGTTGATTAGCAATTATTAATTAAATAACTGCCTCCACTAACTGCTTTTTATAAGTTGGGCCTTTTGGACTAAATTTGAGAGTTTGCTTTTAGCTCACTTTAATCCTTTTTTTTTTTTGCCTTTTTAGAGCAGTTTTAGCTTCAAAATTTGTTATATACCTCAAATTGGACCGAATTAGTATAAAAGGAGCCCATATTGCAAAATCTAAAGTATTTGACCATAAATTTACATTAGTTTCCATTTTCTTGTACTAAAAAAAAGTCCTTAAATGCATTTTATAACTTGTTAAGAATCAACATTTATCAATGTTTTAAACAATAAATTAAACACAAACATATAAATAAAATTTCTAAAATCCTTGTAGGTCACCTTCTATGTAACATAAAATTTACCAATGACTTATGAGTTATGTCATATTATATATGTATTATTTGTTATTATATAATCATATGATTTAGTGATTAATTTATTATGTGATATAATCATATAAATTATAGTGATAATATATCAATTCTAAAATTGTGATTTAATTATTTCAAGAAAAAATTGTAATTTAATAATCATATTATATAAGTATAAATATTATTATTATTATAAAAATATATTATATAAAAAGACAGTTAGCGGTTACGGTTAGTAAATCTCATATCCGTTAGGTGGTTAGCGGTTAGTAATTATAGCGGTTAATAATTGTCCACATTTTCAACCCAAAGATGAGGTGGAGGATGAAGATTGAACTATAATGTATAAGAGGTGGATGATGGAGGGAGAATGTAGTTTAGAAGATTTAGGGTATGGAAGTTGAAGAAGATGACATGCCTCGAAGATTTTACAATGGTAGTTCCTTTTTATGGTCTTTTTTATTTTAGAGGAATGTACACTTGTTCTCTTAAATTATTACCAATTTGTAATATTCTTTAAACTTTTGAAAATTATAATTGAACCGTCACTTAGCCTTGTTTATTGGAATTTATTGTTAAATTAGATGGAAAATGAGGAACGTTTGATATACGTCACTCGAAATAACAATAATACCCATGTATTAGATAATTAAAATATACGGGGAAAAAAAAAACCATGACTCTATGGCCAAAAAACTCACAATTTGGTTGTGGGTTTTTATGACAAGTGATTTTTTTTTTAACATATTTGCACAAGAGGAGGAAAAAGATTTAAATTAGTAACATTTGTTTCATTAAATATGGTCCCAACATATTGAATTATATGATAAGGGGTTTTGTTTTTAGTCTATCTAATAGCATAATCGTTTTTTTTTTTTTTACAAAATGATAGTGGTATAATCTAAGACAATTTTTTGTTGAATTTAATAGAAAATCTTAACAAAGGAAGTTAAGTGAAATGGATAGGTAATTTAAGGAGTTTATTGAATTTTTTTAAAAGTTTGAAAACATACAAATTGATGATAATAATTAATAAGAAGGAGATAAATAGAGTTTTCCATGATTTTACATGAAAACAAATACACTCAAAATATTTTACCATTTTTCTAAGAAATAAATTTTTAAGAAAAATTATATGAAATAATAATAAATTTTAACAGTGCCTTAGGATTTACACTTTCTCATTTTTAGGTAGTTCAATTAGTTGTAGACTATATTTCATGAAAGCGATCATTAATTTAAATTTTCTTTATTTTTTTGCGTGGATATGTTAAAAAAAAAAAAATTACACTTTCTTTATCCTACATGGCAAGATATAATTATATATATATATATATATATATATATATTACAATACGAAGTCCTGCCTCTACCTCCTCCTCCTGCGAAAGGCTAAGCCTCTATCCAAGCATTACACTGAGAGGCAGGCATGGCCATCCTCGCATTTCCGCTAGTCATCTCGTTCCTCAAGCCCCACACCTCGCGCCTCTGCCTCCTCCGCGCCGGCAAGCCCAACTCCAGTCACCTCTTCCCGCCGCATGCCCCCTCCGCCACTTCACCCGAACCGCTGTATCTGCAGTCAGCACCTCCTCGGCGATTCCACAGCACTCGTCTACGGACCCTAACAACGAGCCCCTCAGAGCTTCCGTCCCCACTTTCCAGCAAGCCATTCAGCGCCTCCAGGTTTCACTTCTTTTTTTTTTCTTCTTTCCCTCTTACTTCGTGATTTTTCACTCTAGGTTCATGGAGTGAGAGAAAAAAAATGCAAGTGAAACAAATTGAAAAATGATTTTCCTTTGAATTTTTTGATTGATACTATACTGTTATTAACATTGTAGGAATACTGGGCTTCTGTTGGATGTGCCTTGATGCAATGCAGCAACACAGAGGTACTGTTTAATAAAACGTTAAATTCATTTCACGGTTCTTTTAGTTGCAGTGGGTTGAAGCATTGAAAGCCAGTTACTTTCTCTAATTCACTCATCCAATTGGCGTTAATGATTGCTCTGTCTTATTGAGGCTTTGTCTGTGCTAACTAGGTTGGAGCTGGGACTATGAATCCTCTAACATTCTTAAGGGTTCTTGGTCCAGAACCGTGGAATGTTGCGTAAGTTTTTACTCGCAATGTTTTGATGTATCTTTTTATTTGTTGTAACTATGCTGGACGAATTTGCAATTTTGATTTTGATCGCTTTGCTGTTCTGCTGGACTCTTCAAAATATTGTTGAATTGGCGAATTTAACATGCTGTAAAGCTGTGAGATGTTCTGTTATTGCTCTCTTTGATAGTGCATGTGGGCTTTTATTGCTCTTTAAAGTTGACTGGGCTTCTAATGTGAAGTTTCTGATAAAAGGTACGTGGAGCCTAGCATTCGGCCAGATGATAGTCGATATGGTGAAAACCCAAACAGACTTCAACGACACACGCAATTTCAGGTTAAAATTGAGTTTATTGTTGAAATTTGCTTTCTCTGGATTATTTATGGAGCTTTGTTTTTGGATTAAATTATTCCCTGGCTTTTGAATTTGATCTCAGGTTATATTAAAGCCTGATCCTGGAAATTCACAAGACCTTTTTATTCGTAGCCTATCAGCTTTAGGTAGTGACTCTACCTCTATTTCTGTTTAAATTGATATGAAGTGAGAAGGCATTAATGCATTGTTCTCAATAGTTGCAAGGAACTCACAGGTGCCCTTTGTCCATTTTCATGCTGTAGTACTTGTTGATTATTATGTTGCACTAATCTTTGTGTGACTTCTTTTGCTATGTGATGCCATTATCAATGGAAGGAAAACTTTAGAATTGAGCACGCATTTTAAACTTGGGGAATGTGCTAAAACTATTATTTTCTGTTAAAAACTAAAGAAAAAAGTCCATTAAAAGTGAAAGGCTGTTTAAGAAAATGAGACCGTCCTTGTGTGCAATGTTGATGTTGATTCTTCTTCCTTACAAAGACGCATATGCATGCATATCTATTGTATAGTTGAAGGGAGGTGAGATATTGTTAGTCCATCCACTTGTTGTAGTTGAAGAACAGAGATTGCCTGAATCGGTGTCTTAAAGTGGGTGGTTCAGAGGGTGATCTTTGTCATGTAGTGGGGTTGTCTTGTTAGGGGTTTGAGGATCAGTTGATGGCTCTATTTATTGTGATAGAAGCAAGTCGACACCAAAATGGTTTGGCTAGCGTTATAGATATTTGTCCGCAGTCAGCTAACAAGGCAACCGTTAATTAAAGAGATTGGGTTGTTCTATTAATTATGACACAATAGAAGGTCACTCTAATAAGGTTAAAGGAAAGGGAAGTGGTTCTAATTGTCCCTTATGAAACCCAAGATTGTATCATGGAATGTGAGAGGGCTGAATGAGAGGGATAAAAGGTCAAAGATTAGAGGTATTCTTAACGATAGCTGGATTTCATCTAGGCACACTTGTTGGCTTGGAGGCTGTTAATGAGAGCACAGAGTCTTTGAACTAGTTTATGTTTGTGGTACCTCATTTTCTACTATCTGTCTGTCCCTGTATATAGTAAACCATTAGATTTCTATTATGTCATACTCTACAAGGCCTCTGTGTCGTAATGATTATTAATTTTCCAAAACAACTATAAATGACAAATATTGAGATCAACTTCATTAAATAAGTTAACATGATATTATTAAATGCTATTTAGATTACTAATCATCTAGTTCCACTGACAAGGTGTGTGGATATTATTTAGATTCACGTTTTAGCATTTTTTTTCTTGTTTATTCAGCATTTGGTTAAACATTGATGCTTATGTGTTTGATAGGTATTGATGTTAGTGCACATGATATACGATTTGTGGAGGACAATTGGGAGAGTCCGGTAATATATTTTCTTTAATTGTGGATTGTTATTCTTGCCTTGTTATTTTTTTTTATAAGTAATTCAATCTCATTAAAAATGCCCAGAGTTCTTGCCTTGTTAGTTTTTTGGAGCTCTAATTAGTGCTACTTGCTGAGATGGGATTTAACTTGGTTAAATTTCCTTGTAATGGCTTGTAATTGTAAGCATAAATTATGGCATCTAAAATTTTTCATATAGGAAACATTTTTGCCTAGAATGGATGATTAACTTGTTTGTTTCTATATGCTGACCAAACATGCTTTTAGGTACTTGGTGCTTGGGGTTTGGGCTGGGAAATCTGGATGGATGGGATGGAGATTACCCAATTCACTTACTTCCAGCAGGTTCCTCCTTTTACATTGAAATATCACTTTCATGTCTATTATTAGTGCTTAGGATAGCTATTCCCTGCTTGAGTTACTGTTACTTTTGCATGATTTTGCATGGGTTGTTACTTGTAGCCTTTTTTTCCCCACTCTCTCACTCTGTCTCTCTCTCTCTCTCTCTCTCTAGGCTGGAAGTCTACAATTGTCGCCCATTTCTGTTGAAATCACTTATGGTCTTGAGCGTATAATTATGTTACTACAGGTCAATCTTTGATGGTTTCTTTTATTAATCTTTGTCTTCTTTTATCCATGTTACTAAGTTATCCTGAATTATTCTACAGGGAGTTGATCATTTTAAGAAAATTCAATATGCTGATGGAATTACATATGGGGAGCTGTTTTTGGAGAATGAGTAAGTGAACAACTTAAGCTACTGATTTTACTCTTTTATATATATATATATATTATATATATAGGCAAAGTCTTGCTCTTGGTAGAACTGTGTGTCATATATACTTATAATGTTCCAAAGATTATTGATGTACATTGCTCAATATTTTCGAGTTATGGATTCTTTGCCTATGTTGCCAATGAGGGCACCCTACAACCTAGGATACAATCCAAACCTCCAATATTATCCACCATGCCAACATGGAGTAACTCTGATTTAGCTAAAGTTAATCTTCAACTATAAGACAACTTCAAAACATAAGAAGAGACAACACATGTGACAGAAATGGTCCAGGTTTGCCTCACAAAAGATCAGCATAATCCTCTGCAAACAAGAGATGGGATACTAGGGGCTTGTTTGGCAATGGACCGGACTAAACCAACTCAAAATCCCAAAAAAAATTCTCAAAATTAACCCCAATATTCTTACTTTTTATATCACATCAATTACTTTTTATTCCTATTCAAATAAAAAAATCACTACAAAACAAAATTTTATTTTTTTATACAAAACATTCTTACTTTTTTCTTCACATCAATCAAATTTGCTACAATACCAGTCTACTATCTCAAGTCCAGTCCATTGCCAAACATAGCCTAGGATCTCTAACTGAACTCCTCAACCCTACTGAAAAACTTGATAAGAGCCCTTTATCCACTAAGGTGGACAACAATCTACTCAAAGCCTTTATGACAACCACAAATAGCAGAGGAGATAGAGGGTCCTCTTGTCTCAAGCTGTGAGAACTATTAAAGAATCTAGAGGGAGAACCATTAATCAACACCGAGAAACACACCATAGATATACAGTGAGCTATAGAGGGAGAACCATTAATCAACACCGAGAAACACACCATAGATATACAGTGAGCTATCCAATCTCTCTATTTTTCCTCAAAGCCACATCTCCTCAACAGATATAGCAGAAAATCCCAACTTACATGATCAAATGCCTTTTCTAGGTCCAATATTACAAAGCACACTAGGTTCCCCTGATCTAATTTGGCTATCAAGGCATTCATTAACTACCAAAACTGAACCTAAAATCTGTCTTACCCTTATGACCACATTTATTGACCTGGAAATAACTTTCTCCAACACCGTTTTCAACCTGCTAGCTAGGACTTTAAAGATGATTTTATGCACACCACTCACTAGACTAATAGAATGGATGTCCTTGATATAAATAGCCCTAACGCTGTTAGGGATAAGGGATATAAAAGTTGTATTGAGGCTCTCTTCAAACTTCCTGCAAAAGATGAAACTCGTGAAAGGCATTCATGATGTCCACTTTAAGTACCTTCCTTCCGAAAAGTCTGAAAAAAAGCCCGTTGTGAAACCATCAAGGTCTGGTCACCATTTAGGGCTCTCACTGCCTCAACAACTTCACTTTCCTCAAAGGCTTTTTCTAACCATGTAGCCTCCTCAACATTGATATAACTAAAAGATAGATGATATTTTCAATTATTTATCAAACAAAAAAAAGAACTAAAAGATAGACCATCCAACTTTGGCTGCCAACCAAATTGTTCTGAATTAAGTTTATTGTAAAACTGTGCAACATGGACTCTAATTTCTGAAGAGTCCTTGTGAAAATAAACTTGTTTAGGTTGTGAATGATATTTGAACACCCTCCTTTCTACTCCACAGTAGGTTTTTTCAATCTGTTTTGTGCAAGTTATCTGTTGAACTTTCTATCTCCTTCCCACTTTTAGACAAGTGTCTCCTTTGTAAGCATCTCCGCATATTTTGAAGCCAATTTGGAAGAACTCTGAGCTGCTCAACTGCCAATCAGAGATGGTTGGATGAGATGCCATCTGATCTGAAGTCCAAATTTTCAGATGATTTCCATTAACTTTCTTAATCTCCTTGCTCCTTATTTTGGTCTTCTTTCACTTCTATTATATCAGCATTATCGGGCTTGTATGTGCAATACAATCAATATATTTTGTATTTCTGTTTCAGGAAGGAAATGAGTGCATATTATCTGGAACATGCCAGTGTTCATCATCTTCAGAAACACTTCGATTTTTTTGAGGAAGAGGCCCGTTCCTTACTCGCTTCAGGCCTTGCAATCCCTGCGTATGTTTAGTAATTTTTGTTTCTGTTCCATTGTTCGCTGTATATTATGTGAAAGTCTTTTCCATGTTCTTTAGTTAACATTTGCTGTGCTACATGCTAGGTATGATCAGCTTCTAAAGACATCTCATGCTTTTAACATCTTAGACTCAAGAGGTTTTGTTGGGGTAACAGAGCGTGCTCGTTATTTTGGTCGGATGAGAAGGTAAGATACTACCTGATTATGACCAGAAAGAAATTGCATTGGAAACTTAAAAAAAGCACTTTATGTCATTAATATACTGGTAAAATTGAATTTAGGAGTTTTGTCAGCTTTAAAATGGTATAAGGGTGTAATCTATTTAAAATAGTAAAAGGGTGTAAATTCTCTGCCAATATTTGGAGTAGAGACATGCTTAAGAGATTATTTGAATGTAACTTCATTGCTGGTCTCTGTGCTTGGACAAAGATGATTTGTTAGGCACATTAATGTTTATTGGTAAATTCTAGGCAGTTCTGTGTCTATATTTATCTTCTTATGTTTTTTTTATCAGTTTAGCTCGTCAGTGTGCACAACTTTGGTTGAAAACAAGGGAGTCCCTTGGACATCCACTGCGTGTCACTTCTGACCCTGTTCATGTTGTGTGTCCTAAAGATCTTTTGGATGCAGCTGTCAAAAAGGTTAGTTTGCATTTGCAGCGAATTTCTTTCCTCGTGTGTTGTATTGATACAGCAGTTTTCTTAACACTGATTTACATCCTCCTTTTTTATAGTTTTCTTTCTTGTTATCTATATTATTTTTAATTTTGCATTCAATTATGAACTCATTACAAATGTTTTAACAATTATAATTCTAAGGTTTGAGTGGAACTAATGTTAACAGTTAATACGTTTGCATTAATTATTTCTTATTAATGTTTGCTTATTCTTTGACTTAATGGCGCAGGTGAATGATGATTCGAGGTTGTTTGTTCTTGAAATTGGGACTGAAGAGATGCCACCTCAAGATGTAGTTGATGCAAGCAAGCAAGTATGATTTATTTTCACATGAACCACATTAATCATTTTCTCAAAATGCTCTTTTGTTTTATAACATAGCTATCTCTTTTCTTTTCTTTTCTTTTTAAAGCTTTATTTACCTTTCAAACTCCCCCCCTTCATCCTCTTCTCTATCCATGGTTGTTCACTGACTGCAATGCTGGCAACTGCAGCTCAAAGACTTAATATTGCTGGTATTAGAAAAACAACGGTTAAGCCATGGTGAAGTGCAAGCATGTGGCACTCCTCGCAGACTCCTGGTACAGTGATAGCTCTATTTCCTTTTGCAAAATGCTGACAATTTTTATTTTATTTTATTATATATATATATATATATATATATATATATAAGAGAAAATAGAAGAGAGGGGGTTGTTTTTTATTAGTATAAGATGTGTCTTTCACATTTTATAAAGCAAGCTCTATGTTCAAATATGTTGAACATCCTAATGTAGCTTGTAGTACTGAAATTGAGCATCCACTGAAGATTTTGAAGTGTTGAGATCATTATACTTTTATGGTTTCATTTAATCACACAGTGAATCATTCTGATGTGCATTTTTTTGTCACATTTTAGGTTTGTGTTGAGAATCTTTGCAGTAAACAAGCAGCGGAGGAGGTTGAGGTTCGAGGACCTCCAGTTTCAAAAGCATTTGATCAACAAGGAAATCCTACAAAGGTTTGAAATGCCTTGCTGTTGCTTTTCTCTTGGAGATCCTTAAGCTCAAGAAAAATTGGGTTTTTGTCTAAACGATTTGTGTGGTGGGATTATTTGGAAACAGCAATATGAGTATGCAGCCATTGCATTTACAGCATGTGAGGCGTTTGCATTATTATTAACATATTAATTTGTTATTTATAGTTTTTTTTTTAATGGAAGGGATTATTACATAGTTTTCTGTTTGCCCAGCTTCTGCTGCGAATTTGGCAAATTAGAGCTGATCTATGGCTCAATTGTTATTGTAGATATTGACATGTTGTCTTCTAGTTTAACTTACAAGGTCTGCATTTTTCTTTAGTTTGTAACTGATACATATGAAGAGCCTTATAATATTTAAATTGGTATTTTATGTCAGGCTGCTGAGGGTTTTTGCCGTAGATACTCTATACCACTGGATTCATTGTATAGAAAGATTGATGGTGAGTCTGTAAAGTTTTACTTAAACAAAAAGCGTAAAGTTTCCATTATAAGCAGAATGCTTTGAGTTCACGGTTCCCTTCTCTTTTCCACTTGTCAGACTTGGTTTGTTCTTTTTATATGATTTTCCATTTAGAGCTGGGTTTAATTATTCCAATACTTCGTTCCCCCACCCTTCAAAAAAAAAAAAAAACTACTATTAACAAGCTGGTGATATGTAAGTGTCAGTAAATATTTATGTTTGGTTTTTACTGTGTTATGTTATTATGTTGCAAGTATTTTGCGAAATTTATATCTGAAGTTTATCCTTTTTTTTTGGTTCATTTTTATGTAATCAATTTGGTTATGTTAGAAAAACATCCTAAAGGGTTCTTAATTGATGAATTTTGTGAACTCATAACCTTTGTTAATGAAATCTCTCTCTCTCCTGTGCTCACTTTCCACTAAAAATTCATCGAAAGAATTGACTCATCTATAGGGTCAATTGTTTTAGTATACACTTTTCTTATGCTGCTTGGTTCTTAAATTGATTGATTAATTGGTTTAGTTTGCTAGCACACCTCATCCCATATCAACTAAGATGTATTATAATTGTGTATGCTATAGAATTGGGTTGGGCCAAACTGCGTTTTTGGTCATGATTAACCCTATCCAGGTAGAGTTCAGGATTGCCTTGACTGCCATTTTAGGAGAATTGAACCCTAATCTGGCCCACTACTATGGGCCACCTTGCAGCAAAAGGTATAACTTATTGCTGTTTTAACAGCTTATTTGAAAGGAAGCAAGTTTTGCTTGGAAGTGTGCCACACTTGAATAGCTATCCACCAGAATGTCATGTATCTGTCAATTCACATTTTCTTGTTTCTAAGTTGCGAGAGTAATGTCTGGACTTGGTAATGGGTGCTGATGAGGGTTTTCTTGCTTTGTAGGGAAGACAGAGTATCTATATGCTCGTATAATGGAATCTGCCCGACTTGCTGTGGAGGTTTTAGTGCCTCTTTCTGTTTTACTAATAGTTCTGAGCTGACTTCTTTTATTTAAAAGAAAAAATATTTTTCCTTTGGAATTTTACTGCAAGCATTCTTCTTAGATAAAGTTTCCATAAAACATGTATGTGCAAGCAGATGTATACTGATTGATGTAATAACTCAATGTGTGCTAATTTTGTCTTAAGACAAAAATTGGCTTGATGACTCAGTTAACTGCCTGAAACTTATTAACAGTAACAATTTCAGGACTGAACAATATGATACAATAAAAAAGAGAAAACAGCAGAAATTCAAGGAAGCAATAATAAAGATTTAGCCTCTATCCTTTTTCTACATAGATTTTTTTTTTTTTTATGAAGGGGCATTTATGATCATTTCTTCTGCTTAAAGTTAATAGTGCTCACAAATGCTTATCAATGAAAATGAACTTAATAGCAATCATTTGAGCATTATTTTTTAACAACATATATGCAGATAGGAACAACACTTGACATGTGTGTGAAATGTGCATGTGCGTTGATTTTTTTTGTTTATGTCAGACGAAAAATTGGCTCAATAGCTTATTGGCTAATTGGAGATTATTGAAAAGTAAAGTTTATTAAGTTATAGATAAATCATGGAATACCATGTGTTCTAATACCTTGGTAATGATTACTTATCTATCTTTTATGAGTAGATATTTTGCTCAATGGTTCACTAGCCTTCTAGGAAATTTGTAGCCACTTGGATTACTGGTTTAGAATAGTGGATATGCTTGTGTGTTTAATAAGGCTTGCCTTTTGATTCTTCTGTCACAACTTCATGGATTCTTTAATGTATCAATGTTCACATGTAAGAGCATTCCCAATGGAGGAGTCACATTTTTATGCAAAATAACTCCTCAAAACTCACTTTATCTACTTTAGCTAATAAATTTTTAAATGCCTCCCACATCTGATTAGTTATATTTTTATCTATATCATTTAAATATATTTTTTTTTTTTTTTTATAAAGATTGTATTTTTCCTAAATATCCTATTTTTCAACTTTTGGGAAAAAAGAGATGTGGAGAGTTAATAATTGGAGAAAATTTTGGAAAAAGGGAAATGTGGAAGAGAAATAGCAAGAGAAAATTTTGGGAAAAGAGAACAGGTAAGAGAAACAATAAAAAAAAATGAAATGGCTCCTTCAAAAGTGCTGCCACATGTAGCTTTTTTTTTTTTGCTAATCTAATAAAATATCCATTTTACCTTCTTTTTTTTGCTTCTCCAATGCAAGGGGTATTTTACAAATTTAAGGAGTCATTTTAGATAAAAGTGTAATTTGGCTCATCCATTGGGAATGCTCTAAGGATTTGCTTGTATATTTAGCTAACCTTCTAGGACATTAGTGGCTACTTGGATTACTGGTTTAGAATAGTGGATATGCATGTGTATTTAATAAGGCTTGCCTTTGATTATTCTATCACCACTTCGTGGATTTTTTAATTTAACAATTTTTACATGTAAGGATTGCTTCTATGGATTTAGATAAATATTGTTTTAAATTTCTATGATTAGGTTTTGTCTGAAGAATTACCCAGTACCATTGCTAAAATATCATTCCCAAAGTCAATGCGCTGGAACTCTCAGGTTTGTGCAATTTTAATTATTCTGCTCTATATTCATGGGCTATTAGTATTTGACTCACGAGTTTCTTTTTTGGTGCACTCTCTCTCTCTCTCTCTCTCTCTCTCTCTCTCTCTCCTTATATAATACACACATACACACACAATATATGAACTAAATTAAATGGACTTTGAATTTAATCCATTCATGAATTGGTTCCAAACTGGGTGTATCCAATATAATTGCTTCCTCTAATCAGATTCTTTTTCACCCAAGAACTATTTTATGTTTAAAGTTAAAATTGTGTTTATCAAAGTGGTGCTAAAGCTGCACATATTACTTTTAACTAGACATATCTAAAGAGAGAAGAAAGAGAACAATATCTGACAGCATTTAGCATGGTATAAGGTATTTGACTTCAATTTAATGAATAATAATTTATTGAAGGAGAAGAAAAGTTCATGTACGAAAAGTACAAGAGAAGGCATATCTGGTTTTAGATGTTGTGTCAAAAGTCTAGGGGTAAAATAGTGTTTAATTTGATCCAGTGGGTTAAAAATTACTGGTGCTTTTTGGGTCTTATGGGTTTCTTCTTGTTTTTCTTTGTTCTTTCTATTTTTTTGTGTCATTTTTGTATACTTCCTGTATGCTTCGGGGCGCCTTCTCTTTTAATAAAAGTTCTTTGATTAACTGTCAAAAAAACATGTGGGTGCTTTTGTAGATGAATAGTATTTCTTCAACTCTTGTGAGAAAATTATATTTAGTAGTTTAGGGGAAATTCATTCATTAAGTTGAGTCTAGTGTTTTCTTTGGTTTCCCGGAGACTTAGGATTGTTTTCTTGAGTTGTAAACTATTCTACCTGGTTTAAGTCCAAAATAAGCGTGTGTGTCCGGATATGAAATAGAACTGTACAAGAGTATAAAGAAATGGAACAGTACAAAGCATAAAAATGTTCTACCATACACGAACCAAATCAGACTTTGCTATTGAAGTCATCAGCTTTTTAAGTACTAAGGAGGTTTCATAGATTATTTTTTCTATCCTTTCTCATCTATAATTTTTTTCCACATTGTTCTTAATGCTCTGCGCTGCTGTGGTTAAAAGTAAAAGTGTATCGGTCCTAGTACTTTCATTTGTTGTGGTTTTTCTATATACCCTTCTTGAAAATATTGGATTCTGGTCTTTATATTTAGATTTGTATTTAGTTTGAAATGTTAATCATCCCCTTGCTGTTGATATGTAGATCATGTTTAGCAGACCTATTCGATGGATTTTGGCCCTCCATGGAGATGTAGTTGCACCATTTACGTTTGCTGGAGTTTTGAGGTAATCATAGTTACCTTCATTGAACTCTCTCTCTCTCTCTCTCTCCTTCTGGTATTTAATTACACAGTTCCATGTAAGTAGTTGGCTTGTCTTGGATTGCATCTTCTAGACTTCTACTGGTTCAACATGAACTTTTACGAGTTTTTTTCTTTAAATATGTGTGCATCAAAATCTCCCTGAATCAATAATCCACATTCATTTGTTTGTCGTATTATTCAGTACAGTTTGATGTACTGGGAAAGAGAATGTGTAAAAGCTTAACAAATTGATTAACTGGGATATTATTGCATTGTCCTCAGGAGTGGGTCCGAATGCAGTTCCATGTCATTAAAAAATAATTCTCATGTGGTGCATTATGCAAGAAAGAAATCATAGGACTTCTCAAAGCATTGAGCTTTTAAGTGGACAAGTTGAAGTTGTTCATTTCTATGGTCATTCTTTGATTTGATGATGTCAACATTGGCTTCTCTTGTTTTCTGGAGTTTTTTGAATCTCTATTATTTTAAATTTTACTTTTCATTCTGTCCATTTGTGTTCTCAAGCATTTCTCTTGTCCATTTCCCATTTATTAGGTTGTATTTCTTTCCTAATAAGTTAAATTACATCAAAACATATTGACAAATTCTTTTGATTGGGGGGCATTCATTTAAGATCTATGGAGATCCTGATCCATTTGGGAATGAACTCCATGTGCAGATGGTGTACCTTGAAATCTTTAAAGACTCTTTTTACTTATAAAATAAGTCTTTAAGGACTCACTTTACCTTGTGGTACTGGTGAGCTTGCAAGTGGTTCCAATTACTTACCTAGTTTCGTCTATATGTTTTATTATGTTTGTTATGCTCATTGCCTAAAATTCAAATAAATGTTTGATTTATCAGTGGGGATGCATATAAAAATGTTTATGGAATTGCTTATTCTTTTGTGTCTGGAGAGAGTATACTTACCATGCTTAGTTTTTTTATGTAGTGGAAACCTGTCTTATGGTCTTCGTAATACTCCTTCAGCTACTGTCATGGTATGTGAGTAAGCTTGCATCTTTTTTTTTTTTAACTTCCTCCACATTTTACCTGGACTATTTTTGTATTTTTTTTTCAATTTGGTTTATGTATAAAAGCTGTTTAATATCTGAACAGAAACAATTTGTACTTCTCTCTAAAGATTCATCTCACTACTTTCATTTTGGGTAGTTTATGACACCAAATTTCCAGGGTATCGATTTTATTGTCACTGGGAATACAGAGAAACTGCAACAGGATCAACTGAGTTATTTTCTCTATACATGATTAAACCCATGGTCGACACACAAATATGCAGACATGGACCCACACACACACAAATATAGATATCTTTCCTTTCTTCCTTTACAGTAAAAGTGACTCGATTGTGGGTGCTTTTCCCTTGTTTCATACAGATCTAAAGATTGTTGTTTTGAATGTCAATTTTGATTAAAACCTTCTAGTGTGTACTCTATTAGGTTTACAAATAAGTGACAACAACTAGTTTTAACTCTTTTTTAGTGCAGTTTTTAGTAATACGTTGCTTTTCCTTCAATGCTCTTTCTTTCCATGTCTTTGAGTAAACTATAGCTTCAGAAATTTTTACAGGTAGAAAGTGCAGAATCTTATGCAGGTCTAATGATGCATGCAGGCATCAATGTTAAGATTGAGGTATTACGAAAAAACGTGCTTTTTTTTTTTCAAAACTAAGAGGAACTAAAACATTTTCTTCTTATCATTGCTGAAGATTTGTTCTCTCTTGCAGGAACGTAAGAAAAAAATTCTGGAGCACTCTAATGCATTAGCAAAAAGTGTTGATGGGAGTATTATTTTTCGGGAGGGCTTACTTAATGAGGTTATAGATGTGTTTTCTTTTGTTGAAATCTGTTCAATAGGCATGTTCTTATTATATCTGTTTACACAATATTTTAGATAGTAAATCTTGTTGAGGCGCCTGTTCCAGTACTTGGAAAGTTTAATGAGTCCTTCTTAGAGCTTCCAAAGGAGCTTTTAATTATGGTAAGATGTTAAAAGTTTGCAGAGTTACTGTGAAGGAATTTGAAGTAGTTGTGCAAACATTTGTGGACTGTGATGCATCATTCATGCAGGTTATGCAGAAGCACCAAAAGTACTTTGCTGTGAGTGACAACAGTGGAAGGCTGTTGCCATACTTCATCGCTGTGAGACATTCTTACCAATTATATCAACTTTGTAACATCATCTTGCTCTTTGAATGACAAGGTTGAGTTTTTTTAAAGGACATGGTAATTCTTTTTAGGTGGCAAATGGAGCAATCGATGAGGTAGTAGTTAGAAAAGGAAATGAAGCTGTACTCAGGTAAATGAGGTTCTTACTCATTCACTTTCTTTTTTTTTGGTTTGGGGGGGGGGTGTTAGAGGAGAACATAATATGCTAAACTTCTCATAGTTCCTTAAAAGGCTTTTACCAAAAAATAAAAAGGGAAAAAAAATGCAAAATTAGTCATTGTAGTTTAGCTGATTTACAATTAGCTCCATGTAGTATCAAAATGAACTCAAAGGTCCCCGAGATATGCAAAAAAAAAAAAACAATTTAGTACCTTTTGACACTAACTTAATAGGACAAGTATTACAATTTTATTGGCTCTAACATTTCACTTTATTAAAATATGTTAAGTCACTAAACGGAATTTGACTGTAGGGATTAAGTTTTTTTTTTTGGTATACCTTAGGGACCTTTGAGTTAATTTTGATATCACATGAAATTAATTGCAAATCAAGTAAACCACATGGACTAATTTTGCATTTTTCTCAACAAAAAAAAAAAAAAGAAAAGAAAAGAAAGTTAGTTGCTTCAGAAGTGACTTATTTTTCTTCTCCTTAATTCAGAATACAATGTGTGGACATATGGTTTTGGAAGGAGGGTTTCAAATGTAATTTGAGCATTTTTGCATGAAATAGCCTCTCTAGTATCTTCGTTTAGCACTTGCATATAATTTGGCAATTCTCTGTTGTCAAGCATTCAATGTTATTCCCTTATTGAGCTTCCACATGATACAATGCAAATCTTTTTTTTTTTGGTGTGCAGAGCTCGCTATGAAGATGCCAAGTTTTTTTATGAACTGGATACACATAAAAAATTTTCAGAATTCCGAAGTCAGTTGAAAGGAATTCTTTTCCATGTAAGTTATTTCATTTGGATTTATCCATGAGAAAGGAGAGATGGTATATTTGCTGGGTATAACAGAATTTCATTGTTGCGTTCATTGAATTAAAAAGTTCAGCATGCAACATTGAATAATTTCTAGAAGTATAGCTGATTCTTGATAGACACTGTTCACTCGCTGATAGCCCTTATATCTTGATAACATGAAATACAATAGGAAAAGTTAGGAACAATGCTGGACAAGATGATGCGCGTTCAAAATATGGTTTCCAAACTAAGTTTTGCCCTGCGAATTGATGAAGATATGCATCAAGTTGTCCTGGTTGCTGCTTCACTTGCTATGTCAGATCTTGCTACAGCAGTTGTCACAGAATTTACTTCTCTCTCAGGAATAATGGCTCGCCATTATGCTATTAGAGATGGCTATTCAGAGCAGGTTATTTATCTTACTTCTAAATGTTTTTTATTTTTTAGGTTTCACATATGTGTCAATGTTCTCTCTTTTCTTTGTTGGGAATTTTTGTAGTATATTCCTTGCATGTGCTGCCTAATATCAATTTGCAATGTGATTTTCTTTCAGTTTTACTTATGCTTCTTTTCTTTGTTTCTGTGTTTTGCATGTTGCAGGTCGCAGAGGCCTTGTTTGAGATCACACTTCCTAGATTTTCTGGGGATATTCTTCCAGACACTGTTGCAGGGATAGTGTTGGCAATTGCTGACAGGTGAAACTTTAGTCATAAATTTATTTGCTTATCCATTTCGGGTATTGGTTAGCAAGTATAATTTAACTTTGGGCAAATTAAATGTAACCATATGAGTTAATATATTTGCTCAAGGGTGCTGAAAAATCATAATTGGGATTGATGAAAATAGAGTTATAGCTCTCCCTGTCTCCTCCTTTTTTGGGTGTATGGTGTATGGGTTAAAGAAGATAAGGGGAAAAAGAAATTCAATAAGTTGCACGAATAAGACTTCTTGATAAGAAAATTTGTGTTGCCTCTTTCTTTTATTTTTGATGTCGGGAAACCTCTCCAAGGTAGGGCCCTTTGGACCCACCCCTGCAAAGTAAACCCCGGTCCCGTGTACCGCACTCTCGGATGTTTCCCTACATGGAACTGGTTAAATCATTGGCTTTTTACCAGGGAGTGTGGCCCCAAGAGATTGTTTGCACTCATGAGGTGTTGAACCTTGGACCTTGAAGGGAGCAAACCTTAAAATCAAAGCCTCCACCACTTGGGCCAACTCCTTGGGGTTAGTGTTGCCTCTTTCTAAAGGTATTCTAAATGGAAAAGAAGTGATATACAAGTTTCTTGCGTAGTTAATTTATGCCCTAATTCGTGGTTGAAATGAAGGATGATCCACTAACTGCCTACTGCTTTATAACAGGTGTAGTTCCTCTGTATGGCATAACTGGATTCTGTACAAGTGTGTCTTCCTTTTTTTTATTTGGTGGGGGTGGGGTGATGGAAGGGTGTGGTTTTAGTCCTGTGTAAGACATGTTGTAAGAGAAGATTATCACACTAGATTGTGTACTTACACTTTTCACCTAGAATAACCTGCTTGCTGTTCTCTAATTGTGATGTGTTTTTGCAGATTAGATAGCCTTGTTGGCTTATTTGCTGCTGGTTGTCAGCCTAGTTCTGCTAGTGATCCGTTTGGCCTGCGAAGAATCTCTTATGGTCTTGTAAGTTATACGATTGCTTTGAGTCTCAGATTATTATACCCAATAATGGTGCATTTGTTTCTTTTAGGTTCAAGTGTTGGTGGAGAAGGATAAGAATATGGATCTAAGACAAGCTTTGCAACTTGCTGCTGATGCCCAACCCATTAGAGTAGATGCTAGTACAATAGATGATGTAAGAACAAAGCCCCTTTTGTTGCCATGTTTACCACTATAAATTCCAATGTGATTTAGGTATACAATTTATCATTTGAGCAGGTTTTTTTGGTTCAACTTATGTTTCTGACTACTTTTATATGTGAAAACCTCTTATATATGCCATGCCTTGCAATTAGTTTGGATTTATTATCATGATGTGTAACTTGTATACAGCTGTTATGGGCATTGAATAATTGATGACTGGGCCTTTCCTTTCAGGTATATCAATTTGTTACTCGGAGATTGGAGCAATTTCTGGTATGTGTAATCTTTACATTAGGGAGTTCATTGCTTAAAAGAACTAATTCTGTTTTTTTTTTTTTTTAATGTTTTCCACATTTTTAATTTGCAAGAATTTTTCTTTTATCAGTCTTCGTTTTCGGTATCTGTTTCCTTCTAAAAAGAATTTATTCAAGAGAAAGTAGGGAGTGATATTACTAATGCATAGTTTCTTTTTTATTTTCTTATGCTTGGCCTATAATAAGAGCTGAATTGTGAGGCCCTTCACTGTCCACTCTCACTGCCTTCACTGCTGAGCTATGACAGCATTGGCTAGGAGGCACAGTTATCTAGTATTTACCAAATTTTTACTGTGGTTTGGTACCTTCATAGCTTGTGTGAATTCATTTTTTATGTAGCTGAATTTCCACTAAGCTTGTATGTGGAAAATATAAGAGAACATGGGCCCACCACCTAACTTATGTGTGTAAAAAGAAAGATAAGGAACATAAAACAAATTTTTTTTTTATAGGTAAATGCTACTAAGATCCTACAAGATTGAATCCGTAACCTTAACCTCCCATTCTCCATAAGAAATAGGAGATGATATTTTGTCCAAAGACACATTGGTAAAGAAACTGAGCAAACTTGAAGTCAATGAATGTAAAAAATCGAATTCATAGGATTTACAGCTACAATCCGGAGAAGCGCTAGCCACATTTATGTATTACGCAAAAGAATTAGTCACAGTTGGGACTTTTCATAATCAACCCAATTCCACTTTATGCATACCCAATATGTAACTTGGTACATGTCCATGCAATACTTCACAATTCAATTTGTGGTACCATAAACTCGCCCATTTAAATTTTCACCATCCTTGTCATAGGGCTTGTGTTGCATATAATGCCCCCAAGCTATATGGCATGATTAGGTTGTCATTTAATATCATTTGTGAGAATCCAAACAAGTGTTGGTCATATCTACGCAATGCTCAAAAAGGAGCAGTCAGAATTGGGTAATCACTTATATAACCCAGTTCCACCTAGCATAACTAACATGGACTTTGGTACATGACCATACAACGCCTTCACAATCCAATTCGAAATATCATGTGTCTACTTTTAAAGAGATTACATCTATAGCTTTCTCCCTTAATCTGACTTTTGTTCCCATTATTGGGAGAAAATATTTTTTTATTTTAGTAAACCTTTTGAAACAATCTCGAAGTCTGGT
This sequence comes from Carpinus viminea, assembly GCA_013348765.1. Taxonomy (NCBI): domain Eukaryota; kingdom Viridiplantae; phylum Streptophyta; class Magnoliopsida; order Fagales; family Betulaceae; genus Carpinus; species Carpinus viminea. The sequence continues at coordinate 14,028,029 of CP054668.1, forward strand.
GTTCTCATTTTTCCAATTGAAAGAGATGTGTAATACAAGCAATTTGTTTTTTCCTTTTTGGTTATCTGTAATTATTAATTAACTTTTTTAATTATTAGCATGATTATGTCACATAATTACATTATTATTCACTTGAGGAGGATGTTAATATCCTTTACCGAGACAGTGAGTTCACTTATAGATATTGGCTGTGATTTTGTGACAGGTTGATAAGGGAATAAGTGCAGAAGTGGTTCGTTCTGTCCTTGTAGAGCGTGCAAACTTGCCTTGTCTGGCAGCAAAGTCAGCATATAAGGTAATCTACCTTTTTTGCTGCTCTTTTTTGGTATACATGACTAGCGTCTGCTGCAAATTGCTTTTTAATATTTCCAATCACCTCATAAAAATTGTGGTAACAATAGGGTTTTTCTTTATGCAGTCCTTGCACTCTTTCTAGCTAGTTGGGAAACAATAATATTCTTAGATCAATGCAGCAGTCATTTTCTTAGATACGCTAGATAGATCCCAGGAGGCACTGCTCTATGAGCTAGCATTAGGATATGTACTGACCCAAAAATCTCTTTAGCCCACCTACTTTTGATGTCCTTTGTCCTTATAATGATTTTTCTCTTTTGTTTCTTTGGCTTGAGTAGAAGTTGAAATAAAATATTTTTTTTTGTAAGTCAATAGAATATATCAAAAGCGTTGAGGGGCACAACTCTTAGTACACAGGGAGTATACAAAGGGGGGCTAGGGGGAAGAGGAAAAGAAAGAGAGAAAATCAGCAAAACTAATCATCCACGGGACAAGCCAGGCCGCTGTCCAGGTGAAAAGAGTAAAAAGAAAAAAGTGGAGGAGTTCCTCACTAGACCTCGAAGAGTCCTTGAAACATCTATCATTTCACTCCCTCCAAATACACCACATAATACAAAGAGGAACCATTTTCCACACAACAACGCTTCTAGTACGACCACCAGCTAGTAAATAACTCCTTAATTGAGCAAGGCATAACCCAACAAAGACCAAACTGGCGAAAAGGCATTTCACAAGGCTCTCGCCGCCCCATAATGGAGAAGAAGATGATCAACCGACTCTCCATCCAATTCGCATAACCAACATCTGTTCATCACCACCATACTCCTCCTCCTAAGATTATCTAAAGTAAGAATCTTGTCATGAGCAGCCGTCCAAGTAAAAAATGCCACTTTAGGAGGAGCCTTAGATCTCCAAATGCTCTTCCAAGGGAACGAAGGTTGAAAGACTTGACCTCGAAAATCCCCTTGCTTGAAGGCAACCACCACAACTTGTCATCCCCAACCCCTCTCATCTTACAAGCATACAAGCACCTGTAAAACGAGGCCAAAACCTCCACCTCCCAGTCATGAAATAAAATATTCTATTGCATATACATGGCTTAAGTGCTTTTTCTAAATAGTTACTGTATACACACACAAAAAGGGGACAATAAGATGGAAATATCTTTTGCACTTTTCATTTTCTTGAATGTTGTCAGTTTTGAATGATCTATAAATAATTGGTTCTAGATGGAAGCATTGTCAAGAGGTAAACTTTTTCCAAAGGTTGTTGAAGCATATTCTCGTCCAACAAGAATTGTCCGTGGAAAGGAAGTGGACCTTGATATGGAGGTACCTTCTTCTTTATTTTATTATAGAAGCCTTATCGTTTGGGCCTTAAATTTTTGTAATTCCTGTTTTTTAGCTTGTCCTGAAGTCTATGAATTATACTTCGAACTAGCCCTATTTTCACTGAAAAAATTGGCAGCATAATAATTTATTATAGTTCTTTCATAATTTTGTATTCTAACAAATCACTTGGCCTGTCATTTGAAATGTATGATATGACAGTCTTCTCCAAAAGCTTTAATTGGACTCATTATATGCAGAATGCTCTTTTTCTTTTTCTTTTGTTTTTTTTTCCGGTCATTCAACCATACAGAGAGGAAGGTAATCATTGGAATGTCTCTTATCATTCATTAGTATTGATATCCCAATAGGTAAGATAGAATGGCTAGGATTTAATTAGTCTACATTTTTTAGCATCAATTGAATTTGGTCTGGTGGTATTTTGACTATTTGTGGTCTTTTTTTTAATCCTTTCATTTGATTCTTGTTATTGATATATAAGCTCTATTTTCTCATGCCCATCTCATTTGAGCTTGTAGAAATATAGCTTGTTATTGTAATTTATTGATCTGCTTGTATTGATTTACACTGAATGAATATATCTCCATCTACTGGGGACATACTTTTGTTTACTTCATCTAGTTCATGCATTTCAACACCCCGATAAACCCTGCACCCTCCGCGGCTCTCAAAAGTTCAGAGTGTGTTTTCATAGATCTGTTTTTTCTGTTTAAATTCTGTGTGTAGCAGTGCTCTTCCTTGCACGTTAATTGTTTTGATGTTCTATAATGTGTGTGGCTACCTGTCCTTCAAGCGCAGACCCATCTTTCGCTATATCATTTTTATCATATATGTTTCCCTCTGTTTACATTCAACATGTCTAATTTTATTCTTTACATGCAAAGCTGTTATGATGCCAATTGCCTCTCAATCAATGGTTTTTTTGGGTGTAATTGGTGTTGATGTTTTAAAAAGCAAAATCATGGTATAATTTGTGTTTACATGTTTCTGTTAAGCATGCGTGTTGGTCCAAAGGGATCCTGACAGTGGATTTTCATTCTCTATCTCTGCTCTCTGACAATAAAATCTCTTCTCAATTCAAATATTATAGTATGTTTCCACTTCTATGCTTTTCACTGGGATTAGCTCCTGGTTTGGGGCATCATTGATTATAGTTGCTTTTAGTCCTCAAGCAAAAGTGTCAATGAGATTGTCAGTTATGCGGAGCTGTTGCAGGAAAATATGCAATTATTTGTTTGGGAGAGTCCAAATGTTCTAATCTTTATTGTTTAAAGAGAGTTGAAGGATTTATGCTTGATGGGGTGTCTACCTCAGAGTTTGAGTAGATTCACGGGTCCATGTTGGAAATAATTGGAAAGCATTCAATTTTTAGTTGGTGTTGGTTGTTTAAGGCCCCTTGTTTCCTCCTTCCTAGAGAGTTCTCATCCCTGCCCTTGCTTTCTGAAAAGGTTTTTAAGTTTCACTTAAGTTTGATCATGTAAAATTTGGTGAATATAGGTGAAGATGGCAAAAGTGGAACAAAATAAATTTAGTCTCCACCAACAATACTTGCCTTCATTTTGCTGATTAACATTTTAAAATCACTCCAAGAACTAGTCCAAAACTGTGATTTTGCTTGTGTTTCATGTTTCCTACAAGCAAGTTATAGCCACGTTCTTATTCCATTCAATTTAGGTTTCACAATTGTTGCTCAACAATATGTGAATTGTGAATAAAATTGCAATATGTTTCCTCTTACTTTTAAGGATTTTTTTTTTTTTTCTGTTCTTTCTATGGTCTCAATATTTGGACGCTTGTCTATAGTGGAATATTTGTTTTACTTATGAGTTATGTGGTTTATTTGTAGCTTATCTTGTTATAATGGATGAATATGTCTAATTAGGTTGACGAGGCTGCTTTTGAGACAAATGAAGAGAAAGCTCTATGGGATGCTTTCTTGTCGGTTAAAAACAAAATCCATCCCGGTATTTCTTTTGTTGTCTAAAACAAATTGCCATTTTCTGTGAAATTGAGTTTCCTTTTTTTTTTTCATTCATGTTTACTTCTGATTTTATGGATGATTAGTATTTATGACAGCAATTTGTCTAACTAATTCCAAGTTTTTTTGTTCTCCTACAGGCATTGAGGTTGATGATTTTGTTGAAATATCTTCACAACTAGTACAACCACTTGAAGATTTCTTTAACCATGTCTTCGTAATGGTGGTATGCCATCTTATTCACACCCTCATTTTGGAATTTTAAATGAATGAGAACAGTTTCCTTCTTGCCTGGACTAGCCTGATGCGTGGGTTTTCTGACAAGTTACAAGCTATGTGATATTGGTTTCAACTTTGAAGAGTAATGGAAGACTATAATTGAACTTAAGATCAAAGTTGCATATCTTTGAAACACAAGCTTTTCTTTATTTTCTTGACATCTTTAGATTTTTACAAGTTTTCATTTGCTACATGTATTTAGTTGCATATATCTATGCATAGCATGCTCACACATGTTTAAGAACTCTGGCAGTGTTCATATATGCACTCAAAATAGTATGAGCAATTATAACCATGCATATAACATAAAATGTATCATCACTACAAGACAGTTTAAAGATTCCTTAGCTTCAGTTTCCATAGATTCTATGATACCATAATAATATTAACTGAGTTGATTCCTGAGGCTGCCAGTTTCAGTTCATAGAGCATTTTTCTACTAAAGTTCAAGTGCTATATGAATGTTAAAAATGTGATCCTGAGCAATGTAGAGCTTGGAGAGATTATTGTTCTTGGTTTTGCATATCAAGTCACTTTCTTTTCCTGTGCAATCCAAGTGAAATTTTTCTCTGTTGTTTATAAAATAATCTGCATTTGCTATCGCCGGTGTGCAGGAAGAAGAAAGAATTAGGAAGAACAGGCTGTCTCTGCTCAGAAAAATTGCAGACCTTCCAAGAGGCATAGCAGACCTCTCAGTTTTGCCAGGATTTTAAGTTAAAACACTTGCCATTAATAGTATGGGATATCATTTTTGTAACAGGAAAGGTTTGTACAGAAACATTTTTGTTTATCCAGTTGAGGCCTGTAAACATTTTGTGACACAGAATTTGCTCAGTTTATAATTTATCAGAGAATTTAAGCGCTCATGTCTAATTCAGAAGCATTGGTGCATTAAGTATACACCAAGGTGAACAGTGAGGATTGATTAAATTACATAATCTAATGAAAATTCAATCCTCTCAAATGTGGTGTTAAGTGTTAACTTTGCAAAAAAGTATTACGAGAATAAGAAGTCAACTAAATGAAAGTTACAGCTCTAATTTGTCCAAGTAAGAGGTTCTAGAAGTCTTCAACTTTCCCTATATATATATATATAATTGAGAGCTTGCAAAAATGTATTATTACCTGGACAAAGATTTTTTTGAACCATGTAATAAAGGTGCAAAGAAGATAGAATTATTAGTAGTGCGCTAGGTAGATTGGTATAGATATATATAGAGGATCTTAACATGTATTTATAAATAGGGGTTTACTAGGGTTCTTTCCGTAGTGTTCTCCTAGCATTCTCTCAGTTTTACGTAGAACATGATTTAAAAAAATAAAATAAAATTGTAGTACTACAGATTAATTTTTATGAGTTAATAGTTAAGTTTTAATGCTTTAAAATTTGTTTTTGGATTCAAAACTAAAACCTAAGGTTAACCTTTTAGGGATGGTATTACCCAAAATAGATTTGATCATCCTAAATTTGGTGCTAATGCCTCAATTTTGGTGTTAATGCCTCAAATTCGATACTAATGCCTAAAAAAACAGGTGGTGGAGGTCATTACAATTTTATTTTTTCTTAAATCATGTTTTACGTAAGACTGAGAGAATGTAAGAAACACTACGAAGAGAATCTTAGCATTTTCTTATAAATATATATAGTTTTGTAATAATCTAATCCACTGCCAATAAAATAACAAATCTACTTGGTATACAAATACTTCTTCTCCAACCATCTTCTTCAGTATCCTATTCCTCGAGGATCTGGCTTCACATGCTATAATAACAGCATTGTATGTTGTTATAAATTGAATGGTGAAGATTTATCATAATAAATAATTGAAGTAATTGAAGGGTTTAGATTTATCATAATAAATGCTAATAAATAAATGAAGTAATGGATGAGAGAGAAAATAGATATTTATTATGATAGATCTAAATCCTTCAATTATTTTAACTAAATTCTTACCATTCAATTTTTTAACAGCATACATGCTATTATTTTAATAACAATGAAATAACAACATGTAAGTTAGATCCCCCTTATCCATAGCTGGATTACCTAAAATGACAGTTTCTTGAACCTATTGATTTTTTTTACCCCTTAAGGCATTGTTACACCCGTGGAAAATATTTGACCTACTACAAGGTTTAGTAAAAAGTTTCTTATTAATTCACATGTGATTTATATTTCAGCTTAATCTGTATCTTTTTATTTCTATAACCGCTTTGTGCGGTATTCTATTTCCTATCCAAAAATAGTGGTTATAGAAATAAAAAGATTAAGAAATATTCTATTTGTTGAAATATTCTATTTGTTGAAATATTTGTTGAAATAGTGGTTGAAATATTCTATTTGTTGAAATATTCTATGATAGATCTAAATCTCCATACAAATTTGGAAATTAAAGCTACCCAACGCAGAGAAGAATTTTATATGGAGAGTGAGAATGATATTCTTTCCACACAAGAAAATTTTTGTCAAGAAAATCAGTGATCCTTTATGCCACTCTTTGTGATTGGTGATAGAAACCAGCTTTTCATATATTAGGGACCGCTCTTCCGCATTTAAAGATGTATGAGCATGTGTGAGAGGAAAATTCAAAAGAGCTATTTTGTCAATCCCGATTCATGGAGGTGGTTGAAGGTATTTTTAACAAGTGCATGAGGAGGAAATAAACCTTTTGAGTCGGGTTTAGCAAGGAAGATATGGTTCAGAGAAACGTTGGTCCATGGAGGTTCCTTCACCCATCCAAAAGTGTTAGTGCTAAGGAAGCAAAGGGTACGAAGTCTGTATCGCCAATATTCATGTAGACCAAGATGTGGATGAGATGTCTCGACAGAGATGGAGAGACCACTATATAAGCTTAAAGTGGATGTGGTGAGTCGATGCTAACAATGCAGCCCATCTTTAGCAAAGTTGGCAGCCTCGTCAGAAAATAGAACGGGTTGGGGTTGTACCGAGTGTATCTCAGGAGATTATTCTTACAGAGCATGTACCACTACCAGAGATTGATTTTGTAATTGGCACTACCTCACCCTAGCTTCAAAACTGAATGGGGGCAGGTATTCCATTTGGGAGAAGCTTAGAATGGGGTAGGAGAGTCGAGGTTGTGGTTCTATTAATGGACTCCTCTCCTTGTACTAAGAAGATTAATTTCCTACATTTTGTATGTATTTATGCACAATTTTATTTTGTTTTGAGTCTATTGTTAAGAAGCCCATTCATTTTTTGGTTTTAAGATCCTACACTTGCTCTTTCTTTTGGATTAGGAGTGAGAATGATCATTCTTTGTAATTATTTTCTTATATTCAATTTTTGTTTGTTTTAAAATAATTATTTAGTGATTGATTTGGTAAGTGCCACTTTCAAATCAATTTATAAAAGACTTATAATACAATTATAGTACTACTACTAGCAACACTCCAAACGCTTATAAAGATAAATGTTTCTATCATTAATAAACAATTGAATAGACAACCTTGTATATAATCCAAAGATTAATTAGATGGTGACTTTGTTCCCATCGTTTTGAAAATGTCATCATAATACTAATGTGAGGAAGGCAATTATAGGTATCCCATGAGGGAATAGGGTTTTTTTTTTATTTTTTTTTTCAATTTTTTGAAAAAAGAAATTCTATTAAAATTATGAACATTACCACTTCTTTTGATGTGTTACAAGCTGTCATTTTCTTTCAGCAACTTACTTTATTTGCTGAATTATTATTTTTCTGGTCTATGCCCTAAGTTGAACCGTGAAGATGAATGCTTGCCACTGCTTTTGGTGGTAACTTTGAATAAAAAAACTCTAGGTTTTGAGAAGCACCTTCAATTATTTTTTACCAACCGATGACATCCGCTACACTTTGTAAAATATATTGACTTGATAGTTCATATAACACATTATATTATATTAGTCACTAAAATGTGACTGTCATGAAAATATGATTTTCTCTATTTCATATGCAATTGTGATGAATTATTTTATAGTGTAAAATTTGTTATAATGTATTTAACGATGTCTATGATGCCATCAACATATTCATCATATGATAATAGCATTTACACTATTGAATCTATCAAATTTAAGTGGAAACTTCACAAAGAATTCTTGAACTACTGAGTATTTTGAAAACAAAAACTCTCTCAATGTCATGTCCTAAATTTTCAATTTCATGCAATATACTCCATCTATCAATTTTCAGCGTTAACTTTAATGAAAAATGAAAAAAGAAAAAGAAACCCCAAAATACCGATGATATTCATTTTTTAAAAAAATAAAAACAATTGGGTCACAAAGGTAAATTTTAAATTTTATAAAAAATTCAGGAGTGTAAAAGGTTTTTTAATCATATTTAAGGATAAAAATTGATGGAAGGGAATACATTGCATCAAATTTAAAGTTTATGAGTGAAATTGAGAATTTTTAAATTTGAAAAAAAAAAAATTCTTATCAAAATGCTTAATAATTCAAGGTCATAAGTAATTTTTTTTCCAAAATTTAATATGAATCTTGAAATGGAGAGGATTTTAATCAGACTGTCACCGCTAAGAAATTTGTAGTAAGAAATTAAGAATTGTAATATTAGAACATTTTTCTTTGAGCAAATACCCCAAAAAAAAAAAAATTAAATACAAAAAGAAAAAAAAGAAACATAATTTTATGGGGTAATTACTTTTTGCCCCCATGAACTATAGTGCCTTGGCACTTTTCCCCCATAAACTATCAACTATAACATTTGATCCTATCAAATTACCATTTTATGATACTTTGCCCCATTTTGTTAGTCAAAGGGACCGTCAACGGAGAGAGCATTTTTTTTCCATTTTTACCCTCATTTTAGGAGGGTAAATGTGTCATTTTAGTGATTTGAAGTGGGGGCAAAAATGGAAAAAAGAAAATTTCTCTCTCCATTGACCATTAGTTTTAATCCTTTTTACTGATAGAAGGCGGAAAAATGTCATAAGATGATAGTAGTTTGATGAGGTCAAGTGTTATAATTGATAGTTCATGAGAAAAAAATGTCAAGACACTGTAGTTTTTGGACATAAAAGGTCATTACTCCAAATTTTATTTTGTTATGCCACGTCCCGTCGAAATCAACCCTTGTGGATAAGCTGAAACTATTCCATAATCCCTGCTGCCTAAACTGGCACATACGTAATTAACGCAAACGGTAGCCCCAAATATGAAACCACTCCCGCCATTATTATCTAAAACCGATGCCAAAAATCCGTTTGAAAATTGAAACCACCATGCCTAATTGCATACAACCAAAGTCGAATTGAAAAACAAATATAGCTTATCAAACTCTAAAAATCGAAAATACCCCTGGAGAATGGACAAAATACTCGTTCACCCTAATAATCCAACGGAAGGTCGGGCATCTACTGCACATATCGGGTAGGGACGATTTGGAGATTTTGAAATCTAGTTATTTGTCTGTTCATGCGTAAGGTATATAGAATCTAGTGCATCCGATTTTAATGTTATTTTTTACTTTTTAAAAAAATTATATATATATATATATATAAAAAAAAAAAAGGAGTAAGATGAGAAATTCTACACTAGGGGTTCCTTTGAGAGGCAACATTTTTAGCATGGTCACGATTTTTGGTAAGATTCTTATTATAGATACTTAAAAGAATTAGAACGTTATTGTGGTGAACAGATGATGCATATGTAAGAGAAATAGAGAGCATGTATAACATCTTCTTTTTCATTGTAACGTGACTTATGTTATTTGAATTGCATTTTTTAGTCGTTTTGGTTTATCGGGAAGAAACCAACTACTCATGCTACTCAAAATCTCCCTTTTCATCCATCCTAATAAAAAGATACCAAAAAACCATTCATCGGCCGAGAAGAATAGACAAAAATGGCCTAACAAGCATCACTATTCCAAAAATCTTTTTTACCTCTACATTCGCCTCTCCAACATCAACAACAACCCCACAACCGTAGCCACAACCACATTCCTCTTTGCATCCTTCTTGACAACCTATTTCTCTTCAACCACTCTCTTCTAGGGCTTACTCACCTCCATTGCCAAGAAGAACCACATAGCCCTCTACCTCCTCGACTCCTAACTTCATCACGAGGTACTCTTTGTGCCACAAGGACCTCCTCTCTTAGCTCCCATCCTCAACTAGGAATGTTCAAACGGTTATAACCGGCGGTTATTGACAATAACCACAATAACAACTTGGGTAGTTATCTATTTTTAATAATTGCATGAATAACTTAGGCAATTAATATTCAATCCAATAAGATTTTATAATGAGTTTTTAGTGTTTTGGGCTTTTAATAGCCTATTTTTTGGGCTTATTTTAAGGGTTTAAGGCCAAAATGTTTCAGAAAAGATAGAAGAAAAAAACATACTTTGAATAAGGCTTAACCCAAAAAATCATATACCACATTATTGTTAAAGGATATCAAGCTCTCAAAAGATTAAGTATAGACTTAGTGAGCTCAAGCGTAGCATCGAGCACTGTGATAGAATCGAGTGAAGTAAACACAAGAGTTCTACGATCGAGCGCAAGCTCGAGCGTAGCATCGAACACTCTAACAAAATCGAATGAAAAAAATAGAGGAGTTGTGCAATTGAACGCATACTATATGTGATCGAGCGCATATACATGCAAAGGCAAGTCTCGTAGCTGCAGGAAAGTTAAGTCTCAATATGGAAAGATTTTCTACGTCCCTCAACCTCCTATGACAGCATGTAAAGTAATCCATGGAGTACCAATGTGCTGTAATCAAGTCGTTTGTAGAATGAAAGAAACTCAATCATTGACTTCCTTGGACAGCAAGCAAAAGATCTCCCTCTTCTTAGTGTAAAAGAATTCTGATTCTCTAGATTGTATTAGGGTTAACCTTTGTATTAGGTTTAGTTGTAGTACTACATATACTACACTAATACTCTTGTAATATTATCAACTTTGAATAAACCTTCTCAAAGTTTTTCAATAATTTCATATACATAATCATAAATAGCTTAGGAAAAATTAATATATACTTTATTAATATAAAATATATAATATATATCTATATTATATATAAATGAAGGTGGTTAGCAATTATAACTACTTTGTCCTACCCTCTAAAACCGTTAACTGTAACTGCACTAAGCGGTTAGAAGTTTGCAGGACAGCTATAACTACCCTGTTTGAGCAGCCCTACCCCTTAGCCATGCCGAGCTAGAGCGAGAGCGAGAGAGAGAGAGAGAAATGAATAAAAAAAACTTTTACAATGAGCTACAACTATAGCTCAAAGTTATTTTTGGGGGGCTTTTATCTAAATTTTAAACAAAAGCAATCCATTTTAGCTAATCCAACACAATTGCTATTAGAGCATTAGTATCAGCTTATGCATCTTCTATCTAAATTTTAACTAGAAAACCCACTTTTACTATTTTAGTTTACGAACCTATTTTTAGCGAATAACAAACTTTTCAAAAATACCATACATCCGCTTATCTAAAAACTTTCTCTACTATAATTAAAAGCCTTTCTAATATTAACACATCTTTATTCTCTCTCTTTTGCATGCGCACACTAAACACATAGAAGTTATATTAATCTCACTAAGACAATCTCAATTTTTTTTTTTTTTTGTATACAACCGCTTGTGGCTGATCTACTTATATTCAAGGGTGGAAACACCTTATAGCTTTATTTACTATAAATCATTAGGGCTTATAAATGATTTAAATTTATTCTAATATAATTGAATCTAACCCTAATTCTAATTCTAATTCTAATTCAAACCCTTTATTTACTCTTATCACAAATGGTACATCCGTAATTTACCCAAAAACCAGTCCCAAAAATGGAACCACTCTTGCCCCTCCTCCATCACCATATCTACGACATCCAAAAGCCAAATTAAAAGACAAAAGATATATACGTATATAGAAAAAGAAAATAAAATAATATTATTTTCCACCCAACACCACACGAGCTCCATTGTTCAGACACCAACAATAAATTGAGCGTTTCAGATTAGGTTACACTCGCTCTCGCTCTCTGCTCTGTCTCTCACACTCTTTCCTTTGCGGCTAGGGTTTTTATCTCTCGCTTTCACAGATCTATATTCATACTGTTCCCATATCTAAAACCCCCCCTCCGATGGAGCTCTTGTTAAGCTAGGGTTTTGTCGTACAATCCCTGAAGCTAAGAGCTTTTCGTTTTCGGGTTGGGTCTGTATTCGTATCTGGAAAGGAAATGGCCACCATGAACCCATTTGATCTGCTGGGCGACGAAGACGCCGAGGACCCCTCGCAGCTGATCCAGAAGGTATACGCTGCCGCCCCGGCTCTGCCCAAGAAGCCGGTTCCGGCGGCGCAACCCAAGCCGGCCGTCGAGCAGCAGCAGGCGGCCAAGCCGGCGGCTAAGCTTCCCTCCAAGCCTCTCCCCCCAGCTCAAGCTGGTGAGCTTCTCGATTGGTCGTCGTTTATATGGGTTTTGCTTGGTTTTTATTTGTTTTTGATTTATTTGGAAATGCAATCGGAAAGGTCAATTAATAAACGCCTTTTAATTGGTTTTTGTTGTGGGAAATGAGAATTTAGAATAGGAAATGTGAAGGTTTAAAGTTTTGCGTCTTTGAAGAGAATCTTTGGATGAATGGATTTGGATGTTTGCGTGGTTTCACATGTCTTCAACACTACTTTTGTTTTGGGTCTTTGAGAACTGTACCAAGTAGAGGATAGATAGTATGGTTTTCATGATTAGCTGCATATTTTTATGGTTATTTGGTCTGTTTTTGGGAATGTATAGGAGGAGGTAAGTTTCGAGGATATTATTAAATTAACAATTAGTTGAAATTTTATTGGTGTTATGTTTCATTTTCCGCTTATGGGTGTTTATACAGCATTAGATTATAACAAATGCTATCTTAAAATCATTTTGTATTTTGTTTTGATGGAGACTTACAGTGCGTGTATTGCCTATATACTTTTTTTTTTCTTTTCTTTTCTTTTCCCTTCATTGTTGTGAGATTTATCTATAATACATAATTATTAGGAAAAGCTTTCTCAGCTCTTTGTTTTCTCTTAATGACAACTTTAATTGGTAAATTATTTGGAAAATGTTTTTAATTTGGTGTTCTGTTATCTGTTTTGTTGTTCAGAGTCATGTAGTTCTTTGTTGTTGTTTGCTTCTTAATATTGTATTTACTTGGGTGTTTGTTTCTGTCTGAGTAGTGAGGGAGGCAAGGAGTGAAGGTGGCCGTGGAGGAGGTCGTGGAGGTGGAGGTGGGCGTGGATATGGCCGTGGACGTGGTGGTGGTGGTGGATTTAATCGTGACTCTGCCAACAATGAGAACTCATTCAGCACCAGTGGAGTTCCTGCTGCTCAAGGTGGCACTGAGGAAGGAGAGTCTGGTAAGGCTGGTGAAAGGCGTAGCTATGGTGGTGGACCTCGTGGTCCTTACCGCGGTGGTCGCCGTGGTGGTTTCAGTAATGGAGAAGTTGGTGATGGGGATGGGGAACGCCCTCGAAGGGCATATGAGCGCCGTAGTGGGACTGGGCGCGGGTGAATACTATACTTAACAGTTCATTTGTAGTATATACTATGCTTTTATCGTTGAAATGTTTCTCCTTAATTATGCTTTCAACCTAACATATTTCTATTTGCAGAAATGAATTCAAAAGGGAAGGAGCTGGCCGTGGGAACTGGGGAAGTCAGACTGATGAAATTGCTCAGTTTGTCCACTCTGTTCAACCCATTTATTTTTCCCAATAATTTAAGAAATCCCTTTGAAAACATAGTTTTGGCTTGTCTCTAAAATATGTACTTTATTTTTATGAATTAACTAACATTACTTGTTCACTGACTTTGTCATACTTAGGGTGACTGAAGAAGCTGTCAATGAAACTGAGAAGACTCTGGCCGATGAAAAGCCAGTGGGAGAGGAAGATGCACCAGATAGCAACAAGGAGAATCCTGCTAATGAAACTGAAGAAAAAGAACCAGAGGATAAGGTGAATTCTCTTCGATTTTCATTTTAACATATTTTGCTTCACACAGAATCTATTTCTTCTTTATGAATTTTATTTTCTAAGAACAATTGCATAATGTGTGCCAAGTGGTTCTTATTGAAGTTTCCTCGCATAATTAATGTATCTTCTTACTGTTAGTAAACAAGCGTACAAAATGATGTGACAATCATTTCTTGTCAGACTAATTTTGATAATTCAAGATTTCTTTATCTGATTACAATTCTTCTTTTCTAGATGACATTATTCCCAAATGTAGGATATGGAAGTCTATTGAGAAAATAACTTGTTAGACCAGTTCTAAATATGTGAAGTAAATAACTTTTGGTTGCTGCTATCTATAAAGTTAATCTTATTGCGTGGTTGTTGCATATTTTGAGTTACTCGGAGTATTACTATGTAAGTACTTTGGTAATTTATTAGCTTATTTTGAAAGACGTTGTACATTAAAGTACTAGATAACTCGCACAGATTTTTTTCACTTATTAGAAATTGCCACTAATTGCTTAAGGTCTATAGACGAAGTGTCTTTTTCCATGACTTGTGGATTTGAGTGTATTTAACTCAATAATATTCATATATCACTAAAGAATATTGGCATTTTTCTCTAGAGAATATTTGTGATTTTTGTTGGTAAACCGAGCTTCTCATGTTTGTCATGTTCAAATAATTCACATTTATTGATGCATAATCTTTTGGCATCAGAGCTCCAGTTCTCTGAAATGCAAAACACCTCTTATAAAGATGCAGACCAATTCAGCTTTATTATTAATTATACTGATATAGGAAGTGCATTTGTTCCATTTGTTCAAGATAAAACCTATAGCCATCTTTTTTCTTCAATGAGTGAGTTTGACCCCAAAATGGAGGGTATGGACATTACCTCTACGTCATGAGTTGTGAACCCTGGTTGATGGTGCTATCCCTAGCACCCTCCTTGGAGCACATTTGGTCATACTTACCCGAAGGAAAAGGAAAGGCTGTAGCTTATGGTTTGTTTCCTTTGTAATAGGAGATGACTTTGGAGGAGTATGAGAAAGTGCTGGAAGAGAAGAGGAAGGCCCTGCAGGCAACTAAGACTGAGGAAAGAAAGGTGGATGCTAAAGAGTTCGAATCCATGCAACAGCTTTCAAGCAAGAAGGGCAGTAATGATATCTTTATCAAATTGGTGAATCTGTTTACCCTCTTAGGAAGTTTTGAAGTTTTCATTGACCCTGTGTACCTGGTGTCAGTATATTAATTATCTTGTGCCATGTGATTTTTTGTTCTTGTCAGGGCTCTGATAAGGATAGGCGGCGAGAGGCTTTAGAGAAGGAAGAGAGGGCAAAAAAGGTACTCTTGTACTTCCCTACTTGCTCTCTCTCTCTCTCTCTCTCTCATTTTATTTCATTGTCTTGTCCATTTAGCAGTTCCTCTCTATTTGGTGAAGTCTTCCTCTCTCTCTCTCTCTGTGCTCGTATTTTATTTCAATGTCTTGTCCATATAGCAGTTCCTCTCTATTTGGTGGAGTCTTAAATTGTCATTTTCTTTTGTGAAATTTGCCTGTTAGTTTGCCATTTGTTTTCATAAATGGGGACCCTATGTTGTGTTCAACCACTCCCCACCCCCAACCAAAAAAAAAAAAATCCCTATTTAAAGCATGTTTCTGGGGTTGGTTTGTTTTTGCTTCTGCTTTTTGAGTTGACCAGTCGTGGGTCCAAGACCTTCAGGGCTCATAGAAAGTTTGTATTTGATTTGTTTTGCCATTGTTGTTGTGGTTGCTATTGCTCTGCTATTTTTTCTTCTTATCAGGGCTCTGAACGTTTTAAACCACTGTGAATTGGAAGACTGAACTTGTCATGGGCAAAGTATGCCTTGCAAAAATTGTGGCTGTTTCTTTGGTTCCTTTTTCTTTTTGCTTTTTAATTAATTTTTCAGTTTTTATACCAAGTGAGGTCATGGGCTTAAGTCCCACCGGGACTCTGTGTAACTTACCAATCAATAATAATTTTTCAGTTGTTTCTTCTTAGCGGTTTAAACTAGTCTCCAAAGAATGCTTGCACATTTAGGTTTGCTTCACAATAGCAATAGTTTCACACACTCCTTCCCATCTGTTTACTTGTGTCTGCAATGAATTGTTATCCCAACCAAAACAAAAGAAAAGGAAAAAGAAGAGCTCTTATGCAGGATGGAAAGTGAGCTAAACTAAGTTGCAGCATCATAACCAAACTTTAGGATTGCCCCCAAAATACGTATAGAGTTTGAATGTTTTTGTTTTTGTTGTCAGACTTGGGAGAGAGGCCAATTATCAACTTCTATGATCCTAACAATGGTAACTTTTGAAAATGTACTTGATTCATCCTAAAGAAGGATCTTTGTTGTTTAATGGAAAAACCAAAATTCTTTGATCTATTCTTGATATCCCTTGAATATCTTGAATATTGCAATAATGATTATTACTGAAACTTTTGATTGTTACTCACTTTACAAGTATTGAAGTTCGTCAAACTACTGGTAAAATCCCTATGAAGTTCTGGTATCCATTCGTAGGTTTCCCTCTTTCCATTTTTTGATATGTTCTGCTTCTAACTGCAAATTTAGAAAACATTCTTCACGATGGTGTTTGCCTATGTGATCATCAACTACTTCTTGTTTGTGATCGGCTACGCTTTGTATTTGAATGGTGTCTTGTGGCTGCAGAATCAGTTGTGTTTGATTTTTGTCGTCTCTGAAATTTAATGTGGCTAGGAATTTAAATGTTACGATAGAATTATATTGACAAACACTTCTTTTCTTGTTCAAGCTACAATTTGCCTTTTTCTTAATACATTACCATGTTGCTGGAAGATGTTTATCACGTCTATTTGTGCTTTTTACATTTTTATATAATTCTAGGAAATGCCTTTTCTGACAATAGTGTTCATCTTTCATTTGTTTTTCTACTTAATGCTACCTCCTATATTGGAAGTATTTTTCCGCTTTTTCATTCTTGCTGGTTTTCCTTTTCTTCTTCCTTAATCTCTTATTTTGTGGTGTGGTGGCTAGTCTCTCAGCATTAATGAGTTCTTGAAGCCAGCTGAAGGAGAGAGGTACTACAACCCAGGTGGTCGTGGTCGGGGACGTGGCGCTCGTGGTTCGAGAGGTGGGTTTGGTGGCAATGTATCAAGCAGTGTTGCAGCCCCATCTATTCAAGATCCTAGTCAGTTCCCAACCTTAGGTGCCAAGTGAAAAACTCCAGCACCCAATTACAAATCCTGATGCTTTCAATTTTTGGGTTCTTTCCTTTCATCTCTATCAGGAAAATGACTAGAATAATTGGATTTTCCTGTACTAGAAGGTTTTTTTTAAAAAAAATTTATGCCTTACGATGTAAATTTCATGGTCTTCATATGTCCCCCCTTAGCTTCTTTTGAGTCTTTTTTTTTGGATGAATACTTCTTTTTGGTCGTGGCTATGCTTTATTTTAATTTTAATTTTAATTTTTATGAGACTTTGGGGCATATAAAACGATTTACTTATTGACTACAATCCATTGTTGCTTAGATTTGATTAGAATGATCTGAAGACTATTTTGGTTTCTGCCTGAAAAATAGGTTGATTTTTGAAAAGTTGCTTGTCCTTTTGTTCAGATGAAAACAAGGTGAATGGAAGGAAAATGATGTCAATAACGCAGAAAGTAAACTATTTTTGTTTCTGTAGAGGCCGTGAAAAACATTTGAACAATTGATTTGTCGTATACTTTGTTCTGGAATTGGTGGGTAGGGCATTGTAAAATTGTCGCCTTTATACGTGGAAATGCCTTAACAAGAATCAGCCAGGCAAGGCATTGTTAGAATATGTTTGTGGGGTTGAGTTGATAAAGTTAAAGTTATGTAGTGGTCCCATCTTGCCGGCTCAACCCTTATCTTATTTTAGGTTTACTTTATTATTATTATTATTATTATTATTAGTATTAGTATTATTTTTTAAAAATAATTTTGGGATGAGTAAGCTTCACTTTACCAACCAGACAAATCAATTGCAATCCAATCCGGACTTTTTCGGTATGTGATTCCAAAAGTGTGGTTTTAAAATGATTGATTTGAAAATAATGAAGTTAAGCATTTCGTTTCAACTTTTGAAATTGCAGTTTAATTTTTAAAATGACACGTTTTTAAGAACTCTCTCTCTTGCTTGCAATTTTTTAAAAACGCATTTTCAAGCGATAAACTACAATGCCAAGTGCACCTTAAGACTGAGCGGCGTCTAAAATAGTAACAGCCCAAACCAACTTACAATTCATCATACCAATCAAGATCCCTAGACATTTTTTCAAAATTATTAGTCATTTTTTTTGAAAATATCAACCATTGAAGTAATCTAATGCCCAATTTTTTTAATGGATGGCATATATTTCAAGGTTAAATTTCAAAATTCAAAATTTTAAGTTTATCTTTCTTATATTAAATGAGTGTTTTATTTTGAGTTATTAGATCTCTTTAATGACTAAGATTTTCAAAAAAACTGGTTAGCAATTTTTCCAAAATTGCTGGGGATCTTGATCCCCCATCTACCTACCACCCATTTTAGCAGCAAAAACAAATTTTGCAGAAAACAAAATAGAGCCACTTAAATTCCTAAGGTCTTCCACGAAGTTCTCTATTAATTTCAAACTTCTTGAAGTTAATTTCCACCCCATTATTCAGAGTCCTGATTTCCCAATCAATACTCTTTGAGAATTTGCTCTGCTGATTTCAGCATATTACTATGCATAACATCATTCCTATTCTTCCAAATATGATACCATAGCCCCCAATTCCAACTTGCGCAGTATGAGTGTATTACTCTTAAGAGCTTTTTTTTTTTTGTTTCAACCTCTAAGCTCTGCATTTGCTCATTCCATCACCTTTTCCCATATTACTTTAGGGTTAACACCCCCCAAATTCTTTTACTGAACCCACATTGAAAAAAGCAAGTGATTTCTTCCTTCTATACAATATGAATGTATACGCTTTGGAAGAAAATGCTAGGATTCTCTTCGTAGGTTCTTCTGACATTCTCTCAGTCTTGTGTAAAACATGATTTAATAAAAAATAAAATTTTAGTGACTTTCACCATCGGGTTTTTTAGGTATTAGCACCAAACTTGAGGTATTAGCATCAAATTTAGGATGATCAAATCCATTTTGGATGATATCATCCTTAAATGGTTAACCTTTCACCCTTAGGTTTTAGTTTTGAATCCAAAAACAAGTTTTAAAGCATTAGAATTTTACTATTAACTCATAAAAATTAATATATTAGCAAAAAAAGGTACTACAATTTTATTTTTTTCTTAAATCATGTTTTACGTAAGACTGGGAGAACACCATGAGAATACTACGGGAAGAACCTCTAGCAAACCCCGCCTTGGAATAGCAAATGAAAACCAAACCAACCTCCACAGTTTACTTCAACACTTATGTTCGAAGAGCTTTACAAAACTTATTGTTGGATGAATGTTTTATCAACTCTATCGTCGGATTCTTTTGATTTTGCTGTCTATGTGCTTATAGATCAACATAAGTGAAGGAGATTTAAGAATTATTTCATTTTTAAATAAATATGAAATTATACTTTTTATTAAAAAAAAAAAATTGTTCAACGAGAGTTTTGGCTATGGTGAAATTTTATTTATAAAGTTTTAAGTGGTGTAGCATTGAATGGAGATGCTCAGATACATGGATTATATATATAAAGAGAAATGTAATATACTACACCCCATCCAACTAAGATTGATTTTATTTGGGTAAAGTTCATATTCTCCCTCAAACTACAATCCAATTGACAATGTCTCCCTAAACTTTCAATTGTAACAATGTCTTCTCTAAGGCTAGCAAAAAGATTAAAATACCCCTATAAAGTCATTAATAATAATAAGGGGAAACTTCACTTACTTCCCTGAACTTTGGCCATTTTTGCAAATATTTTCAAAAATTCAAAACCTCTCACTTAAGTGTATTAAAGTTTGGTTTCTCTCACTTTGCCCATTCAGTACAAAAAATCCTAACGCAATGCCAATTTTACCCTTGACTTTAAAACTAAAACCACATCGTTTTGAAAACGGTGTAGTTTTAGAGTTAGAGATAAAATTGTCATTGCTAATGATTTTCTTTACGGAATGGGTAAAATGAAAGAAAACTAAAGTAGTTTTAAACATTGAAGTAAGTGTTTACAAAAATCTGTGGAAAGTTCATGATAAGCGAAATTTCCCCTAATAATAATTTTTTTTTTTTTTTAAAAGGAAAAATTTTAATTTAAAAAACAATTTTTTTAAAAGAAAATTATTTTTTAAACGAATTATTTTTAAACATTTTTTTTTTATTTAAAACGGAAATTTTTATTTAACAGAATTTTCTTTTCATTTATTTTTTAGAAATCGAAAATTTTTATTTTCTTACACAAAAATTGTAATTTTTTTTTTTAAACAGAAATTTTTATTTAAAAAAGTTATAAAAACAAATGAAAATTTTTAATTTTTTTTCTTATACAAAGGATTTTTCTTTTTTAATTTTTAATTTTCCATCCTTTGGAATTTTTTTTTTTTAGTTTTATATTTTTTTCTAGAAGTTCTAATATATATAATTATATATATATATTTTTACTAAAGATAGTTTCATCATTGGAAGAACATTGACAATTTTAGCAGTTTGAGAGGACATTGTCACAATTGAAAATTTGAATATAACATTGTTAATTTGGTAGTAGTTTGAGGATGATTCATAGACTTTTTCCATTTTATTTTATTAAAAAAAAATTAAAATACAATGATAAGAGCGTCCCAAATTCTTAAAATGTCATGACAAATACTATCTGCATCAGCTGAGGCAGTCAATTCCTTGGACATTCATAGCAATGCAAAAGATAAACGTATATAAAAGAGAGGCATAGTATTTGCAGAAATGAAACAAGCAGCAATAAAAATACATGACAGTTATTAATGAGCAACTCTATTTTTACAGGACTTCTCATAAATAAAGAGTGTTGAGAAGAATGGGATCCTCCAGGTAGCAGTTTCCAGACCCCTTAATTTTAATTAGGTCGGCACAGAAGAAATAGGTTTTCAATTGAAAGAAAATGAAGACTTTACATGCCATCGAAGAAGAGCATTGCTAAAGCTTACTGGTACTTTATTTTGCTCAAGAAGAGCAGCAGCCGCTCTTCTGAGCAACAGGCTGTCCTCGGATCTCTACCGTTGGAGGCCTTGCGCTCATAGCCGGTTGGCTAGCCATTCTGCAATTAGAAGAATTGAATTTAGGGCATGAGTTACGTACCAAAACATTCAATACATAACATAATTAGCACTTTAACAAAGAAAATCGTGGCTGGCAAACTATCATGGCTGCAGCCAATCATCATATGCCACACAACACACAACCCCCCATCCTGTGCATTTGTTGTGCAAAGCACAAAACTGGTAACCTTTTTATTTTTTATTTTATCTTTAAGGAGAAGTTTTCAACCAATGGATCTTGAACCCAAGATCTTTCTATCCCATTTTATAAAGGAGAAGTTCCATTGGAGCTAAGCTCATTGATTAAAATAAAGGTTTACCAACTGCATTGTAAGCAGACAAAATTTAACAGTCTCTAAATCAAATTCGACTCGCTATAAATTGGGTAAACTACAAATTACCTTGACATGGTTTGAAGCAATTTCACATTACTTCCTTGATTTCTGAAATCTGATATCAAGCCTCCTACTTGTTTGGACTAAATTGCAACCATCATATTTTTTTATGAATAAATTGCAACCATCATATTTGCCATCCAAATGATGAAAATGACAAAAATCAATGACCTTAGGATCCTCAGACAACCCCACATGTGGTCACCAACCATTGCACAGCCACATGCTGCTGGCCAACAGCTCAAATTTCATCCATGACCACACCCAGACCCAATGGCAGGCCTACCACCAGTGCCAAACACCCAAAACATCCCTACACAGCCCAAACTGTCACCCACCACCATTGCCCATAAACCAAAAACTCATTCACCTTTTTCTAGCATAAATGCTCAAAACCACCACACCCACAATCATTACTTTTTTATCATATGATATGACCCCCAACCTAATTTAATTAGTTTGATTAATACTAACACAACTTACTTCTAGTTGCAAGTATGCAACCTCAATTAATATTCTTGCTCCTAGATACACATGGCACAATAAGAAAACAAGTAGCCATTGTTACCTATCCTTGATTGCAGCAGCCATGGCCATGAAAGCCTGTTCCACATTAGTGGCATCTTTTGCACTGGTTTCCATAAAAGGTATGCCAATTTCATCCGCAAATGCCTAAAATGAGAAAAGGGGATGAGAAGAAGGGGGGGGGGGGTGTGGTGGGGGTGGACAACCAGAAGCCAGATCATCAGGTTATTTAGTAACACTTAGGTCACATAAAAACCACACACAAAAAGAGAACCGTGATGGGCTACCTATACCTTGCCTGTTTCATATGAGACAACTTTATTTGCAGTAAGATCACACTTGTTTCCAACCAAAAGTTTGTTAACATTATCACTAGCATAGCGATCAATTTCATTCAGCCACTGCTTCACATTATTAAAGCTCTCTTGGTCTGTCACATCATAAACAACCTACAAGACATGCCACACAGGAAAGGTGTCATAAGAAGAACCAATAGGCGGTGAAAAATGAACTGAAATGGTAAAATGAAAAATGAAAGAGATCACCCACTATGATGCCATGTGCCCCACGGTAGTAGCTGCTGGTGATCGTCCTAAATCTTTCTTGCCCAGCAGTGTCCCACTGCATGTTAAAAAAAATCAGAGTACTAATAAGTTGTCAAGAAGCTATGGGCAAGAGAAAAAGGTGATACTGAATACCAAAAAAATCCAAGCTTATGAACAAGAAACAAAATATAAATCAAGAAAGAATAATATGACTAATATCAGAAGAAAAAGAAGATGGCCAATTCCCCTGTCAGTAGAGAAACTGTTTCAATAATGAGTGGAGAATCCTGCCTCAAAGAAATCAAGTTTCAGGAAAAAATTATCAGTAATAAAATATGAAAAAAGAAAATTGGCAAAACAGGCAAAACCATACAATTTGTAGTTTGATGGTCTTCCCATCTTGCTCCACGGTTCGTATTTTCTATAGAAAAGAAAAATGATAAACCAATTATTGATATAAATATGCATACATATATGTCAATACATATATACATATGTTTCTGGATAATATATGAAGTCGATTCAGCACTAGGGAATGATTACTTACAAAATCAACTCCTATGGTGCTAATGTAACTATCCAAATATGAATCATCCTGTATCAAAGAAATTAGGAAAAATCATCAGATTTTAGAGATTAATCCCCAAGGAACCGGTTAAATGTACTCAACTCACATGCTTATATATATATATATATATATAGAGAGAGAGAGAGAGAGAGAGAGAGAGAGTACTATGATTGTGAAACAACCATGTCCTTAGTACGCAATCAGCAGTCATATTGTGATCATGGCATTAGATTGAGCTATACCAGAAAGTACATTTTTATAGGAAAGAATACTATATAGATAACAAATATTACTGTCGACTGCAAGCATAATTCTAATTGTTTTGTCCCAAAGCAAAAATATTTGCAGTGCGGTTTATCATATTCAGATATTCAAGACTAAGTACTTGGTTCTCTTTCAGATAGGCCTTGAAAGGAGAAAGTCAGTACTGTTTTCATGCTTTAAGTTCAGACAAGAAACAATTAATCATAAAAGGATATCAACATAGAACAAAGCTGGCTTGGCACAAGAAAGTGGGAACTAGAAAATCAACCTTGATTGGCACAGCTGGGCACAACCTGATTCCACAGGATTTGCCAATAATTTTTTATTCTTAATGATCAGAAGGATGCCATCATCGTGTAAATAGATTCTGTGAAAAATAGTAACAAAATAGGATTGGATAATATCTATAGTGCATGAAAGCATAGTAGGTTGCCTGCCCAAATACTTAGAAGATCTGCCTGAATTTGGGAGAATAAGTGCAGAAGCAGTTGCCTTTAGGTTTTAGAGTTGGATATACAGAAGATACACACATGCAGACAGACAAAAGGGGTTTTGCTATCCTAATCTGCCTTTAAAGTAGCTTATTATTATCCCAATTTCATATGGTCAAACGGATTTAATCCGACAAACCAGAAGGGGGAAAACAGCCCCAGACAATTACTTAAAGAATCTCTGGCATCAAGATTTAATCGTGGCAATTCTGTCAATGGTGAATTACTGTAAATCCACTTGAGTGAACAAATCCCCCCAGCCCTGAACTCTATTGCCACAAAATACCCATGATTACTACCAGAAGATACCCAAACAGTATCAGTTCACGGCATCTCTCTCTCCAGTTGCCCCTCATTGCAGTTTTTGGAGAGAGGGAGACTGCTGACACAACTTCACTTCTCCTCCATGCTTTTGAAATATCCAGTTTAAGGAAGTGAATTAGCTGTGAAGCTGAGAATGGTGAAAATCCCTCCCTTCAATAATTCCAATAAAACCATATAGGCCAACAAAATCCCACACACCAATCATCAAGCACACATGCAGGCCCATTGAGCAACAAGGGCTATCAAGTGTAAAGTATCATGCATAGACAAAATCCCACCCTTCAATAATTCCAATAAAACCATATAGGCCAACAAAATCCCACACACCAATCATCAAGCACACATGCAGGCCCATCGAGCAACAAGGGCTATCAAGTGTAAAGTATCATGCATAGACATACCACACGAGTGTGGCCACACATAGATCCCATATCCCACTAGTAACACCTACAACATCAACCTCAGCACATTGCATGCAACCAAGGACATGCCAGAGCACTAGCCAACAATTTCCATAATAGCATGATTTCGCGCAACTATACTACCAATCCAGCAAGTGTGTCAAAAAAAAAAGCTAAGATTTGGTGGCACATAAGAGTCCCACGAGCATAGAGATGAGGCATAGTAGATGCATGTTGACTCTAGGCACCTTGCTCAGATGTCTAAATCCAACCCCGTACGGAAGCTCAGTTCATGGCCCTAAGAAACTTACATTGCAGTTCAGACATCTCATAGAGAAATGCAATGCAGTAGCGACTAATTATCTGCTCCAGTTAGAAGAATCTCGTATGAAGCTAAATGACCTCTTTGTAAATGCACTCAATTCTTATTTTATCTGTTTTTCACGACACAGCCATTGATCTATACCAACCTCATTTTGGCAAATAATCAATTCACAATCATATTTGTTTGATCATTTT
This sequence comes from Carpinus viminea, assembly GCA_013348765.1. Taxonomy (NCBI): domain Eukaryota; kingdom Viridiplantae; phylum Streptophyta; class Magnoliopsida; order Fagales; family Betulaceae; genus Carpinus; species Carpinus viminea. The sequence goes on from CP054668.1 coordinate 14,053,177, forward strand.
TGACATCCTCATACTTTCCTATTTTTGTGTTGCCTACATATGCAAAACAGGGATGAAGAAGAAGCACAATATTTAATATCAAGCACACACTCAGAAGCTCACCGCAAATCTTAAGAGAAGACATGATTTGCCAACACCAGAATCCCCAATAAGCAAAAGCTTGAACAAATAGTCACTGCAAAAAAGACCAAATATGAAAATGATCAAGTCACTAACCAACAATATTTAGTTTTCAAACATATTTCTTTACTTAAGCCCAGATTATACCGCCCAGACTATACCGCCCAAAAAAAAAAAGGATCAAAATACTTGTTTGAATGAAACGCGACACTGTATACACCAATCAATTTATGTTTCTGAGTGTAATTGCAATTAAGCGCAACAATCCAGGGATAACAAACAAGTTTATTTGCTATAATCCATAATAATAATAACCAATTAATTTAAATAGAAGAATTCAACAATCACATAATTGTTAAATCACATTTTGAACATAATTCAACAGTTTCGTCAAACGATCATCAAAATCTCAACACAGAGAGAGAGAGAGAGAGAGAGGAACTTACTACTCTGTAGCCATGGCTGAAAGCTCTGGATAATTGTGATGGTATGAGAGAGAAACAGCGAGTTTGAGCAAAAGAGGAATAAGCAAAAAGAACAAGTGGGAAAGAATAGAAGCAAAAAAAAAAAAAGACGAAGGTCGAGGAAATGTAACGGGTCGGATTCGCATTCGGGTTGTCACCCGAGTCAAAGACAAATGCAATGCTAAGGCCTTGTTTGTTTACAAATGCAATGCTAAACAAACAAGGCCAAAAAGAAAATAATGATTCATATAAAAAATACAAAAAATGGTATTAAAATAAAATAAAAAAATTGTTGTGTAATGATTTTTTATTTATTGAAATAGTAGTAAAAAGTAATGATGTGATATAAAAAAGTGAGAATGTTTTAATTTTTTTTTTTTTTTTAAATGTTATGAATAGTGTGGTGGTATTTGGTGTTGTTTAACAAACACAACCTAAGTACTAATTTTTTACATAACATTTTCATGTTATTCGAACAGCTGAATAATAGAAATCTCATTTGTAATCCACGTTTCAATGGTTTCTCAAGAAGTCACTTCGATCTTATAGGTTACATAAGGTAATAATTGCACCTCCATCTTACTCCTATTTTATTGGAGTGATGCGGGAGTATCCATACAAAAATTTAAGACTACCACATAAAATGACGGTGGGATAAGGGTGTAATAATAATAGGAAAATGTTTGTTTTTCATCTTTTGCTTGTCTCTATACAAAAGATCAATAAATTCATCATTAAATCTGTGGGATCTACATATGGGTTTCGCAAATTTAATGATGAATTTGCAAAGAAGATAAAACAAGAGATGAGTTAGAGAAACCCTCTAAGCCCCTTTAGCCCCTAGGTTTTCTCTCTAGGTTTTCTTTATTTTAGCAGCCCCCTCCAGATTGCCGTCACTCCTAAGGAGGAGGGATGATGAGTCATCCCTCCTCCCCACGTTCTTTTCGTACCGGGCTATAATTATTTACTTGATGTCCTAGTCCCGGTGCCCCTTCCTTTCCTTTTCCTCTTCCTTTCCTTTTCCTTTTTCCCAGCCTCCTCATTGTACGGCAGTCTCTCCACCCCTAGGGTCTAGCGATTTATCTAATGATCTAATCTCGACCGGGTTCCCCTTCGTCACTTTCTTTGGTTTTTTTGTTTTCTTCGGCTTTCCTTTCTTTTTCCGATTGTTTTTAGGGGTCTTTGTGCCTTGTTTGGGTCTTTCGGCTTTCGGCGTTTCGCAGCCCTCTGCTTGAGGTAGGTCCTCTACGTGCCCCCACCGTGTCATTCTCCCATTGTCACCTTCCTTAGCGGTGCTTCGGCCAGATTGCGCCCGAGCCTTCTCCGATTGATCGTTCTGCTTTTTGTTTTATGTTTTATTTGGTCTCCCTGTATTTTGTTTCCTTTGTTTTATTTTGTTTTGATTTTGATTTGTATTTTGTTTTTGTTGGGTTTCCTTGTATTTGCATTTGTATTTCCCTGTATTGCTTCTCTCTGTTTGTTTCGTGTGTTTTTTGGTTTTTACAATTTTGCCGATCTTCTTCGCACCTGTTTCGCCACTCTCCGTCCACTGCGGGGCCTTTTTTCGCGCCTCCACCGCGTCGAGCTTCCAACACGTTCTTTAGTGTACGAGATATGCTTGCACGTGATTGGTGTCAAGGAATAAGTGTTGACCTGAGGTTCTCAGCCCTCAATGTTAAGGAATAAGTGTTGGCCTGAGGTTCTCAGCCCTTCGTGTCAATGAATAATTGCTACCTATGCATTAGTTGGTTCTGTCTGATACAGATCTGTATTTCATTAGTTAATTAGTCATAAGTTAGTGGATCTATTTTAAGAGTCTGAATTGTAATACGTCTTGTTTGACATTGGTATCTTTGTAGTTTTGCTACGGATACTTCAAGGCATGCCCTGTATTGTAAAAGCTTTGCTCTTGATTCATGAATGAGACTAAGATGAATTTTCAAAAGAGATGAGTTAGAGACAAATGTATAACGGTTCTCGGAATTTATTATTCTTCACCTTTTGTCCAAAATAAAGTGGGTTGTCTGCCCACATATATATGTAGGCTTTAAGCTTAGGCTAAACCCAGGCTCAAAACTCAAGCCTACCTATTGAGATAAAGCAAAACTAGTTTAAAAAAAATAAAAAAACTCATATGTTCTTCAAAGCCTGACCCAACCCAAAGCACAAGACCTTCGAGAGGGAGAATGCATGTGGATCCCACAAGTTCAATAATAAATTTGCAAAAATAAAAATAATACAATAGATGAGTTAGAGACAAATGTGTAACGGTTCTCGGATTTTATTATTCTTCACCTTTTGTTCAAAAGAGAGTGGGCTAAACCGAGGCTCAAATCTCAAGCCTACCTATTGAGATAAAGCAAAACTAGTTCCAATAAAAGACACAAGAAAAATACAATAACTCAACTGTTCTTCAAAGCATGACCCAACCCAAAGCACAAGGCCTTGAAAAAGGGAGAAAACATGTGGTGTTAGAAAATATTAAGGGATTTGATTTGATTGTAATTGATTGTAATCTCCTATAATCATATTTGAAAATAATCAAATTACTTTGATTGATTTTATTGTATTTAGATTTGATAGTAATCAAATTACTTTGATTTGATTACTAAACTTACCCAAATTCTCCTATAAATAGAAGTACCATGTATTGTAAAATAAATCAAGCAATGAGAGCATAATGTAACCCTTACCCTTTGGCCTTTATTTGTGGACGTAGATTATATACCGAACCATGTAAAATCTTAGTGTCTCTTTTATTTAAATTTTGCTATTTATTTATTTTTTTGAAAAGCTTTATGAATTTCTTCATGTGGATCCCACGGATTCAATTATGAATTCACAAAAAAAAAAAAGGAAGATAAAACAAGAGATGTGTTAGATATGAATGTGTAACAATTCTTAGATCTTATTATTCTTCACCTTTTGTCCAAAAGAGAGTAGGCTGTCTACCCACATATATTTGTGGGCATAAGTTAAACCGAGTATCAAATCACAAGCTTACCTATTGAGATAAAGTAAAACTAGTTCCAATAAAAGATACACAAAAAAATACAATAACTCAACTATTCTTCAATGCTTAACCCAACCCAAAGCACAAGAACATGGAAAAGAAGGCATGTGGATCCCACTAATTCAATAATGAATTTGCAAAAAATATAAAACAAGAGATGAGTTAAAGACGAATGTGTAACAATTCTCGGATCTTATTATTTTTCACATTTTGTCAAAAAGATAGTGGGTTTAGGCTAAACCGAGTCTCAAATATCATGCTTACCTACTGAGATAAAGCAAAACTAGTTCCAACAAAAGATACACAAGAAAAATACAATAACTTGATTGTTCTTCAAAGCTTGACCCAACCCAAAGTATAAGGCCTTGGAGAGGGAGAAGACATGTGAATCCCACTGATTCAATAATGAATTTGCAAAAAATATAAAACAAGCGATAAGTTAAAGACGAATGTATAACGATTCTCGAATCTTATTATTTTTCACCTTTCATCAAAAAGAGAGTGGGTTGTCTGCCCATCTATATATGTATGTGGGCTTAGGCTAAACCAAGACTCAAATCTCAAGCTTACCTATTGAGAACTAGTTCCAACAAAAGATACACAAGAAAAATACAATAACTCAATTGTTCTTCAAAGCTAGACCCAACCCAAAGCACAAGGCCTTAGAGAGGGAGAAGACATTTGGATACCACTTATTCAATAATGAATTTGCAAAAATATAAAACAAGAGATGAGTTAGAGATGAATGTGCAATGATTCTCGAATCTTATTATTTTTCACATTTTGTCAAAAAGAGAGTGGGCTACCTGCCCACATATATATGTAGGCTTAGGATAAACTGAGATTCAAATCTCAAGCTTACCTATTGAGAACTAGTTCCAACAAAAGATACAAAATAAAAATACAATACCTCAATTGTTCTTCAAAGCTTGACCTAACCCAAAGCACAAGGCCATGAAGACGGAAAAGACATGTAGATCCCATTGATTCAATAATGAATTTGCAAAAAATATAAACCAAGAGATGAGTTAGAGATGAATGTGTAATGATTCTCGGATCTTATTATTTTTCACCTTTCTTCAAAAAGAGAGTGGGCTATCTGCCCACATATATAAGTGGGCTTAGGCTAAACTGAGACTCAAATCTTAGGCCTACCTATTGAGATAAGGAAAAATTAGTTCAGCAAAATATACATAAGAAAAATACAATAATTTAATTGTTCTTCAATGCTTGACCTAACCCAAAGCATAAGGCCTTGGAGAGGGATAATGCATTTGGATCTCACTGATTCAATGATGAATTTGCAAAGAAGATAAAACAAGAGATGAGTAACAAACGAATGTGTTACGATTCTCGCATCTTATTATTCTTCACCTTTTGTCCAAAAGAGAGTGGGCTATCTGCCCACTTATATGTGGGCGTAGGCTAAACCCAAGCTTAAATATCAGGCCTACCTCTTGAGATAAAGCAAAACTAGTTCTAACTAATTAAAGATAACAAGAAAAATACAATAACTCAACTGTTCTTCAAAGCTTGATCTAGTCCAAAGCATAAGACCTTAGAGAGGAAGAAGGCATGTGGATCCCAAAGATTCAATGATGAATCTGGCAAAAAGATAAAACAAGAGATGAGTTAGGCACGAATGTATAATGGTTCTAGGATATTATTATTCTTCACCTTTTGTCTTAGGCTAAACCAAGGCTTAAATCTCAGGCCTACCTTTTTTGATAAAGCAAAACTAGTTATAATGAAAGATACACAGGAAAAATACAATAACTTAGTTGCTCTTAAAAGTTTGACCTAACACAAAGGACAAGGCATTGGAGAGGGTGAAGGCATGTAGATCCCATAGATTCAATGATAAATTTGCAAAAGATAAAACGATAGATGTGTTAGGGACGAATGTGTAACAATTCTCGATTCTTATTCTTCTTCACCTTTTATGAGTGGGCTGTCTACCCACATATGTGTGTGTGTGTGTGTGTAGATCCCATAAATTCAATGATAAATTTGCAAAAAAATAAAACGATAGATGTGTTAAGGACGAATGTGTAACAGTTCTTGATTCTTATTATTCTTCACCTTTTATGATTGGGCTGTCTACCCACATATGTGTGTGTGTGTGGGCTTAGGCTAAACCCAGGCTTAAATCTTAGACCTACCTATTGAGATAAAGTAAAGCTAGTTCCAATAAAAGCTAAACCCAGGCTTAAATCTTAGACCTACCTATTGAGATAAAGTAAAGCTAGTTCCAATAAAAGATAACAAGAGAAATACAATAACTCAACTGTTTTTCAAAGCTTGATCTAGCCTAAAGAATAAGGGCTTAGAAGGGGAGAAGACACTTGGATCCCACAGATTCAATGATGAATCTTCAAAAAAGATAAAACATGAGATGAGTTAGAGACGAATGTGTAACGATTATAGGATCTTATTATTCTTCACCTTTTGTCCAAAAGAAAATGGGTTGTCTACGCACATATATATGTGGGCTTAGGCTAAACTGAGGCTCAAATCTCAGTCCTACCAATTGAAATAAAGCAAAACTAGTTCCAACAAAAGATACACAAGAAAATACAATAACTTAATTGTTCTTCAAAGCTTGAACCAACCTAAATCACAAGGCCTTGGAGAGGGAGAATATATGTGGATCCTACAAATTATAAATTCAATGATGAATTTGAAAAAAAGTTAAAACAAGAGATGAGTTAGAGATGAATGTATAACGGTTCTTAGATCTTATTATTCTTCACATTTTGTCCAAAAGCGAGTGTGCTGTTAGGCCACATATATATGTGGGCTTATGCTAAACCCAAGCTCAAATCTCAAGCCTACCTATTGAGATAAAGCAAAATTAGTTCCAACAAAAGATACAAAAGAAAAATGCAAAAAATACATTTTATCCCCTGAACTATGCACTCATTTGCACTTTTAACCCAAATTTTAAAAAGTGACATTTTACTCTTTAAAGTATCTGACATTGATACTTGACCTTCATAAAATAGTACTTTACCCCCTCAAGAATTTTGAGTTGATACTTTACCCCCCTGAAGTAACTAAGTGTTGGGAAGGGGGGGTAAAATGCTAATTCAAATTACTAAAGAGGGGTAAAGTGTACTTCATAGAGATTAAATGCCAATGTCAGATACTTTGGAGAGGTAAAGTATTACCTTTTAAACATTAGGATTAAAAGTGTAAATTAATAGATAGTTTAGGAGAATAAAGTGTATTTTTCCAAAAAAAAAAAAACGTTCTTCAAAGCTTTACGCTACCCAAAGGACAAGACATTGAAGAGGGGGAAGGTTACTCGATCAGGCCTGCCAAGTGCCCATGCCTTATGCCTCCATGTCTCTCCATACATGCATATTAATGCAAACAGAAAGCTACTTTGTTTTTGTCTTTCTGCTGGTGTAAGCAAGCAAGCAAACAAATCTGTGGTGCTTGCAGATAAAAAACAGGAATTGAGATCCCCTCCAATTGGGGAGAAATTGGAGATTCTCCAATGATTAATCGTGGCCTTTCATTTTAAATCTAATGGTTTATAAAATCACAGTTGTTTTTATATAACCGAGACATTAAATGCTGGTTTTTGTTTTACTGAAATTTAAATGATTTTACAGATCATTAGATTTAAAATGAAAGGCCACGATTAATAATTGGAGAATCTCCAATTTCTCTTCAATTGGAGGGAATCCAAATCCAAAAAACAGAAACCCAGCTTTAATTTGGTATTGAAAGTTTGGGATCTATTTCCTTTTGTATTTATCGAGATCATAACTAAATAATATTTCTAGAAAACAACTTGGACAGAATCCAAGGCATTCAAGAGGATGCAAAATACCAAAAACTCAACGCTGGTTACTTGTCCAGTTCCATCGGTTTCAATAAATGTCCATACTCACAACATTTTAGCTTCTTTCTTCTTTCTTTTCAACTGCAACTGCAACCATTATACAATTAGCATCAAACATATTAAAATCCAGAAGATATCTTTTAGAGGAAATACTTTTGCCTACGAATTATCAGTATATTTTTATTTACCATTCAAAACTTTAAAAAGTGGCATTGGGCCCTATACTATCATCATATCTAAAATTAGACACTTTTGCATTTTTCTATTTATTTATTTTTTAATAAAAAGGGCATAATTGTATTTTCATTTTTTCATTTTCGTATTTTTTATTTAAGCCACTTTTTTAATAACTTTTTTTTAAAGGAAAAAACATAATTGTATTTTCATTTTTTTTCTTTGTTTTTTTAGGAAAAAAGGACATAAATTTATTTAAACATTTAGAATATATAGTGACAATTTAACTAAGTATCATAGCAAAGCTTTCATCAAACTGTATTTTTATAATTCTTCTTTCATTTCGATGAATTAGATATTTCACATGTTTCTTATTGAAGCAGTTTTAGTGTCACAAACTTTGAGAAAAAAAAAAAAACATAGATATTAATGCTATTATATCTTGAATTAGATGGAGATGCATTTATTTAATTAAAAGGGTAATTTCGTGAATAGGGCTTGCAAGTTGTATAAAAAATTGCCAACTATTATGTCAGGTGTTTGGTTGATGTCATATCAATGCATTATGCATATGCATATAATTAAACTATGTCTATATATATATGTCAACTATAGTCTATATATATATTAGACTCCTCAATCATAATTCATTAATTTCGTGTTGAGTTTATATCGCGCTTGAGGCCGGACTGTATAAAAAATTGCTTGCCCCGCATATGCAACAAAGTGCCCCATGGCCGTGTGAAAGGTCTGTCACTGCCATTACCAACCTAAAAATCCCAAAAGCATGCAGAAATCCAGGCTCCAGCTTAGTCACGGTCAATTTGTCTGTTTTCACTTTCATTTGGATCATGACAAACCGACTAGCTAGCCCCATTCATCTGGCAGCAGTACTACTGCTGTATTTCTGGTTTCTATCAAATTTGCTGCGCCTCCAAACTATGAATATTATTTTTGGTCTACTGTCTACAAACGTTGAATAATTGGAATCAAACAGAATCCATAGGTTTTAGTTTACCATGACGTATACGATCACGCTTCATGCACGTATGCATGCATGCATGCACAGAGATAGAGAGGGAGAGGGATCGAGAGAGAGAGAACATCACACGTATATATACCAAGTTGTTGTGCGACATGTCGTAGAGAAATATTCTTAAGCCATTATGTATATTATTACAGTACTTTCATGGATTCTCGTGGCCTGCTCGATCTGTGCATGCGATTATATAATAAAATGTTAAAAGGGTACGTGCTCGAAGAAAGAATGGAGAAGTAAAAAAGATCAACCGCTTTGAAGTTTTGAAGAGGGTGACGAGTTTTTCATGGTCTTCCCTATTTGAGATTTTATTTGTACGTTGCACGCTATAGATTCTATTAGTAGAATAATTAAAAGGTATGATTATTAATGCTATTTATCTTCCAATAATTAACAAAACCCTTTGAGTTTATTATTGGATTTCATTTTTTGCTGCTGCTGTTATTGGAAAATACCATGTCGGTCCATATGATCAGGGGTGGAACTATGTTGCACTTCAATTTTTTTTTTTAATTAAAAAACCCTTAATTATAACCCTTTTAAAATGAATTTTGCTCTCCAAATTCTCTAGTTTCGCCCCTTATCGGTATATAATTGACTTTCTAATCACTAATCAGTGTAAAGAAACTGACTACACCTTGAGTTCTAAGTATGAAAGGATTTTTTTTTTTTTTTTCAGGGAAGTTGACATGCATGCATGCTAAAGTGCCATGAAGATATGATTTCTATAGTAAACCCTCAGGTGACCTATTTTTTGGGTACTTTCTGCAGTTCTTTTCCGTCTCAAGATCGAACTCTCTTTTTCGGTTTTAATAAAATCTTACGTGATAGATGGAAATCTGCTGTGTGAATTAAGTACGAGGAATTAAAAGATCAGAATAATGTCTAATAAGGCATAGCATTGTCTATATATAATTTACAAAATGATCGAAGAAACTCTTTCAAATGGATATTTTCTTTCTCGATTTTTTCAAATTGTCATTAAGTTCAAAATTTATACCACTCAAATTAAGTTCAATTTTAAATGGTTTTCATCTATATTATCGTAATAATGCATGATCTACTTTTGGCCTATAAAGTCTAATTTTACCAACATCGTTTTTTTTTTTTTTTGTTGCAGCTAAAGTTTGACTATATATGCAATGAAAATAATAATTATGAAAATTTTTCACTGCTTTATTGATGAACAAATAATTTGTTGACATGAACTTGTGTTTTTGTATGTGTTTTTTGTTTTTTAATTTTTGAAAAGTGTTTTTGGAACAAAAATACCTTCTACCCTTTATCATCTCACAAAACCAAAGTGCCTTTGTTCCCGAGAGAGGCTTATCACTAACAACATTCTTGTAGCTTTTGAAGCACTTCATAGTATGATGAAAGATCAAACAGGTTTTATGGCTTTAAAGTTGGATATATATGTCAAAGGCTTATGATAGAATTGAATGGGATTATCTGGTGGCTATAATGAGGAAGTTAGGTTTTGCAAAGAAGTTGATTTCTTGGGCCATGTTGTGTGTTAAAACTATTTCTTATTCAGTCCTAGTTAATAGCCAGCCCTATGGATCTATTAATCATTCTAAGGGTACTAGACAAGGAGATCCTCTATCCCCATATTTTTTCATTCTTTATGCTTAAGGCCTTACTTAGCTCTCTTCTCAGAAAAGCTGAAGTGAATAAGAGTATTCATGGTATTATTGTGTCAAGGGGAGGAACTTATGTGTCTCATCTGTTTTTTGCTGATGATTGTTTGTTGTTCTGTAAAGCTAGCCTTTTCGAATGGTTGCATCTTCAAGATATTTTGCTGCTATATGAGTAGGCTTCTGGTTAGAAGCTTATCAGAGAAAAAACTTATATATTCTTCAGTCATAATACAAGGGAAGAAGCTAAAGAACATATACTTGTTGTGGCAGGGGTGAACTCTACTCAACATTATGAGAAGTACTTGGGTTTGCCTTCTTTCATTGGTCATTCAAGAATGAGCTCTTTTTCTAACTTGTTGGGGAAGATTTGGGCTAAGATCAATGGGTGGAAGGAAATTTTTTTGTCTCAAGCTTGCAAGAAAGTGTTGTTGAAAGCTGTTATATAGGATATTCCCACTTATACCATGAGTATTTTCCAACTTCCCAAGGCTTTGTGTTCAAGTATGTTTAGGGTTTGGTGGGGGCATAAAGATAATGTTTCTAAGATGGCTTGGATGAGTTGGGATAAAATGGGGAAATCAAAACATAAGGGAAGGTTGGGTTATAGAGATCTTAAGTGTTTTAATGTGGCTTTGTTAGTGATAAGCGTTGAATGTTGCACATTCAAGCTCCTTAACTCACATATGTTAATTTCTTAGCATTGTTATTTGTTTGATTTTATGTTGTTTTTGTGTTTTCAGGTATGTAATAAAGATACCAAAAAAAAAACATTAATTTTGGGCTAAGGCACAATTTGAGAGGACCTATAAGATATGATTAAGCTTAACCAATCATAATAGAGGACATATATGATGTGTTTAAGTTTAATCAAATCAAGAAAAGGATAAAATCGAAATTTCTCCAACTGGAGTCAAAATCGGATCGGATAGAATTTCAGATTCTGAACATGTCTCAGTATTTTAGCCTTAACTTTCAGCTCAAATATCTGATTAAGGTGATTCCAGCGGAATTGGAAAGCTAATTCAAAATTATACAAATCATGTTGAAATAATATTTTCCTAAATCGGACTCCCGCTACTCCAAACTCGCCCCGCAAGAGAAGGAGGCAAATCTGGACGAATCCTATTCTGATTTGTACATGGATTGCTCCCTAATTTGACTAGGAGATTGAAATCCAAATTTTCTAGGTTTCCTAGGGCTTGTTTGCTCCCTATAAATAGGCATCTAAACTTCAAGAGAAAGGAACTTAGTTTTAGACATAAATTATTTCTTGGAGGCTTAGCGGAGTCATGAGCGGCTAAACCCCTTCGTGGGGTGTTGATGCAACCCTTTTCAAGTACAATGGTTTAATTGTATTTAATTTCCAGTTTTTTAATTTATGTATATTGATTATATAACTGTGAGAATTGATACAATTGAATTTTGTTCTTAATTATTAAATGCAATTATTCTTAAATTCCAAAATCAATATTTGTGAAATTCTTATCTTGTCTTAGAAAGTATTTTACTTTTATTGAACTCAAATCATTCTTATTTTCTATGATTATGGGGATGATGGTTATATAATGGGTTTTAATAGACATATGATTAATAGGGTTAAGATAGGCCATGCCTAGAAAAGACGGGTCGTACTACACCCTAATTTAGTGTAATTTAGGTAGACGATCCGTGCCAACTGAAGATGGGTTATGCTATTCCATTAATTATATGAAACTTATTAAAGGGTTTTATAGTTTATGCCTAGGGAAGGCGGGTGTGCCGCATCTTAGTGGTTAGGTGGCGATCGTGCCAACCGAAGATAGATTATCCTTACTCTTTAATAAAGTAGTTTCTTGTTTAATTATAACATGCATAGAATGAATTTTGGAATTAAATCTTATTACCATTGTTGTGCGGATAGAGGTGAAGATCAATACCCTACACTCTCTCTCTTATTTTAATTATCTTTTATTTTATGCATTTACTTTTAGAAAATAAAACAAAACAAATCTCTTTTAATTAATTAGGTTAAATTTAGTCTTTAAATTTAGTAACAAAACTCTAGGTCCTTGAGGTTCGACACCCTCAATATAGCCCTATCTTAAGGATTACGTTCTATTGCAGTGGTTTATTTTATTATTGATAATTTGGTCACAAAATTACCACATCAATTTTGGCGCCGTTATTGTGGGCATTAAGTTTGTTATTAAATTTTAAGATTAAGTTTAGCTTAATTTTATTTTATTTTTTTTTTTTTTTTCTTATTTTCAATTTTAGATTTTAATTTTCTTTTCAAGTTCACATTCAGTTCAGGTTCCACTTCTGTGGCTTCTCGATCGATCGCGATTCGTGCGTGTAGATTCTTCTCCTGTTTGTTCCCCCTTCTTTATTTTTTTTATTATTTTATTTCTATTAGTTTAGTTCATGTGAGGAAACATTCCAACACGAAACATTCCAACACCCCATGGACCATGTTCATATTGCAATAGTCCTTATCAACATGTTAGAAATTGCCTTACTGCGGGACAATTTTCTAATTATTCTTTTAAGCATATGAACAGGCCGTTCTCTAGACCGGGGAATGAATTTTATTCTAATTCTTATAACCCGGCATAGAACAACCAATCTAACTTCTCATGGCAAGCTCAAGATCATGGAAAGTATGTTCCACAAGGTCATGAACTGCACCATCAGTCATATTTACAGTTCAATGATCAATCATATCCCCCTCAATATCAAGCAACTCCACAACAGCAATACCAGGCCGCACCACCTCCTCAGTATAATTCAACTTTGAAGATTGGATGATGATTGCAAATGATGGGCAAGAATGATAGGACGAGATAAATGGCATGGTGGACAAGATGACTCGGACAATAAAATCTTGCTCGAATCCATTGTCAAGATAGAAACTTTCTGAAGAGGAGCCATCTCCCATCTATTGGCTTCCACAACAATACCTAAATGAGCCACCTCCCAAGAATTCCAACATTGCAGAATCCATCGCCAAGATAGAAGCTCACCTTGAAAAAAGCATCAACTACCCCAATAGAGAGGACGAAGAGCTTCAAAGTTAGCCGGTGGCTAATCCTGATGAACACTACATGGTGGATGAGTGTACTTCTTGTCATAAGCAAGCTATTACTACACTGAGGAGTGGAGAGGTGGTCGAAAACTGCATAGAAGAGAGGAAGGAGGAGCAAAATGAAGAGCAAATTGAGGCCCCACTAGATTTATACTGGGAAAAAGGCAAGGAAGTGAGCACTTCACTTCATCAAGTCTTATTCCCGAGGACTCCATATGAGCTCCAAGCCCTTATTCGGGTAATCTAAAATTTCATTTTTAGATATAGATGACATTCTCCCGGTCATTAGTTCTTATGACTTATCAAGAGGTTAGGAGGATAGACTGTTAGGGCTATTAGAAGAGCAAAAAGAGACCACCGAGGTAGAAAAATTCCCTGAGTATTCTCCTCATTTTACTCCAGTTCATGATTCCCTACCGGATGAGAAACTGTTTGAGAATACTCAGAAGGATCTACCTCAATATGCGAAAATTCAAAATTACCTATCTATAGGTAAAATCCATTCTTTGTGGTCAAAGAGAAGAAATGATTGGTGTTTCAAATTTAAACTTAAAGGTCAAAGAATACTGAGCTCATCAAGGATGTGGATTCCGTTGAATTGGCGGATCCCATACATTTTGACTAAAGAAGTCAACTTCTTAGGTTCAAGCGCAGGCCCTGTGCGCTTGACTCCTCACTTCACCAGGGTACATAATCTCCATCCAGGTATTTTATCAATTGTTGTTTCATCTACCCCTCTTGAGGAAGTGAATGATTGCACCTCCTTGGGCGATCGAATGCACTCGGGGAAGTGTCTCACATGACCTATTTAGGTCACTATTTCCTTTTTCCCCTATACTTCCCCTTGTTCCCCCATCACTTTTACAACAATGTGTTGCACTTGATTATTTCTTAGTAGGAGTATCAACATCTTTTTTAGGATATGTGTTTTTGGATACAAGTTTAGGGGTATGATATGCCCACATCTGCTCATTCAGGTACTTTTATACCCTTAACCTTATTTTTCAGTTCTATACATACATTGGGAACAATGTATGATTCAAGTTTGAGGGTATGAGAGACACATTTACACACTTGTCCTATTTTTGAAACAAAAAATTAATTAATTTTGCATGTTCATGTTGTCCTAAAATTTTGGTTGACCTAAAAATTTGTGATTTGATTTCATCAGTGAGCTTAAAATTTTGAACACATGATCTGATGTTGGATTTTTAAGTTTGATAATTACTTTAGGCAATTAAGAATTCACATGTTTGATCTGCTCTGACACAAGCACATTAGCACATAATTGGTGGGGTATGACATGTGGTTTTAATGTGTATGTCTTTATGTTTTGGGTGACACTGGATGACTTATTGGTTGGATACATTGGCATAATATATATATATATATATATATATATATATATATAAAAATTGATCATTTATGAGATTTTCACTGAGTAACTAGGCCTCTTGCCTCAAAGCATTGAGTGTTCACATCAAAAGGTAAAGAGATTTAATTTGGTTAAACTTTATGAGAAAAAATGACGATAATCATTGATAAACTTCACTGAGTAACTGGGTCTTTTGCCTCATTAAGCATTGAGGGTTCATGTCAAAAGGTGAGGAGTTTTGATGTGGTTAACATTATGGCTAATTTAGTTTCATAGCATTTTTCACCTAAGTTAGTAAGTCTTTAGGGGGTGTCTTTACACCTAGTGCCCTAAAACCATCTGGTTAGGAGTCATTGACTCAACACTCGCTACATGGGTCAATTAGAAAGCTTAAGGGAACTAAGCACTGCAAAGCCTAATAATAAAATAAAATAAAATAAAGTTGTCATTATTGTTCATTCTGATAGGACTTTCAGTGAAACTTGAGATATGGAGACATTGCACATTGAAATTATTTGAAAGTTTCATAATCTTGTGTTAGTTCACTTTACACTATTTCGAACTTATGATGCCTTGGTTTGCCTGTTGTAAGTACTTAGACTTTAAATTCCAATCCATTGTGAAGATGAAGTTTAACTTTTTAAGCTTGCTAATGAATGAGAATCATGGTTTTGAGTGATACTTTAATTTTTAGATAACATGAACTGTGTATAATGTTTGTGGGTATCATTTATAGAAAACCCTCATGAGATTCCACTCATCCTCTAGGGAATTCCTAGGGGTTTAAAAGGTTTGTTACATATACTAAATGCAACCGTACATCCCACAAAAGCTGGATTTATCTTGTTGTTTTTCAGTTTATTTTCGGTTTTGTATTGCTAAGGGACTAGCAATATATAAGTTTGGGAGTGTGATTAGCACTGAATGTTGCACATTCAAGCCCCTTAACTCGCATATGTTAATTCCTTAGCATTGTTATTTGTTTGATTTTGTGTTGTTTTGTGTTTTCGGTATTTAATAAAGATGCAAGAAAAACCATTAATTTTGGGTTTAAAGCACAATTTGAGAGGACCTAGAAGATATGATTAAGCAACCAATCACAATAGAGGATATATATGATGTGGTTAAGTTTAATTCAAATCAAGAAAGGATAAAATCGGAATTTCTCCACTTGAGTCAAAATCGGATCGGATAGAATTTGATTTTGAACATGTCTCAGTATTTTAGCCATAACTTTCAGCTCAAATATCGGATTAAGGTGATTCAGTGGCATTGGAAAGCTAATTCAAAATTATACAAATCATGCTGAAATAGGATTTTCCTAAATCGGACTCCCGCTACTCCAAAATCGCCCGAAGAGAAGAGGCAAATCTGGACGAATCCTTTTCTACTTGTACATGGATTGCTCCTAATTTGACTAGGAGATTGAAATCCAAATTTTCTAGGTTTCCTAGGGCTTCTAGGACTTGTTGTAAATAAGCCTCTAAACTTCAAGAGAAAGGAACTTAGTTTTAGACATAAATATTTCTTGGAGGCTTAGCGGAGTCATGAGCGGCTAAACCCCTTCGTGGGGTGTTGATGTAACCCTTTCCAAGCACAATGGTTTGATTGTATTTAATTTCAGATTTTCAATTTATGTATGTTGATTATATAACTGTGAGAATTGATACAATTGAATTTTGTTCTTAATTATTAAATGCAATTATTCTTAAATTCCAAAATCAATATTTGTGAAATTCTTATCTTGTCTTAGAAAGTATTTTACTTTTATTGAACTCAAATCATTCTTATTTTCTATGATTATGGGGATGATGGTTATATAATGGGTTTTAATAGACATATGATTAATAGGGTTAAGATAGGCCATGCCTAGAAAAGACGGGTCATATTACACCCTAGTTTAATGTAATTTAGGTAGACGATCCGTGCCAACCGAAGATAGATTATCCTTATTCTTTAATATTGTATTTTCTTATTCTTTTATAACATGTATAGAATGAATTTCTGGATTAAATCTGATTAACCATTGTTGTGCGGATAGAGGTGAAGTCAATACCCTACACTCTCTCTCATATTTTAATTATCTTTTATTTTATGCATTTACTTTTGAAAACAAAATCAAAACAAATCTCCTTTTTTAATTAAGTTGATTTTAATCTTTCGAATTTGATAACGAAACCCCTACAATCCTTGAGGTTCGACACCCTCTATATAGCCATATCCTATGGGATTCGTCCTATTGCGAGTGGTTTAAATTATTATTGATATATATTTTGGACACAAAAAGACCACATCAGTTAGCTAAGCAATGATGGAAAGTTTTGCATAATCCTGATGGTCAAGCTGTAAGAATCATGAAGGAAAAGTACTTTCCTAATGGTAATTTTTTGGATTCAAGGGTATAAGACTTCTTATGCTTGGAGGAGTATTTGGAATGCAAAGAAGTTGTTTAAGAAAGGTCTACTTTGGAAGGTGGGTGATGATCATTATATTAAAATTTGGAAAGATCGTTGGATTCCTTCTTCTTCAACTTATAATATCCAATCTCTAGTTTGTATTCTTGTCATGATGCTACTGTGGACTCTCTCATTCATGTGGATACCAATTGGTGGAATATACCTCTTATTAAAGAGGTATTTTTTTGCAAAGGAAGTTGGACTGTTCTGCGGCATGCCTATTTGCCCCCGAAGTCAAACCAATACATTGGTTTGGTTAGGAACTAATAATGGTCAGTTCTCTGTCAAAAGTGATTACCACCTTGCCAAGGAGATTTCAATTATGGATAGAGATATGTGTTCAAATTATATTAATCTTGGTAGATTATGGAACCAAATATGGAATATCTAGGGATCACGTGTGGTTAAGATGTTTCTTTGGAAGGCTTGTAATGACATTCTCCCTACTAAGCTGAATTTGTTTAAAAGAGTTATTGTTCCTGACTCAAAGTGTTCCATTTGTGTTCTGGAGATTGAAAATCTAGAGCATATTATTTCGAGTTGTCCTTCTACTAGGGATGTTTGGACTGAATGTACAAAAAAAAAATTCCACAAGTTCTCTTTCGTTGCTTATTGTGCAAATATCTACCTAAATTAATAGGCAAATAAGTGTATATTTTACTTGTAAGTGCACAAAATCAATATAATGTGCAAGTGCAAGATTATTTCCACGAGGGTTGGTAAATTACATTTAGAAGTAATTTCCTATTTAATTAACAGATAAAATTCAATTGTCACGGTTGAATTAAAATAAAAGATAAACTAAAACTAAAAAGGATTAGAGTTTTGATATCCACCACTAATCAGACTTAAGTAAGATAACAATATGCCAATGCGCCAATCATACCAGTATATTTAATGTTGTCAACCTAAGGGCATGGGTGTATACTCCTTAGACTATAGATTTCCCTAAGCAACAAGTTAGGCATGAGTGTATACTCTAACTCTTTTCTTTCTTAAAAGATTTAGCATGGGTGTATACTAAGTTGTTATTTAAGAAAGCATAAATCTATGGAAATTAGCAAACACATGAAGCCTAGGGCATAGGTGTATACTCTCGGTTCCTTATGTTGATTAACCCAAGAACTCAGTGTAGATTTCTTTTGTTTCTCTTATTAAACCCAGGACTCAGTCATCCAAATTGATTTAATTAACTAATCCATACCACATGCATATATTGATCAGGCAAACACATATAAGGAATTCATTAAAACATAAATTAATCAAGTTAAATACACCATAGTATAATTGTAGCAAAGGCGCCAATGTTACAATCCTAAATAGACATGACTAGGGCTTCAATCTAGCCCCAATTAAAATATAAACTACATAACAAAAATAAAGGTGGGAGAGAAAAAACCCAAACTCCTCTTGATCTAGCCTTCAGTTCCTTTCCAGAGCTTGTGCCTCTTTTCCCCCCATTTCCTAGAAGCTAAAAGGTCTATTATAGGCCTTAGAAAAGTCCTAGAAGCCCTAATAAGCCTAGAAAATTTGGAATTCTATCTCCTAGTCAAATTATGAGACAATCCTAGTCCAAATCGGAATAGGATTTGTCAAGATCGATTTGCGTTATTTTATTGTGGGGCCATTTTGGCATAGTGCATGTCCGAATTAGGAAAATTCTATTTCACAATGATTTGTAGAATTTTGAGTTAGCTTCCAATGCCACTGGAATTACCTCAATCCGATATTTGAACTGAAAGTTATGACCAAAATACCAAAACATGTGCATAATCCAAATTTGAATCCAATCCGATTTTAACTCCAATTTGAAGATTTTCAATTTGATCATTTCCATTATTTGGCTAAACTTAACCATATCTTCTAGTTCTTCCCAATTTTCCCTTTAAGCCTGGAGCTTTTCCAGAAACGTTTTTTTTTTTTTTTCTTCCATGACCTAGAAAAACACAGAAAACACAAAAAGGAAATAAAATAGCACAAACTAACAAAACTAAGAGATTAACAAATATAAATTAATGGGTTTAAATATGAATATTTAAGCACTTATCATTGCTACCTTGTTTATCCGTATTCTTGAAACACTCATGCAGAGGTTGGAGGATGAGGAGATACAACTTTTTGCGATGGTGGCACGCCAGATATTTTGGATCTAAGGATTGCTGAAATTGTATTTGCATGGTAAATGATTAAGTTTGTTGCTTCTTTGGGCTTTCAAAGTGTTCTGTTTGAGGGTGATTCCTTGGAGATTGTTCAGGCTTTGAAAATGGAAGGAAGTTGGTTGGGTCGTTATGGTCAAGTTGTTAATAAGGCCAAAATCTGTTTGAGTCTTTTTCATTCTTGGAATATTTTTCATGCTAAAGTGCCAACAATGCTGCACATTGTCTAGCTAAGTATGATTTGTCTTTGGTTTTGGATCAGCTGTGGTTAGATGATTATCCAAGCTGTATTCAAGAACTTGTTATGTTTGAGTAACAATTTGCTTGATTTATGATATGCCGGATGTTTTATAAAAAAAAATGGCAAAGGGCTATTTTATCCCATTTAGGGTTTTAGGTTTCATATGGTTTTTTTTTTTTTATTCACCTTTGAACAACTTGTATGTATGGTGGCTTGCAGTGATTTATGGTGGTTTGCAGTGATATGTGTGTGGGTTGTGGTTCGATCAATTTGTGTGTTGTGGCTTATGGTGATTTGTGTGGGTTGTGGTTGAATTGATTTGTTTGCATGGTGACTTACGATAGTTTTTTGTAGCTTGTACTTTATAGCTGTTGCAATGGTTTGTGGTGGTTGCTCGGAGAAGAGAGGGGTGGAGAAAAAAAATCACATTTTCATTTTAAGGATTTAACAATTGTAATTTAGGCTCCATTTGTTTCGGCGTAAAATATTTATAGAAAATGTATTTCGTATTTTTAGGTGTTTGGTGCAACGGAAAATAATAGTCAACAAAAAATATTTTTGATTTGACTGAAAAAAACCTCTTTAATTTTCGAAAAATGGTTTCCATTTTTTACCATCGTAAACTATTTTCGAGTTAAAGCATCTCATGCTTAAATTGATAGACCCAGCTAAAACATCACCGAGACCCAACCAAAACTCGATTGGGACCGGACTGGGACCCTATTGACACCCAACCGGGACCTGCCGAGACCGTACCGGGACCACGCTGAGACCCCGTTAGGACTTGACTAGGACCACACCGAGACCTTGCCGAGACTTGACCAAGACCCAACTTGGACCCCATTGAGACTCCGTCGGGACCTGTCAATACACAATTAGGATACCGCAAGGACTCAATTAGGACACCATTGGGACTCGGTTCGGACACGACCAGGATCTAGTTGGGACATTTTCGTAATTTAAAGTTTAATATGATTAAATGAAAAAAAAAATTGTGAATTTTTTATATGTGCCAAACACTGAAAAATATTTTTCAAGAAAATTATTTTAGTAGAAAACATTTTTCAATGAAAAACATTTTATATTGAAACAAATGGAGCCTTACAAATGCACTTATCCTTGCATGTTTTTGGCTTTCTTTGAAACAGTTTTTGAAAACAACTTCCAAATATTTCTTGTTTTTGCATCTCTGTTGTTTTTTGCTTTTTAAAGTTTTTCCATGCTTGTGAGAAGAAAACAATTCTTTTAAGAACAAAAAATAGTTCCCACAAAACCTTACAAAATACAAAAACACAAAATACTTTTCAAAAAATAAAATACAATAAACTTTTTAAAAAGTGCATTTTAAGAAAATTAATAAGTGTTTAATTTTTAAGATGTAAGGGTTGATTAATTTGTTATTTATAAAAATATTTTAAAGAGAAAGAAAGAGGTAGCTAAACGGCTACCCCTAAGAACATCTCCAGCAGTAAGAAATATTTTACCTATTCACAATTCTTTATTTTAGTTATCTATTTTTTAATAACAACTCCAACAGATTCTCTATTTCATTAGCTGCTTGCTTTAAAACATTATTTCTCATTCTTTTTTCATTATATTATTGCCAACACTTAATTAAAGGAAAAAAATCACATATATAGAAATTATTAATAAAAACAAAAATAAACATATATGAGGAACATTGATCTTACATGCAGATACTAATTATTAAAATTACTAACAAAAATAAATATATGCAATATAACTAATAATTCTTAAGATTAGCTATGCAATTTTCATATATGTTTTACCAAGTTAGATTGCAGCTAAGAATGAATTTGACGGCATCTAATACTCAAATGCCTTCAAATGAACTCAACAAATCCAAGGGTATGCTCAGGAGAAATTTGTTTGGGAAGGAGAAGAGAAAAAATAAATGCAGGGAAAGATGAAAAGGGTTTGAGGGAAAAAGAGGAAATCGAATACCAAAAACAAAGAAAAAACAATATTAAAAATAATATTATATTCAATTTAGTGTGCTACAGTGAATAGTTATTTGCAACTAATTATTCACGATAACAGTTAAGATATAATAGCTAATATGAAGTTATTCTGTTTGAGTAAAAAAAATGACAAAAAGAATTAAATATAGCTAATATCTCATTTTTAACTACATTGCTAAAAATACTTTAATAAAAGGAATGAGTGATTGCGCAACAATTTGAATAAGATTAGGGTTACTATGCAACCACCTCTTTTTAACTAATGGCATGGTGGCCACATGAAAATTATTATTATTATTATTATTTTTCAAAACCATCAACAAATATACCCAGTGTTCTTAAGCTAATTTTAACTGAATAATGCTAAAAATCACTTCTTTTTTTAATCTTAAAATAAGTTCCCAAATGATTCATAAGGGAATGGCATTCCCACAGTGATTTTCTTATCCAAACTCTTGATCCGGAGCACTACAACGAGTTTCGTTTATAGCCAGTAGCTAATGTTGCATTCCACCTCATCATGCAATTGGGCACTCTTCTCTCTACTAAAGGGACACGTACATATTATATGCTAACAAATACGTGGCAAGTTACATGCAAGCGATCTGTCTTAGATCTTCCACCAAATCCGTGCCGGCGTGGCAGACATGAACTCGAAAGGAGACTCTTACGTGTAGAGCTCTATAACCCATCAAATGGTCTTAGCAGATTGATTCGGAGAGAAATAATATCTTCACACACACTTATTTTATTGGGTAGCCCAATAAAATATCACGTCTTTTCGTAAATATCTTTTTAAAGTGTAAAAACTTTTATTTTGGTGTATCAATTTTTTAATTTTTTCTAATTATCCCATTCCATTAGAGATTGAAATTAAATCAAACGGTAGAAAGGATATGTATATTAAAAATATAAAAAATATTATTATTATTTTAAAAAAAAATTACCCATCGTTGGTCACCTTGGTGACCCTTTTTTAATATAATAATATTTTTTAAAAATATATATAATGAGGGTAGTTTAGGAATTTCACACCCTTCCATTAAGATTTAACAGAAAATCCTAACAGATGAGAGTAATTGGAAAAAATTAAAAGATCAATACCAAAATGAGAGGTTTTAAACTTTGAGGATAGTGTTTGCAAAATGACTGGCATTTCATGAAATTAAGTGAAGTCCTCCCTATTTTATATTAGTTAATGTGACATTTTAAAAATAAATAATATAGAAAGTTGCTTAAAACATTCTATATTAAACGATGTGAAATATGCGTAATATATGAGTAAAAAAGTAGTATTAAAAGATATGTCAATATTGACATCATCATACCATTATTACACAAATTTTAAATTTTGACTATAAAATAAAACACTTTATCACGTTTTAAGGTGAGGATGTCCTCTTAAAATTGAACACATTGATTGAATAATTATAAAGTTATGTCGGATGAGTTTGGCTTGTTTTGGTTTCAGTTAAAATTGAATTTATTGAAATTACACGTATCTCATAACTGGACATAAAGAATACGTCTCCGTACTTCAATAAATTCAATTCCAACTAAAACTGAACCTAGGAAGAATGCGCGGACAACCTTAAAAGTGGTTTAAGGAGAATATTGGGCAAGTGATATTTTAATTAAATAATTCAAAATATTCTCATTTAAACATGATAAATGATATTTAATAGACTCTTATACGACTGTCATACAATTATGATGATGTGTCCATAAATATTAGCCACTGATTTTTATTTTTCAGACTTTTATTAATTTAAAGGTTGATTTTCACTATCACATCATCACAATTAAGAGTATACTAAATATAATTACTATTTAAACATATATACCTTGATAATGCAAAATAAGAAAAACGTGCCACACGGTTTGTTACTTAAGCACTTGAAGTTTAATCGGGGAATCTGTTAATTAAGTTTCAGAAATATTGCATATATGGTTTTTTGATGATCCTATGTGGTCGAATATATATGTTGCTGTGATATATATATGCATGATAACTATATATGTTCGAAAATTGATCTCAAATTCTACCAAAATATAAGTTCATGGAATTAGTTTTTCAATAATTAAGAAAAATTATTCATATATATGAAAAAGGGTATATAGTGTTAATTTATGGTCAGGAAATCTCGATTAGTAGTGTTATGTAAGGTTAATTAAATCACCTGCAGTTATCTTAAAAATTGAATTAATAAAAAATGGCCTTGAGTTAATCATTTAATCAATATAATTGATTATATTGATCATGTTAGGACACCTAAGATCATCACACAAAATCAAATAAGAACGAAAACACAGGATTAAATCTGTTCTCCCATCATCGACAAAGCCCATCATCTTTCACCCGGCCCACTTGTAGAAGTGTAAAACCCACCCCATCCAAAGAGCCCGCCGGAGCCCAGCCTCTAGCTTGCCGGAGACGACGCCGGAGTCCAGCCCAGCCCTCTCCGTGCACCCCCTCTCTCTCTCTCTCTCCGGCGGCTGCGCAGACTTTGCCGGAGCCCAGCCCAGACCTCTCCGGTGCTCCCTCTCTCTCTCACTGGCGGCAGCAGAGAACCAGAGCCAAGATGCCGGTGCCCCTCTCTCTCTCTCTCCCTTTCTCTCTCACAAAGACCAGCAAAGAGAACAAATTTCTCAGTCAAAAAATTGCTGCAATCTCTGGTAGTAAAACCCAGATCAAGTTTCAGTGAGAACTTGCATGATGCAGAATTAGATTCATAGCTTGAGACTAAATTTCCATCATCAGGACTATTAATTTCCGTATCAGCACCCTTACAGCCCAAGACGTTGAATCTGAGTTCACCGGCTTTAGCTAAAACATGAGAAAGGTCAAGAACAACATCAACCAAACTAGTATTCCTGTACATATAACTCTATATATTAAAGGTGACAGAGAACTCCTCAATTTTTTTGACTAAATCCACTGCCATCAGGTGATGTGTCATGGACTCCAGGAGAGGGCTGGGCTGGTCTCCGGCAGGCTCTTAGGATGGGGGTGGGTTTTACAACTGAGGGGAAAAATGATGGGTTTTATCGATGATGGGAAAACAGATTTAATCATTAATTTTAAAAGTCCTATTGTATTTATCTTTAAGTCCATCCATTTAAGAATGATATAACTATTATTTATCTTAACTTTATCCAAGAATGATATAACTATTAAAATTATCATTTTATCAAAATTTAAAAATAATTAATTATAAATTCAATGATAATTTAAATAATAATATTATTTTTTATTGAACTTAGATAAATACAAAACTTGTAACATTACTCATGTTTTTATTTTTATTTGATTTTGTGCGAGGGAAAAGGACTTGATTTATGTCAAATCTTTAAATTGATTTTAATGTCGGCAGAAACTTGGAGACGACCAAAAAAAAAAAAAGCGTAGAAATTAAAGATATCAGTGTTGTATTTTCAAACACCTTAATATTTATTGGTAATAATATTATAATCAGTCATTAGCTAAACATGCGTATGGATCAGCATGGACCCCAGACTGACTAATTAAAACAAAAACCACTTGATAATACATAATTCACTAAAATTAAGAGAAACTGAGAGGAACATAGCTAGCTAGGATAGGCCGGCCTTAAACGCTACTTGCACATTTTTCATGGATGATTCTTCAATTCTTCTTCATCTTCAGGGTATCAATGAACCTTTTAGCCGTCATGATATCATTGTTTGAGATGTAATCCAGAAAATCTTTGAAGCTAAATTCCTCGTAGGAAGCTGGATGCTCTTGGTCCACCAGCTTTTCTGCAGGCCCCATTTTCTTCTCCAATGCCCAGCTGTGAAGACTTGCAATTGAAAACCTTTTCTTCTCTGAACTAACTGTCACTCGATGAACAACACTCTTGTATTGACCGTTGCTCATTACTTCCAATTGGTCGCCCAACTGAATTATAAGAGCATCTTCAACAACAGGAACTGAGAGCCAGTTGTTATGGTGATCCAGAACTTGCAAGCCAAGGCAACTTTGAAGTAAAACTGTCAGGGAGCCAAAATCTGAGTGCGGCGGCATACCTAACACGAGCTCCGGTTCGGGGCACGCTGGATAGCAATTTATGGCCATAACTTGCAAGCCGCTTTCTACTTCATCTTGTAAGTCATTAGGGTTTAGCCCTAAGCTTTCCAGGACAACTTCCATTAGTTGCTTTTGTAGCACTTGCACCTCCTTTGCATAACTTCCCATCTTTTCCCTTACAAATTAAAAAGCATGGTTTTAATAATAATTAGTTTGCATACTAGGACCCACAAAAAATTACGTCCTAAGTTTATATCTTAGAGGTTCGTTGAAATAAACATGTCTGACTAGATACTGGTATTATATCTTAAAGACTTAGTAAAATAGACATGTCTCGATCGGTGTCACAGATATATCTATTTCACTGAGTCTCTAAGATATAGTATCAGCACCTGAATAGAAAGACCCTACGAACATTTTTTTCTTTTCTTAATTTAAAGATTTCAATAAAAGATTTTGAGTCCCAAAAATCTTTAGGTTTTAAAAGAATATTGCTAGGGTTACATACTTGTAACTTGGAGGATTCGATGGCCAGAGATGAATCCAACTTGAAAGTGGATGGGAGTAATGTTTTATGAAGTCCCTCCAGAACTGAAACTCATCCTTAACTTGATTCATGCTCGTCCCATACCTGACTGGCTCATGAACATTATCAGATGCATGTACCATTTTTTCCTCCATGGACAAGTCAAAAAACTCTACCGCAGCATCTAGAGCACCTTTCATGACTGAAGGAGGAACCCCATGATTAATCACCTGAAATCATAATTTTATTACATGAAGTTAATTAAGACATAATCATAAACATTGTAATGCACTCATGCATGAAGTCGTACGTAAAGTATATATAGGCATATCTATGTAAACTACACTTTACCCGACTTGTTTGCACATACGTAACGTACCTGAAAGAATCCTACTTCCTTGCAAGCAATGCGAATCTCATCCATGGTCTGAGGCCTAAGAAAAGGATTCTGTAAGGAGGAAAGATCTATGATAGGAAGGTGGTGGTTCATGAACGGAGGAAGAGTGTTTGGGCGGTGAGAGGCAGGGAGAATATAGCGTTGAGGCACATGGGAGACACCCATTTTTGTGAGTGTTACTGCTCTAGAAAGCCAAGCCATTGAGCTGATCTTTCCCTCACCAGTTTGCATTACTTATCTCTCTCACTTCTTTGCGAAATGAATTGTGCCTCTTCAACTCATGGGATCCTCTATTTATAAGCCGATCGATGATGATGATGATGATGAAGTCGAGTTGTAATGTATATTTGTGCTGTTTGTGCATAAGCCTCTATGTTTGCTCCTGGTATAGTTTCAACGTATTACAAAAGAGACAGAGAGCGGGGGGTTGGACTTTTTGGCTTCTGGTGCGAAATTACGAGACGCAGGAACCTCGAAGATATGGGACTACTTCAGGGGCGTAAGTGTGAGACACGCGCCAGATAGGAGCATGGGTGTTGACCAATGACCAGGTTCTCACTTCCCACGTCAGATATATATGAGGCACGCTTGTTGTGTTGGTGGTGGGAGATATTTGTACTAGGATATTTTCTTTGGGTTTTTTTTTCCCATTTATATACATACTATATATGTACGTATGTTGTGGCTATAGCATTGAATTTTGTGTGCTTGTTTTGCTTTTATTCACAACATATAATAATATTAAAAAAAAAATGTGTTCTTGTTTGATTGTGCAAATTAAATTAATGTATAGAGTAGTAGATCACATCTCATTTTTCACATTACATGTCCAATTAATATTACAAGGGTATTTTTTTATTATATATATAATAAATTTTTATTTTGGCCTATCCTAAGAGACGTATAAATTATTTTTTATATCACGTGTAGTGATTTGTAATTTAAGTAAATTACACAGACTAAGAAATTATTTATTATACCACAAAGAATGATTTGTAATTTAGACTAGCTACAAGAAACCAATTTTGCATTTATTTTAAGAAATACTTTTCAAAAAATAAAATACAATACACTTTTTTAAGTTTTCAAACTGTCTTGTAGCTAGGAATACTTTAAGAAAATTAATAAGTGTTTAATTTTTAAGATGTAAGAGCATTTCCAATGGAGAGTTAATTTTTTATGTAAAATAACTTCTCAAAACTCATTTTATTTAGTTTAGCTAATGACTTTTTAAGGGCCTCTTACATCCGATTAGTTATATTTTTATCTATATAATTTAATTATTATTTTTTATAATGATTGTATTTTTACTAAATATCCTATTTTTCAACTTTTGAGAAAAAAGTGATGTAAATAGAGAAATAATTTGAGAAAATTTTGAAAAAAAAGGAAATGTGAAAGAGAAATAGTAGGAAAAAATTTTGAAAAAAGAGAAAACAGGTGAGAAACAATAAATAAATAAAAAAACGTGAGAAGAAAATTTTGGAAGAGATAATGGGAGAAAAAAAAAACGTGAGAAGAAAATTTAGGAAAATAGTTTTTTGAATAGTATCGCTACATGTAGCTTTTTTTTTTAGCTCATTTAATAAAATATCTATTCTACCTTCTTTTTTTTTGCTTCTCCAATGTATGAGGTATTTTACAAATTTAAGAAACTATTTTAGATAAAAGTGTTATTTAGCTCCTTCATTGGGAATGCTCTAAGGGCTGATTAATTTGTAATTTATAAAAATATTTTAAAGAGAATGAGAGAGGCGTGGCTAAACGGCCACCCTTAATAAAGGGAATGGGCTGGTGATCATGCAACAATATTCTGAATAAGATTGGGGTTGTTGTGCAACCACCTCTTGATCTCTTTCACTAATGGTCGCCACATGAAAAAATATATATATTTTTTAATAAGTAATAAGTTAGCTCCACACTTGTTCTGTATTTTCTTAAAACAAACATAGTTTAGTCGTATTTGATTATTATTTCAAAATACAAAACACTTTCTAAGAAGCTAGCAATTTTTTTTTTTTTTTTCAAAGTGGACGGCAAAGAAAAACATTTATTTTACATGTGGATCTCATCAAAGTACTTATCAACTTTATATCATATCAACAAAATTTTCATGTCAAAACATAAAAAAGTACTTCTCAAAACCATCAACAAATATACCCAATGTTCTTATCTATTGATATGGAGTGTTCTTATCCATTGATATGGATAGGAGGAAGTGTACTGGAATGTAGTAAATTTGAATGATGTGAAAAATATATATATTTTGTATAAAAATGTGAAAAAGAAAATTATTTTGTATGTATTATTTTTTTTTATTTAAAAGTGATTTATATGATATAAAAAGTAAGAATATTGCAATTGATTTCAAGAGGAATTTTTTAAGATTTTGGGTCTAATCCGATCCATTCCTTTGCCAAACACATCCGGTAAAGAAAAGCTTATTTTTAATTGAATAATACTAAAAATCACCACCTTTTTTAAATTAAAAAAAAAAAATCTTAAAAGTAAATTCTCAAATGATTCGTAAGGGAATGGCATTTCCATTTTCCACAGTGATTTTCTTATCCAAAGTCACCTGACTCCACCTCATCATGCAATCACTCTTCTCCCTACCAAAGGGGACACGTACCCTATATTATATGCTAACAAACACGTGGCAAGTTACATGCAAGCAATCTGTCTTGGATCTCCCACCAAATCTGTGCCAGCGTGGCAGACATAAACTCAAGAGTGATGATTTCCTTACATTAATGTGAATGAACAGTCAATCACGTCAATTTTTTTAATATAAAATAATATTAAAAAATAATATATTATATATTATATATATTTTATATTAAAAAATATAGCGTGGTGACTATTCACTTACGCCAGTTGTAAGGAAATCATCTCTCTAAACTCAAAAGGAGACTCATACATGTAGAGGACAATACCCCATCAAATGGTCTAAATAGATTGATTGATTGGAAGAGAAATGATACCTTCACAAATTTCTTTTATATTGACTTGTTTTAAAATAACTAATATAGAAAGTCACTTATAAAACATATTATGTTAATTGATGTGAAATATTTGTAATAAATAAGTGAGAAAAGTAGTATTAAAAGATGTATTAATATTGACATCATCTATACAATTTGTACACAAATTTTAAATTCTAACTATAAAATAAACACTTTATCACATTTTAAGGTAATGATATCCTCTTAAAATTAAACACATTGATTGAATAATTATAAAGTTATGTTGGATGAGTTTGGCTTGTTTCGGTTTCCGTTAAAATTGAATTTATTAAAATTATGACACGTATCTCATAACCGGACATAAAGAATACGTCTATGCACTTCAATAAATTCAATTCCAACTAAAATTGAACTTAGGACGAATGCGGTCAACCTTAAAAGTGGTTTAAGGAGAATATAGGGCAAGTGATATTTTAATTAAATTATTCAAAATATTCTCATTAAACATGAGAAATGATATTTAGTAGATTTTTTTTTTGAAAATGATATTTAGTAGATTTTATACGACTGTTATACAACTATAATGATGTGTCCGTAAATATAAGTCTTTGATTTTTTAAAGGTTGATTTTCATTACCTCATCATCACAATTAAGGTATACTAAATAGAATTACTCTTTAAACATATATCCCTTGATAATGCATAATAAGAAAAATGTGCGGCACAGATTGTTACCTTCCTTGAGGCCCACTAAAAACAGGCAGCCAGATTGTTGTTGTACAAAGTACTAAGCTGTCGTTGGTAACATATGAACACAGCTCCTGCTCTTATCAGAAGCGTCTGTTTCTTCTGTGAAACGCAGAGAAAGGAAAGGGACTCCAGTGGAAATTAAGAAGAAACAGAGAGACGAAAAGTAAAACAGAGGGCATGCAGAATTAAATTACTAATTATCTCAAAAGTTTAAGCTGATAAGAAAAGGTAAATTTAATCACTTAATCATTAGTTTAATACTTTCTCTCATATGTGGGCTCAAATTTCCTTTTAATAGGTAAGACCCAACATATATATGAAATATTTACTTTAAATGGAAGTTAATTAATGAAGTCAATATTTGATCTCAAGACTCTTGGCTTTGATATTATGTTAAATTACCAGTTATCCTAAAAGTTTAAACTAATAAAAAGAAGTAAATTTAATCACTTAATCATTAGTTTAACAAGCAACGAGTGAGGCTAGAGGTGTTCATGCGGTTTTTATTAACCGCTTTGTAACTGCTAATTAACTGTACTAACCGCTAACCGCATACTTTTAAAAGCGGTTAGTAAAAACCGCTAACAGCTAGCAATTAGCGGTTAGTGGGTTTTCAAAAATCGCTAACCGCCTTTTTTAATATATTATGTGTGTGTGTATATATTAAAAAGAATGAAAAAAGTATAATAACTCCCTGAGTCAGTGAAAATGAAAATAAAATCCTTGCCATCAATTTTTTGGTAACTACCATTAACTAAGGTTAAACGCACGTTTTATATTATTAAAATATTAATTTTTTTAATTTAATTTTAAATTTATATCTAAAAAATTTTAAAAAATGACAAGGGTGATTGGCTACCCCATTTTGTCTAGGGGTGGTTCGGCCACCCCTTAAGGCCAAACCCTCAAAAAAAAAAAAAAAATTGAGGTTTGGCCCTAGGGGGTGGCCAAGCCACCCCCTTGGCCAACTGGTCTGGGGGTAGCCAAACCACCCCCATGCAAATTGGGGTGGCCAGCCCACCCTGTTAGCTTTTTATTATTATTATTATTTTTAGATTTAAATTTAAAATTAAATTTAAAAAATTAATATTTTAATAATATAAAATGGTGCGTTTAACCCTAGTTAACGGCAATTATCAAAAAATTAACGGTAGTGATTTTATTTTCATTTTCACTTACTTAGGGAGTAAATTTTCGAAAAAAAAAAAAACTTAATGAGTTTTTAATTTTAAAGGATTAACTCAGGTAGTTATTATATATGCATTTTCCCTAAAAAGAATTGCAAAGTCTGCAAGCAACCCCTATATATAATTAATGACTTATGCATGTGCATATGTATTTGTATTGACAGTGATTATAATCATCCCCTTTATCATTTAATTCTTGATTTTTAGTTTATTTCAATTGGGTATTTGATTTTTGAAATAAGTGGTATATTCGCTTGGGTATAAGAGAAGTCATCACATATAATTGAAATTACCAACACGCTAAAAAATCATGGGCTATTCAATATTTTCACAGCAAATGCATGTATATATAGTGTAGATAATATTATTCTTTGTAATTCAAATATATTTAGATTAAGAGTTAATGTACGTATAACACGAGCTGTAATTGTACTCTCTACAAATACCAGCAGCCACGTACCATCAACCCAAGAAAATTACCTCACTTGGCTGCCTCAAATCGCTCATAGGAGGAGGAAACTTATTTGGTTACGTTGATGGCTCTTTCCAATTCATCAGTACGGTCAAAAATGGTGTATCCTCCATGCTCCACGCTCCACCCAACCTAGCTAATCTACCATACTAGATCAGCTCATCCGTGTAGCCATCAATTCATCTCTCTCAGAGAAAATGCTTTCTCATGTCACCAAGCCTAGACCATTTTGGAGACTCTATTTACGTCTCACCCCAAAGCACGTATCCTCCAAGTGCAAACAGGGTTTTTTGCTTGCTAGTTGTTGGTCTTGGCTCCGAATATGACCCATTTGTCATATATACCTGTGACCACTCGGATGGGAGCCTCTGTGAATTGAGGAAATTTATGGTCATCATCTCCTCACCCATGAGTTACGGCTTTAACAACAACATCAGCCTGGCCAACTCTTGATCTCTCCACAGCTAGCAAGTGCAAACTTTTCTGCATCTAGGCCATCTTCCAACAAACCATCATGGAGCATCAATCTGTGGTCCGTTCAATTGGCCATTACTTGCTACCAGAGATATGAAAAATGTGGAGACAAGGGAGCCCATCTCTCCGGTTCTGATCTCAATTGGTACCCTGATTCTGGAGCAAGTCTCAATATTCGTTCACACCACTACACCGGCCCTGATAGTGTGCAAATGGGTAACGGATCAGGTTTATTAATTTATAGAACATATTGGTGACACCCATTTTAATTCACCCACTGCATCCTTTTATATATATATCAGAAATGTTAATCTTCATGTTCCTTCCATTACCATTTACCGAAAACCTTTTGTCGATCAGTTCAGTCGAAACAGGATTACCTATTTTCTCTCATAAGTTCCATGTCCTACTTTGACCAACTCATATATATGCACCCTTGTCCCCCACCCACCATGGTCACATGTCGACTTCTTTTCTCACCCATCACTTTCACCTGCCCAATCACTCACTCCTTTAACAGAGACACACTCATCACCACACACACCTACATCATTGTCCCCCACACATTCCCCCACCGCATTACCTTTTTCTCATCCATCACTTTCAGCTCCACAAAATGCCAACATGCCATCTCTTATACCCTGCCCAAACTATCGTTTCCGCTACATCATGACAATAATTATGAAAGAGAGGCTGCTTTCTTAATGCACAATCAATAAATACACGTTGAAAGAGAATCGAAAATGATAATATTATTGATCAAAAGCTGCTTATTCTATTAGAGCATTCACGGTAGTCTTTTCAATTTTACTCTTTAAAATAATCAAAAGTATATTTTAATTATTTTAACGACTCATCTTTTTAGAACACTATTTTCAGCATCACAATTTTAACAATTCACTTTCACTATTTCATTTAAATATTATTTTTCAAAGATTTGTTTATTTTTTCTCTAACTTTTATATTTTTGAATATTTATATTTTCTTAATGGTTTATTTTACGAATGTTTTATTTTAACGGTAATATTTTTAAAAAGAGTATTCTTATGATATGTTAAACAAAAGAAACCAATAAAACATTAAAATTATTGTGTTCTGAAAGTTTTAATGTAGTTGATTGATGTATGTACCTGTGTTATTTACATCTACTCTTTATTTGGTAGTCAAGAAAATGAAAGGAAATAAGGAAAATCTAGAAACTCCTCAAAATCCGCAAAACATAACTATATACATGGAGGGAAGAAATTCTTGACTGTATTCGTGGTGTAATTTTGATGGACCAAATGTTAATACAAGTTACAACTTTATCTTAAAAAAAAAATAGTGATTTTTTAAAAACCTTTAATTAGCTAAATGAAATTTGCTTTAAGTCATGTTCGTCATAAAGTATTCAATGAAAGTATTTACATAAGAATTAACTCCCGTAAAAGAAAAACATGAAAGTGCATTAATGGGCAAGATCAATTAAAGGACACAAATGAATTTTCAAATTACAAGAGACATTTGAGGCCCATGTATTAGCCAAAGGTATTTCCATTTGAAAGCTTAGTGAAATGCTAGGAGTCAATAAGTTATTCATATTTGACTCATTTGTGTTACAAATTCAATAGATCAATCATTAGATTTGTAAGATCCATTATTGATTTATGTGGGTTCTACATAGTTAGAGATTCACTAAGGTCACAAAGAATCCCTCGGGAGAGCTGAGTCAAATATCGGCACCATGGCCCTTCACACGGTGGGGAGTTGACTTGGTGAGTCCACTACCCTCAGGAAAATGAGGATGTAGATTCATAGTAGTTGCGGTAGACTAAAATGGTCAGAAGCGGAGGCACTGACAACCATCACAACTGAAAGTGTCCAAAATTTTATGTGGAAATCAATAGTGTGGAGGTACGAAATTCCTCACACCTTTGTGATAGATAATGGTAAGCAATTTGACTACGAACCTTTCCGGGAGTGGTGTGCAAAGCTTTATATAAGGAATTACTACTCTTCACCGAGACACCCCATGACAAATGGATTGGTAGAAGCAACTAACAAGACCTTGAAGAAGAAGCTTGAAGACAGGAACGGAGCTTGGGTAGAGTTTCTCCCGGAGGTACTGTGGTCCTATGTAGGACAACCATCTAAACTCCTACCAGAGAAACACCTTTTGCCCTAGCGTATGGAACTAAAGCTATGATACTCGTGGAGGTGGGTCTCTCAGCTACCGGGTTGAATACTATAATCCAAGGCTGAATGAAGAAGGAATGAGGCTATACTTGGACTTGTTGCAAGAGAAGCGGGATGGAGCTTAGATAACAATGGCTGCTTATAAGTAGAAAGCGGCCAAATACTTCAACAAATGGGTTAAGCATTGGGACTTTAAGGTTGGAGATTGGGTCCTTAGAAAAGTGACCATCGCCACCCGGGATCCCAATGAAAGGAAGCTGGGTCTAACATGGAAAGGGCCTTACCATATTGTCGAGTGTCATTGACAAGGAGCATACCATCTCAAGAGCAGATGGGAAGTCACTGCCAAGGCTAGAGCATTTGAAAAAGTACTATCAGTAGTATGCCTGGTTTGGTTTATTTATGCCTTTTATTATTTGATTGTCTTTCAATAATGAAGTTGATTTGAATAAAGAGTAATGATGATTTAAGCATCGAAGTGTCCCTGAGGACCCCCTTTGAAAATTACTCTTTGATAGGCAAGACAAGAAAAAAAAATCTTGGACAAAAATAAGGATATTTATACCCAAAGACAAGGAGAAATCCTTGAACAAAAACAAGAAGATTCATACCTGGAGAGAAGGAGAAAACCTTGGGTAAAAACAATGAATAAGGAGACAACCCTCTAAAACAAGGATAAGGAGAAAACTTTCAGCAAAAACAACGAATAGGAAGACAACCCTTTAAAACAAGGACAAGGAGAAAACCTTAGACAAAAACAATGAATAGGGAGACAACCCTCTAAAACAAGGACGAGAAGAAAATATTGGACAAAAACATTCAATGGGAGACCACCTGGTCAAAAGACAAGGAGCCACCCCAAGGCTAAAGGGGAGCACATGTTAGTCTGTTGAAAGACTTAGAGATAATTATTAAAAAATTATCATCAGGTTTAAGGCCTAGTTTGTCAAAATGGGTATTGAAGGAAGGACCAGGCATGGTCCCCGGATTCCTCATAGGAATAATCGGGTTTAATCCCCAGATGGTTTGGAGAGAAGGAGACAGATTTAGCCTTCAGATCATTTGACGACTTGAAGCGAGGACCAGGCATGATCTCCAGGTTTCTTGGAGGAACAACCGAGTATAACTCCCGTGTGACTTGAAGGGAAGGCGCTCCTCCTTCGAATTGGAGAGAATGTCGGGCATGATCCCCAGGTGTCTAAAAAACATGACAGGTTTAACTCCTAGGCAATGGACAGAGTTGGGGGTACTCTCATAAACATAGATGATGCCATAAATGAAGCTGTTGAGTTTAGAATACACTCCAGGGATTCATACTAAAATACCTGTTACCCAAATACTTTGGCTAAGGGAATTGGGAGTAACTGTTGGGAATAAATTCACACTACAAGCTCATCGAATTTTTGGCCCAAGTCCCACAGAGCTATTAATCAAATAGAAAAAGATATACTCAGAGTGGGACTTTATTTTATAGAGACCTACTCAAAGTCTAGATTAAGAAGAGATAATTCAAGTTTATCTCAACTCTATAGGATAGTAAAGTTCAGAGAAGATAAGTGAACTTATCACATCTTTAATTCTCCTGATTTTCCATCTAGAAGATTCCCATTATTAGTCTTTCTTTGCAACCAAGTATTTCCATATATTTGGAAATCCTTTGTGCCTAAGCAATTCCATAATTATTATATTATGCTTCTTTATTTTATTTTCTTTGTTGGGGACAATGATACTCTCAATTTCAAAATCCCTCAATTTTTTTTATTTAATGTATTTTGAAGGGACGTATTTGTCCAAAAGTTTTAATGATGATAGTGCATTAAATACATTACCCTTCAAAATGTACTAAATGGAGAAAATAGAGAAATTTTGAAATAGATCGAGAAGATCCTTTTCCGTTTGTTGAGAGATTTTATCCTTTAGCAGCTTTAAAGTTTCATTATCAATTAGTATAAATTGTAAGAGCACTCACTACATCCTCTTCAAAACCATTTTTTGGTTATTTTGAAGAAACAATTTAACTAAAAAGGCTTAAAATGCCACTTTTCAACCTCTTTATTTTAACCAAAAAAATAACACCATGAACAGTAAATCTTTAAATATAAAATTTACTATTCACTCTCTATTCATTAAACAAATATATTTTTTCTCTCCTTTTCATTTCTCTCTCCTTATTATGTTTACCTAGATTTCATTTTTGTTCTCTTTTAATAATATTTGTAGGGGTGTCAATGCGGACGGTTAATAACCGCCCGCCAACCGCTAACCGTTATAACCGCTAACCGCTTAACCGCTTAACCGCATAACCGCTATAACCGCCTAACCGCTAACCGTTATAACCGCCTAGCGGTTATAAGGTCTACTAACCGCTACCACTAACCGCTAACCGCTTTTTATATACTATATTTTTATAATTATAATTATAATTATATTTATACATATTACATAATCAATTGATCATTAATGATTAAATCACATTTTTGTTTTAAATAATTAAATCACACTTTGATCAATTAATCATAAAATCAATTGATTATATAATAACAAATTATACATACATATTCATTGGTCATAAGTTATAAGTATGTAAGCTAATACTAATATAAGTTAAAAGGGAAGCAAAATCTATCTCAATTCTCAATCAAAGAGAGAGGTAAACAAAATCTATCTACTTTAATTATTAAGATCATAATATCATATGACTATATAATATCAAATTAAGTAATTGATATTAAATTCAACAATATGATACTTATAACAAAAATTGAAGTATTAAGATTAAAAGATCTCAAACTTGATTAAGTAAATATGATCATAATGTAAATCATTAATCGTAATATCTAATGTAATTATTAAGATCATATAACTATATAATATCAAATTAAGTAATTGATATTAGATTCAACAATGTGATACTTATAACAATAATTGAAGTATTAAGATTAAAGGATCTCAAACTTGATTAAGTAAATATTATCACAATGTAAATCGTTAATCGTAATATCTAATTTAATTATTAAGATCATATGACTATATAATATCAAATTAAGTAATTGATATTAGATTCAATAATGTGATACTTATAACAATAATTGAAGTATTAAGATTAAAAGATCTCAAACTTGATTAAGTAAATAAGTACCTTTGGAAGCTTGTTAGATATATGTGGAGCTTTCTAAACATAGAGAATGATCCAAGAAGAGTCCTACGGAGCTGCAGGCATGCCCAATCCATTATTTTTTTGGTTTATTTTTCTTTTATTTGATTTTTTTTTCTTTGTCCTTGTTGGAAAAGTACAAGTAAATATAAATTTGGGGTCTTTATTTTTCAATATGGGCTCTTTTTATAGTAATTGAGACAAAAAAGACACTAAAAAAGCCTAAAGAAAAGCCCAAAAAAGCCTAATTTTAAAAAAGCGGTTAGCGGGCGGTTACCTATTTCACTAACCGCTAATCGGCCAGTTAACCGCTAACCGCTAGATTAGCTAATATGTTAGTGAAATTTACTAATCGCTAGGGATTAGTTAGCGGTTAGTGCCACTAACGCTAATGTAAGCATTGACACCCCTAAATATTTGACTGCTTATAATTTTCTTTAAAAAAAAATTATTCCAATGAAATTTATAATTATTTTGTTATTTAAATTTCAAATTTTATTTAAAAATTATAAAACTCATTTGAAAAAAATTAGCAATGCGATTATTTGGGTTTGTTGAGTATAATATTAATTAATTCTCTCTAAGAAGAAGGAATTGTCCATTCCATTTTACATTGTGGTAGGAATATTGAATATTAATTAGTTATCTCTCAGTTATATATATATATATATATGAAATATCATTTTCTTATAAAGATTTGTAACATATATATATGTCTGAAAGTTTGTATATAAATTGATTTACATAAGTTCAGTAAAACGAAAAATCTTTTTAACTGTCACGATTTTCACAATAAAAATAAGTGTGCAATAACATGGCATGCCTTACAAAAATTAAGAAATTTAAATTTTAAGATTAATGTGGATTTACAATATTTTACTGTTGAAAATTTTAATTATGGTACATTTTAGGATAATTTTCTTTGGTGTGAATTTATCTTGGTGGGTTTTAAGGACAATATATGAAATTGTGGATTTATTTTGATAGTGTTAAAATAAATAACTTATTCTTGGGTTAAGTAGAATTTACTATTCATTTTAAGAAAAAAAGATGGGTTAAAGTATTGATTAAATGATCAAAAATATTACAATATTTTTGTGGTGTTGTTGTTTGAATTGGATTTAAGTTTTAGGCTTTGATTAAATTGATGAGAATTGTTTTACGTAGAAATTGTAAGTAATTGATATATTTTGCCATTTGAGTGAAAGGAGAATTATTTTAGATAATTTTTCTTGGGGCTTTTATTTAAATTAAGAAGGATTTAAATTTGTTAAGGTTTTATTAATTATGGGCTAAAGTGGATTGGCCGATTTGTATTTTGGGCTTTAGTTGTTTCAATGTGATTTGAATTGTGAAGGCTTGAAATTATTTGGGTTAAGTAAGAAAGTGGATCATTTGGTGTTTAAATGTTGGAGGATTGATCAATGGGTCGAATTTAGTATTTGAGCCCAAAATAAAATCCCACCAATAGGTAAAAACGGAGAATTTGAGTGTTTTAAAGGACTAATAATTAATAATTCATTTGGTAATTTTTTTAAAAGTCGAAGAACCAAATCTTCTACGGTTCATTTGAACTAAATAATATCCAATTAGTTATATTAGAGGAGTATTTTTAACTTTTCACTTTTTGAGGGACAAAAATATCCCTCTAATATAACTAAATGGATAATCTAGAATCCTTTTTCTGTCTCACATCACACACTGCTTTAACCTTACTCTTTTTTTTTTTGACATGTCCACACAAGAGGGGAGAAAGGGATTCAAACTAGTGACCTTCGCTTCATTAGACGTGGTCCCAGCCAATTGAACTACCTCTTGGAGACTTTAACCTAACTCTTTAGTTAAAGGATTGCTTTAATCCTACTTATTTATTTACGCACATAAATTTTCTCTAAACTAGTCTGAATGAAATATCGTCCTACCCATTTAAAATAATGCCAAACATCTACAAACATTTAAAATACACATTAAATTCTTAAGGTCATTAAATAGCAATTTATTAACTTAGACTAACGTTTTAAATGTTTATATACATTTGACACTATTTTAAATGGATTTGAGGATATTTCCTCCAAACTGATTTAAAAGAAACTACTTACTAAACAATGGACTTACTCTTCCTCCTATAAATGTAAATTTACGGAGAGCTTAAGAATGGTGGATGGATCTCCGATGGCCTTGATAGCATGACTCACAGGATCATAAATAAGAAATGAAAGATATTTACGACTTTTATATATGTTTATGTATTTAGAGGGGTTGGACTCTCTGCCCTATGAGGATTATGTATTTATTTATTTAATGCATGAGACTTTGTGATGATTTGAGGGTTGGGATTTTGTGACAATTATTGTTATATGAGATAATGCTTATTTTTATGGACTAATTGTAGTATATATGTAATTATTTATGGTGTTTAATTATAGTTTTATATATATATAGTAGAGAAAAACAAAATTTGTTGTATTTTCCCCGACCAAGCAGCCTTATCCACAAATATGTGAACAACGTACCAAAATCCATTATTGCAAACCGCGAAGAATCTAACCATAAAAACATAAAAATAATAATAAATAAATAAATAAAAGTTTCTCTTACTTGAACCTCAACTTTTCATAACAAAAAATGGTAGGAAGTTGCTTGAGTGTATAGGGTAGAGAGGATTAATGGTTTCTTTCTTCAATTATAACTCTACTTTCTACCAAAGTAGGAGCTTAATAGAAAACCACATCTTCTATTGACCAATAAAATTAAATAGCAAAAGGAACTGAGATTAATTAAATAGCCTTATATCTTAAATCCAATAGAATCATATGGGCCATGAGATGTCATGTAGGCCAAATAAAATTCTTACTATATATAACAGCCCCCTCCAGAGTCACAAGATAGTTAAAAATGACAAGATTAGCTTTAAATTTTTTTCAAAAGTCGCCATTTTAAAATGGCTCTTAATCTTACTAAAAATATATATATAT
This sequence comes from Carpinus viminea, assembly GCA_013348765.1. Lineage (NCBI taxonomy): Eukaryota > Viridiplantae > Streptophyta > Magnoliopsida > Fagales > Betulaceae > Carpinus > Carpinus viminea. The sequence continues at coordinate 14,093,878 of CP054668.1, forward strand.
CAAATATGAATATATTTTTACACTAATTTTCCTTATACCTTACCTTTCAATCGTGACAATTAAAGAAATCAAGCTAGCTAACTGGGGTAACATTCACACCAACTAATTTGAAAGAGCACAAGATAGTGGAATAGGATCATCTCCTGTCCAAAATGGATTAGAGAATAATCAATTCATGGTTAGGATTTTTTCTTAAAAATCTTACAACAACAAATAAGACACGTGTTCCACTAACTAAAAATAATAATAAAATATTATTTTATATTAAATAAATAAATGAGTGGTTGGCCATCCCATTGGGGGTGGCCGGACCACCCCAGTTGAGGGGTGGGGTGGCATTGGTCTAGGGTGGCCGAAGCCACCCCATGGTCCATGGGGGTGGTCCGGCCACCCCCCTATGGCCAAATCAGAAAAAAAAAATGGCCCTTGAGGGTGGTCGAAGCCACCCCGTGGCCCAGCAAGGGTGGTCCAACCACCCCAGCCTCCTCAGATCGACCGGTCTGGGGTGGCCAAAACCACCCCCATTGTAGTGATCCAAATAATTAACTAGGCATAAGTAGCTTAGTTAGAGAGTTAATTTGGACTTTGGGTCACTATGATTAGCCATAATGGCATTTTGGAAAATTTGAACTTCTGGACTGGACGTACGCTAGGGTTGGCGAACGTTCGCTCCTATCTTTTGTGCGGATGTACACGGAAACACTAGACTTATGCTGCTATTTGTAGTGCGAACATATAGTGGGGGACCACCGGACATATGTTGATAGATAGTACGCCGTACTCGGTGAATAGTACATGGACGTATGCTTAAAAGTACCAGACATACACTACTTTTTGGATTGACTGCTGGATAATACCTTGACATACAAAGCAGCATTTAGACCACTGGTGAATAGTATGCAGACGTACGCTCCTAAGACTAGATGTCCGCTGCTTTTTGGCCCCATAAATACCCCCCATCCCTTCACCCCTTCACTCATTTCATGCTCATTACTCCCCATTCTCGCCGTTAACCTCTCTATAGCCCCTAAGCTACCAAAATTTTCCATGTGTGAGTGTTTTGGAAATTTGTAAGTTCGAAGCTAGTGGAGTGGGGTTCTTGAAGTTTCACTTCAAAAAGATAATGCTTGGTTACTTAGCTCTTTAATTACGTCGTTATACTGCTCGATTATTGTCTTGTGTTGATAGTCGTAGTTTTAGCTTTAGTTGTATTTTAGATCTTGTTTAGATTTGTGTTATGGTAACTTAGCATGATCGCGTTGCATTGAGGTTTCATTTTGACTAAGGAGACCTTAGGAAACCCTTTGGTAGGCTTTAGGGTTGGTTTGGAGAATAAGAGGACGAGTAGAGAAAATGAGGTTTCCCTTGAAAACCTCAAAGTAGATGTATAACTTGGGTTGTTTTAGTAAAAATAGAACTAATGATAGGTCTTTTCTCAGTATTCAAGGTTATGGAAGTGTAAAAAAATTACATGAAAGGGCTTTACGACCTGGGTGAGTACAAATTCACATGAGTGTTTTGTTGTTACTTTTCCTGCATTACATATCTATTTTATATATATATGGGGAAATTACATTTATCAAGTATCCACGATTATTTCCACTTTTGCCTCAAAGTTTAAAAGTGACATAACCCCAAACTTTCAAATTGTGACAATTTAACCCATTTAGCCTTATTATTCCCAAAATGCCCCCATCACATTTTTTCTTAAAAAACAAAAAAAAAATCCTAAAAAATAAGAAAAAGCCAAAAAAAATATATGAATATATGCTGGGGTGGCCAAACCACCCATAGGTGCTGGCCGGCCACCCCGTTTGGATTTTTTTTTTAAAAAAAAAAATGTGATGGGGGCATTTCGGGAATAAAAAGGCCAAATGTGTTAAATTGCCACAATTTGAAAGTTTGGGGGTTAAGTGTCACTTTTTAAACTTTGGAGGTAAAAGTGAAAATGGGTGGATACTTCAGAGGTAAAAGATAATTTCCCCTATATATATATATCAAATACGCATATTTTATAGCTCCCATGAAATATAATATGGTACATCAATACGTGCGGTATAATAGCTATGGGCTTATTATACAGGTTAACTTTATGGTCAAATGTGTGTGTATGAGCTTTGGATCAAATGGTTTCGTGATCAAGACGTAGCCATTCTCAATGAATGGTCACTATAGGACGGACATTATTAGCGGTATAGGCCACCCAAGGTCGAACTTAGTCATACCGCTAGTGTTATATACGGTAGCCATGCAATGGCTGGGACACCAGCATTGTACTACAAGTCTCTGGGACAACATCAACTCTGCTGAAAAATGTTAATATCTCGGGTAGACCATACTGTTGAATTATTACTGTTAATATCTGTTGAATTATATAATATATGCTTATAATTATGAGTAACAGTAATTGTTCAACATTATGGTATATATATCACATCCATGATAAACTGTCATTTCATAATTTTGCATATGCTTTATAAATAATTGAGTTCACCATTTAATGACGGATACGTCATATGCATTTCTACTCACTAAGTCGACGGGCTTACTCTTGTATTATTTTATTTTTTTCTTCATATGTATGATTATGTTGTTATAGATAGTGGATACCATGAAGCATCTGGTTATGTTGGATGACTCGATCTAGGAGATACTTGAGAATTTATTGCAAACTTAAACGAGTACTCATGGTAACTAGTACTTTTAAGTTATGTAGGACTTAATGCATGCTTGCATATTAAGGTTTAGCATAGATCTCTTGTAACAATAATGTATGTAATATGATTCCAACTACTTTGATGTTTTTTGGTAGATGCTCTAATTATAATGATTCAATGTTATAGAATTTTATTACTTTCTGCTGTTTAGTATCCTCTGTTTTCAAGAAGTGTAGGTCTCTGAGTCTTGTTCGGAATGGAATAAGGCTAGGAGACGAATCGTAGAATTAATTAATTTTTGGAGTGTTACACCCATGGCCCTTGGTGGTGGTCTGGCTTCCTCCAAGGGCCAAACGAATTTTTTGTTTTTTTAGATTTGACCATTAAGGGTGGCCGGCGATTTAGGGTGGCCGAAGCCACCCTTAGCCCCCAACTAATGGGGTGGCAAACCAACCCTTTGTTTTTATTTTTTTTAATATAAAATAATATTTTGTTATTATTTTTATTTAATGAGACAGATGTCTTATTTGTGGCTGTAAGATTTCTAAGAATAAATCCTAACTATGTCTGAGTCTTGTTCGGAATGGAATAAGGCTAGGAGACGAATCGTGGAATTAATTAATTTTTGGAGTGTTACACCCATGGCCCTTGGTGGTGGTCTGGCTTCCTCCAAGGGCCAAAAGAATTTTTTGTTTTTTTAGATTTGACCATTAAGGGTGGCCAGCGATTTAGGGTGGCCGAAGCCACCCTTAGCCCCCAACTAATGGGGTGGCAAACCAACCCTTTGTTTTTATTTTTTTTAATATAAAATAATATTTTGTTATTATTTTTAGTTAATGAGACAGATGTCTTATTTGTGGCTGTAAGATTTCTAAGAATAAATCCTAACTATGTCTGAGTCTTGTTCGGAATGGAATAAGGCTAGGAGACGAATCGTAGAATTAATCAATTTTTGGAGTGTTACACCCATGGCCTTTGGTGGTGGTCTGGCTTCCTCCAATGGCCAAACGAATTTTTTGTTTTTTTAGATTTGACCATTAAGGGTGGCCGGCGATTTAGGGTGGCCGAAGCCACCCTTAGCCCCCAACTAATGGGGTGGCAAACCAACCCTTTGTTTTTATTTTTTTTAATATGAAATAATATTTTGTTATTATTTTTATTTAATGAGACGGATGTCTTATTTGTGGCTGTAAGATTTCTAAGAATAAATCCTAACTATGAACTAGATATTCTCCAATCCATTTTGAATTGGAGAGGATTATATTCCCAAGATAGTAAACTACAAATTAAACATGCACAAATTTCTTTTGGCTTAAAGGTTTTCCAAAAGTCGCCCATTTTTTATTATTATTATATGAATTTATTTTCACACTAAACTATTCTTATATGTGAAAAGTCTAATAATAAAGGATTAATACGGCCTTTATATAAAGTTTGTTTTTTGTATTCAAATTCCAAGCTAACAAAACAAATCTAGATGGAGAATTAGGGAGCTATAGATGCTAATAATATCATCATGAAGAGTATCGATGTGGTGATGATAATGGGGTTGGTTATTGATGCAGATTAGACTTATCGTCATTCTATCTATCTTATCTTTCATTATTGCATTTGAATTTCGTACTTTATCTTTATTAAGTGTTTATTAGGTTTAGGGAGTCTGTAATTCATATTTTATCTTTATTAAGTGTTTATTAGGTTTATGGAGTATATAATTCGTATTTTAACAGGTTTTGGGTTTTGGCGCTATATGTACATATTTATAGCATTCAGAAAAGACAGTTGTTGTTTATTTATTGATTTTTATTAATGAGAATTACTCAGAGTTGAGTTTATTCCTCTTTTTTCCTTCAAAATGTTAGAGAGTATCTAGATTTTCAAGAAGAGTTTTCAGATCTTTGATAGAATCAAGATATAGAATTAGTTATCCGCTGCGTATTTGTTGTTCTTTGCTGCAGCCCATAAGTACGCTGCATCAGTTGGTATTAGAGCTCAAGTTACTTTCCATGAATGGGTCTGGCGAATATGAACAAAGTATCGTGCATCGAAAAAGACACGTAAGAGCAACAAAGGCGATTTGTTTACGGCACATGAAGGAGAGGTTTAGTGGTCTAGTCATGCCTAAGAAGGGGTGTGCGCTCACCCAAAACGGGGTCCCTATAGATCACTTAGCCGGCATGGGTGGTCTGAACATTCGTCGTCATCAACTAAAACCGTGGTACACGAGGACGGGAGACAAATTTATCGCTGAATATTGACAACACATGGAGGAGCAATTCATGGTTTTGGGGGATCAAATCAAAGCCCTCACTACCCAATTATCCAACATAGGTGGTCACAATGGGAATGGATCTGGAGACCCTTCTGTGGAGCACGAAACACACAGACGTTAGCACTGCAAAGCTCATGCCAATCAATGGGAAAATGGATTCAAACTCAATATACCGAATTCCAAGGTTGGTTGCAACCCGAAGAGTTCCTTGTAATAGAAAAAATAGAAAAAAATCGACAAAAAGAAGGTGCTTAGAGAGGTGGAGGAGACTAGGAGTCAATCGGTTAAGGAGGATGAAGATGGATTTGTTGAGGAAGATTGCTCGATAGATTGGGTCTCTCTACCAATCTATGACACTTATCCCGACGAAGAGGTAAGTTCTATACATTAAGTTGATTTCCCTGGAGTAGATGTTGTCTTGTCAAAAACTTTTAACCAAAGTTGTGATGAGATCAATGGAGTGGAAACAACTTTTTTATCAAAGAATGAATGGATCTTTGTGAGTTCATTGGGAATTCTCATAGCATGTGGGAAGGGCATGGCAAGCCTACATGGCAAGGGGAGGCGCATGGTCTTCAATATAAATGTGGCGGTGTGTTGATGAATAAGGCCATCATGTTTATTATAGGGTATAGCCTTGTTTTGATTTTGAGAAGAGAAGATTGGAATGAGTTGACAGGGCACCCTAAGGACCATGGAAAAGACAGCCCGAATCGAAGGCGAATTCTCTCCAACCTAGGGAGGATGATGCAGATTGGACTTATCATCATTCTATCTATCTTATCTTTCATTATTGTATTTGAATTTCAGATTTTATCTTATTAAGTGTTTATTAGGTTTATGGAGTCTGTAATTCATATTTTATCTTTATTAAGTGTTTATTAGGTTTAGGGAGTCTATAATTTGTATTTTATCAGGTTTAAAGTTTTGGGGCTATATATACATGTTTATAGCCATCAGAAAAGATAGGTATTGTTTATTTATTGATTTTTATTAATAAGAATTACTTAGAGTTGGGTTTATTCCACTTTTTCCTTCAAAATGTTAGAGAGTATCTAGATTTTCAAGAAGAGTTCTCAGATCTTTGATAGAATCAAGATCTAGAATTAGTTATCCGTTGCATATTTGTTGTTTTTCGCTGCAACCCACTAAGTCGCGTTGCATCCGTCATGTTTTTATTAGTTTTTTTTTTTTTGACATGTCCATACAAGAGAGGGGAAGAGGGATTTGAACTAATGACTTCCATCTCATTAGGCGTGGTGTAGTCCCAGCCGATTAAGTTATCTTTAAAGGAAAGTTATGTTTTTATTAGTTGTCGAACAAGCTAATCACCCTCTTCCTTCTAATCTTCCACCTAACCGTCATCTTGAATCTCTTGCCCCACCCATGAAACAATTATGAAGAGTGTACCATTGATAAAATATAAAGAAAAATAATAGTTAATATGCATAAATGGACTCAACCGTCACTCAAGCCCATTTGTTTAGGCGTTTGGGGTAGCTAGAAATTGTGTCCTAATATATATATATAGTGAAAAAAGTATTATTAAAAAAAAAAAAAAAACCTGAACTAACATCCATTTTCAAAATAGCCCTTGAAGTTAAAGTGTGCTAAAAGTGGTACGTACATTAAACTATCAAAATGTGTCAGAAATGCCATTTTTTTTTTTATCATATTCTTATAATACCTTTATTTTCTTAAAAATTGAAATAAAATATTTATATTTTATTTATTAATCGTCATTTTATTGGTGTTGAAGTGACATCTAACAAAATTCGTAAAATGTTTAAAACGGAATTTTTTAAAAAAAAAAAAATAGTTTAGTTTTATTTTTAAATTTTATTTTAGTTTTAAAAGAATAAGGGTGTTATAGAATATTATCAAAAAATGGAATTTTACTTTGAGGTGTACCAGCTTTAATTAGCACACTTTAAACTTGATGGGGCTTCTTTAAAAATGGTGTTAGTTGATGGAGTTTTTATATTTTTCCTATATACTTGTTTGACTTCCTTAATGTTTCTCTTATGAACAATTGGTATTAGAGTTTTTTGCTGCTGATACAAATGTCTTGATTTAACGTATTTGGTTTGACTTTGTTAAAAAGAGTATGGTGACATTTGGAGTACGTCTAACACTCTTGTGTACGTAAGGGTCTAACACACAAGAGGAAGTTGGGTCATTGTGAAAGAGATTCACAACTAATAATGGGTTGGAGATTTGTTGTGAGTGCACTTTTAAATGTTGTGTCTTACATTGATAAATTATAAATAAAAAAGAGTAGTTAATATACTTAAGTGAAGCCAAAGAAGCTCATTAGTAGAAACTTTTGGGCAAAAAGAGATGTCTTAATATATATTAACTTTTGTCCCACATACAGATACTAATATGATGTGGTTATTAAAATCACAATTTAATCAAAATCTAATAATGATTAATCACAAGTCTAATAGTGATTTTAATAGTCACATCATTACTAGTAGGATACAAGTATAACAAAAGTAGGCTTTCTAGAATTACTCTGTTGGCCGGCATGCATTAAGGGCTATTACCATGATATATATATATATATATATATATATATATATATGAGAGCCAAAATATTCATTAATTTCATGAATATTCAACGACTGCAATGGTAAAACTTCTACATCTCTATCTCTTCCCTCTCAGATAGGAATTTTCTACAATTAAAAAAAAAATTGAAGATTAAAATTAGGTGAATTTAGGCTATTTCTTGTATCAAACTACTTGAAAAATGCTATATAATAAAAATGCATATTACCATTGAGAGTTGAATATACTTTCATGTTCTTGCGATTTATGTTTAAGAAAAATTTTGAGTCAAAAACTATCTGTTAATTTTCTAAAGAAGAAGCGTTTATTCAAAATTGAAGAAAAAGAGTTTTGGAATGAAATGTTTTTTTGGTTGCTCTACTCGGCACAATTAGACCAACTTCAAATGATTTTCTAATTTTTGTGATATTTGCTTTGAATTATTTCATTTGACATCCATTTGTGCTTTAACTTATTAATGATTCTCTCACAGAACTTGTGCTCTCTCTCTCAGACCACTCGCTGTTTTAGGTTTGAATTGCTTTTTATTTTATTTTGTTGCTTGTTCTAGTGTTTATTTATGTGCTTATTTGGTCGGTTTTGTATGGGTTTTTGACAATTGTTTTGGTGGGTTGTGTAAGGATTATTTATATGCTTGGTGGGTTTCGTATGGATTTTTTACCCTTTTTTTTGTGGGTTTTGTTTGAAATAGGTGTATCAAACAGGTAAGGATTCATATTAAAAAAAAAAAAAAAAAAGATCTTTTTTTTAATGTTTATTTCTATGCTTGATGATTTTTCCGGTGGGTTTTGTATGAGTTTTTGACAATTTTTTTGGTGAGTTTTGTTTGAAACAAGTGTATCAAAGAGGTAAGGATTTTTTTTTTTTTTTTTTTTTGTAATGTTTCTTTATGTGCTTGACGATTTTTCTGGTAGGTTTTGTATGGGTTTTCGACAAATTTTTTGGTGAGTTTTGTTTGAAATAGTGGTGTATCAAAGAGATCAAGAGAGAAAGTTACTGCCACGGTATGAATTTTTTTTTTTAATGTGTTTTTGATAATTTTTTTGGTGGGATTCTTTCTTTTTTGTTTGCTTTTCATTTTTGGAATGTGCTTAGTAAAGATTTGGTGTAGTTATTGGATTTATTCATTAAAAAAAAGAAATCTTTTTTTTAATGTTTATTTTTGTACTTGATGATTTTTTTGGTGGGTTTGTATGGATTTTTGACCCAAAAAAAAAAAAAAAAAAAAAAAAGAAGAAGAACAAATTGGGTTTTGTTTGAACAAAGGTGTATCAAAAAGATCAATAGATCCATAAAGGGAGTTACTACACTTTGTTTTTGTATGCTTCAGATGTGCTTTGCAAAGATTTGATACAGTTTAGCAAACAAAGAAGTTGTTTGCGTACAAAAAGTTGTGAATGTCGGCTGAGGGAGGAGAAATATGAGAAAATAAAAATAAAAGGAAAGGATAGGGTGGTGTGAAAAGAGGAGGAAAGGGGGAATATACATATATAAAGAAGGGAATTAGAGAACAGGAGAGTAACATTTTTTATAAAATAATGTCTTTAGTTCATAAAAGGGAATTAGAGATAATCAAAGAGAACGTAAGAGTCTGAAGCGTGAGATAGAGTGAGACTTAATAATGTAATTTTTGGTACTTAAAACATTTTTTATTTTATATATTGTATGATGTTTCTAAGTATTATACTTGCATTTGCTTTTTCTTCTCTTTCACAATTTTATTAAAAAACAAACCAAGTGAAATCATTGATGATGCCATTGGCCAAGAAAACTAAAGAAAAGCAACTTCTGAAAGAGGAAATGAATAAAGTTTTAAGTTTATTTGATATATTGTAATATTATTATGAATATAAACACATCTCCTAAATTAAGGTTAACGAATATCATCTCAATCTTTTAATTTAGTAAATACAAATAAACATTTATATATCCTATCATGCTATCACAGGAAATTGACTAGTCTTTAATAGTATAAGATTATGATGACCATTCTTGATGTGACAGGATCGGAGTTGAAGAGGAAAGCCACTTAACAAGAAACTTTCTCAAAAGCTATAAGAAAAAAACATATTAATGAGAGTGAAAGGATGCAGCTTGTACTTTAGTCAAATAAATGTTTTAAATGTTATGGACAATAACACCTTATATATATATATATATTCTATTGTACTGAGTTTTTTTTTTTTTTAGGAATATTGCCCCACATCTATTAATTAAAATTAATGTGATGTGCAAATTATAAAAAGTTTCTCATTATCTTTTACCATAATTATTCTAGTTTTTTCATTGTCTTATATCTTAGGGTGCGTTTGAAATTGCGATTTTATAATAATAAATATGTATTTTTAATAAATATTGCAAAATATAAAAGGTTTGACATTGCGATTTAAAAAAAAAAACAAAAAACAAACTTAATATAAAATAGAAAGAAAAAAAATGCAATTTATATAAGCATGTTAAGGGGTGCTTATATAAAAAGGCGAATTTAAACTAAAATTAGGATTTTGCATAACAAATATTTGATAAAAAAAATACTTTTTAATATGTTTTACCAAACGTCTTTGTGATTTTAAAATCTTACTTATTGAAACGCAATCTCAAAATGACCCTTAAAAGGATAAAACAAATTTAATAAATTAGTCTCTAAAAGTGCCATATGTTTTTGTATCACACCCTCCCCCCCCCCCCAAAAAAAAAAATACATCAATTTTAAAACAAAGTCTTTTAACTATATTTTCCATAAGGTCCTTGAGTTTTCTATTAAAAAAAAAGTAAGGGAGGATTAATCCTCCCTTCAGCAAGATCGATCCTCCAATTTTCAAGATTAATTATAGTGCGACATAAACTCAGTTTTCATCACCCAAAACCTAGTTGATTATTGTGTTGTAGAATTAATTCAAATATATATAGTCATATAGAGATCTGTAATCTGGTGCTTAGTATCAGATTAAAAAAACAAGACGAATCAATCTATTAATCAGATCTATTTTTTATTTTTCAGTCTCTACCATTTCTCAACATAATTCAGCAATGAAGACAAATTTTTTAATCTTCGATGATTAAGCACGTCAAGTTCAAAATTCTTCGATTGAAATCTCAAATTAATTTTTTACTGCTTAGAAAAATCAAAAGGATAATACTTTTTCTGCAAGACAACATATGTCATCTATTGAAAATGATATATAAGCATCTTTTGAATCTAAAGCTAAGTATCAAAAATTTCACCACCCTTTCACCAAACCTACTATAACTCTTGCAACTAAAAGTCTATGGTATCTTTGAATATATCAAAATGATAATAATGTTCTAATGTAATGTCATCTCATTGATGACGACCTCAACCTTTCATATAACAGGCACTAAACTCTACAATGTCAATTTCAAGTTGTTTTAACATTTTCAAGCAAATTATCACTAAACTTTTTGATAAGTTTTTTTAAAACTGAATGAATAGTATTCACATTGTCTAGAGATTTTTGTTGCAAAGCTTTGACAAAGAACATAGATAATACCCGCTATTAAAAAAAAAAAATTATGGTCACACAAGTGGGGGAATAATCATTAAAAAACAAGTCACTCCAAGTATGAAACAAGAAATTTTTTAGACCGTTCGTGTGGTGGCCATTTTGAAATGTCAAAAACACATCTAGTAGCCATTAGCCCGACCAATTCAAAACTTTCTCCAGAATAAATTTCTTGCGGAACTTTTGGCCATGCATGGCCAAAAGATGACGACTTCTGGTGGAGTAATGTTAGAAGTCTTTTTATGTCACTTTAAGAATGATGTATTTTTTAAAATTATCATTGAGCTTATAATTGATCAATTTTAAAAGTTACCTTATTTTTGAAGTGACATAAAAGTAACTTCTAGAATTATTCATTTTGGCCTCCAACATGCTCCGCCAAACAACAGGTGAGCCGCCCTAAAGTCAAGAATGTCAGCCACCATGTTTCTATTTTAGTCAGAAAAATGGATATGGAATCAATATTGCTCGATCGGCAGCCACGTCGAACCACCCACTATTTATGGATTTTACAGCCCATATTCAACGATCGGCATTGACTTTGAAATTAATTTGTGTTTATTTTTTAAGAATTTGTTAGGCGTAGTTCATAGGGATGGCCTTAGTTTATTTCTGTGTAGTTGTAAAATCATTGTCTCCTTCTACATATTATATGGGGAAGGTGGGGGTGGGGTGGGTTGGTTTTGCATGTTATCAAAACCATTGAACAATTCCCCATCTCCCACATTGAATAAAAAAAAAAACAAAAACAAAAAAACCGTTGAACAAAAACAAACTCTATATATGACCAATTCATTCAAGTACTATATAATGAATATGGGACTATTGTTCAACGTTTTTTTTTTGGTTACAGTTTAAGGTTTTGTTTGTTTCGATGATGACTTTTCTGTGTTTAGTTTTTACAGAAAATTTTAGACGATAACAGCACAATAATAACAATTGCTCTGGCAATAACTTCGGCCGCTCCAACGGAGAGCAAGAGATATTATGTGTGAAGAGATCGGGTATTGTGAATTGAGAAGCAGAAATCCCCATGAAATGATGAATGATTCTATTGGAAAAGTCTTGATATATTTTCCTAACTAATACAATATTAATTCAATTATGTAAAGACGAGGAACAGTGGGATCGTGGAAAGTAATCTTTTTGGTAAAGATGCTCCTCTACGGCTCTACATGTGGATTAGGTGGAAATAATAAATAAAAGATATCTAAACAGTTAACGATGCGTTGAAATTATGATGATAGTGTGGAAGGTTCTCTTTTATTATTATTCCCTTCAAACTCATCAGCTTGCTTTTAGCTTTCTTCACTCTGTTTACTCGGCTAGCAAGCTAGCTAGCTTACTCATATATATATATATATACACATATACTTGAGGCTATAAATATATCCTTTTATTTGATTTCAAGAGTATTGGACACCTTTATTTGTGTTCCAGATGGAAAACAATTAAATCATTTCCACGTGGACAACATGTTACAAGAACCCTACCAACTACTACTAGGCTAGAACTAGGAGGTTTGATCTAATTGTAAGGCTCATTTAAGGGTTGATGAACACAGAAATCATGTCAACCGAGTGAGATGAAGGTATAATATATAGTATTAATCAATACTCTTTTCTTATTTTTTTGCTATTGAGTAATTAATGCTACAAACCAGTTTTATGAGATACTTATGATTTTTTCTTTTTTTTACATGTCCGTATAAGAAGAAGAAAATGGGCAATAAAGATTAAAGAATTTGAATTAGTGACCTTTCTTTAAAAAAAAAAATTAAAGAAAGAAAAAGAAAAAAAAAAAGCTTATGTCATTGTCTCATCAACCCAATAGGGTGGGGATGGATGGAATAGGGGTGGGTGTAATATTTCTTGAAGCCAATACGGCACAAGCTTAAGCCAGAAATCTCTCTTTCCCATTTTAGTCAGCTGTTTCTCCATGCATTAGGTAGAGAGACAAATAATTAGAAAAGCAGATGGATCGAACAACTAAAGTAAAGTAAATAATATAGTCGAAGTTGTTGTTGAAGACAGAAGTTGGTAACATAAATAATACATACGTTCTAATTCTATGACTTCTCATTTTCTATAAATAAATTCTTTGATCTGAACCCCCACAGCAAAGCCAAGCCAAAACATTATATATTCCCACCAACTCTCCCATCCTCCTCCCCCTGTAAACCCTCCGTTCATTTCTAAGCTCCAGTCGATAAGGATTTCAAACATGGCCATGCAAATTACGCTTCTGATTCTCATGCTGGCCACACCGCTTGCCTACGGAGCGCAGCACACTGTCGGCGGCACCAACGGCTGGACTACAGGGGAAGATTACACCACCTGGGCTGCCGGTCAAACATTTGTTGTTGGTGACACTCTTTGTAAGTTTTTCTTCTTCTTCTTCTTCTTCTTCTTCTTCTTATTATTATTATTATTATGCGGATATATCATTCTTTGTCTTGGTTAACATTAATCCTGCTCGCACTGGGCTTTAGAGTAATTATAGTTAACCATGTAATATTATTTTACAAAGAAAGATATACATATATTTATGCTGAAGCATAGCGAGCTTACAATTGACTCGACTATAGTTTTTGGTTATACAGTCATCAGTTATTTTAAGCATATGATATTTTTAAGTTGATAGAAAAATAATATTTCTCAGGCATCCATATTTCTCAAGAGAACAAGTTTTGTGTCAATTCTGTCTTTCATTCAAAACTATTCAAACAATAGAAGATTAATGGATGGCCTTAACCCATGCCTATGTGATACTTTCTCAATTCTTGTTTGCAAATGCCCCAAGTTCTTTTAGATTTTTTTTATTTTTATTATTTTTTAATTTAGAGAATCAAGCTATTTTTTTTATTTTCTATTCAAATAAATTTCACAATAATCAAGCTATTGCTGTTACAATTAAGTACATATCTAATTGATGTTAGGCACATTTTTTACCTAAACAACATGCATGGCAGTCATCAAGAAAAAACTTCTTTGAATCAAGCCAATAGGGCCCAACCATAACTTTTAGACTAGCCTGGGCACAAGGCAGCTCTCTCCCTCTTGGTACCCTCTATAAGGAAAATTATTTGTTGTCAATAGCTATAAATTAAATATTAAATTCATATATTTTTATCAGTTTAAATTTTTAAAATAAGTAATGATTTAATATGTTATCATAATAAAGATACTAAATTAAATTTGAACCATGTCTTTGTCTTTCACCCTACTTGTTGAGAAGAATATTGAAATATTAGTTAAATAATTAAATTCACAATTTTCTATCAACTTAAACTTTTAAAATAAGTGATCGTTTAACATAAAGAATTATTCTAATACCATATTATAATAATTATTCTAATACCATAAACCAATGACCACTTTGAAGCCAGCACACCAAAGAATTATTCTAATCCCATATTATAATAAGAAAGATTACTTTTTTCCAACTACTCCATAATTTTTTAAAGGAAAATGCTAGGGGTTCTCCCCAGTAGGTTCTCTTGGCGTTCTCCCAATCTTACGTAAAACATGATTTAAGAAAAAATAAAATTATAGTAGCCTCCACCACCGGTTTTTTTAGGCATTAGCACCAAATTTGAAATATTAGCACCAAATTTGTGACACATTAGCACCAAATTTAAGATGATCAAATCCATTTTAGGTGATACCATCCCTAAAGGTTAACCTTCCACTATTATGTTTTAGTTTTGAATCAAAAAACAAGTTTTAAAGCATTAGAACCTAACTATTAACTCATAAAAATTAATCGGTTGACAAAAAAAAGGTATTACAATTTTATTTTTTCTTAAATCATATTCTACGTAAAAGAAGAACTAGAGAACACTACTGGAAGAACCCCTAGCAAACCCCTTTTTTAAATGGGATAGATATTGTCATTATTGAGTTATCATCGTTTTCATGGACCAATGATTGAACACATGGCTGAGTAAGTTCCCTTTTTCTCTGGCTTAATCTCCATAATTTGATAATTAAGCATAATTAACTCACCAAAGTTCTACTTCAATACAGTGTTCAACTACGACAGTAGCCACAAAGTGGATGTTGTGAGCCAGGCTGACTATACCGCTTGCAACACTGCCAACCCCATCACTTCCCACCAAAACGGACCCACAACAGTCAACCTCACGACGGCTGGCTCAATGTACTTCATATGTCCAACCTCTGGCCACTGCGCGGGAGGGATGAAGCTAGCGGTAACTGTCGCTGCCACAAGCAGCACACCACCCAATGCCTCTCCCACCACCCCGCCGCCCCCAGGCACTCCTACGACCAACACGTCGCCGCCGCCACCGCCGCCACCACCTAGTGGAGCAGCTAGTATTTATTGTAACATGATGTTCGGGTTTTTGGTCATGCTAGGGACCATGTTTGCATTCATGGGCTAGGCGAGAGGCAGTGCTACATATGTTCACGTAATGTTTCTGTTGGTTTGTTGAATTGTGTGAATCATTATTGATTGGGGGATGTAGAGATTTTCTGTCAATGATATTATGACTGAATAATATGTTATATATATATTATATAACATATATAATATGTTATTTTGACTTTATTTACTTGCGAGTTACTCAAAATATCACACATTTCTAATATTATACAGTACAATTAGTATTTTACTATGCTAGAGAGCTACAAACAGCCCATGTAAAGACTTGCCGTGATGGAATTGAAATTTTGAAAAGCAGCATACTGACAATCTTCAATCAGCTGGAACTGTATGTTCTAAAAACAATAAACTGTAGGATGATCCTATAATCAGAGTCAATCTCAAGTCAAGCTTAACCAACTTACTGATCATAGAGCCAATCAAACTGGATAATACTAGTATATATAAACAGATTGAGAGGCATGATTTCTAAACAGATTACTAACAGAAGCAAATAATGTATTCACATTCCTATTATATATATATATTCATGCCCTCCATTTTCTGGTCAATTCAACTCCCAAGCATATGCAACAGGTTTTGAAGATTCACAGTGACTTACCCTCCTTGATTCTATATAATATCCAAACATTTATTACTAAATACAACTCAAAACTTTTGGCAAGTGAAAATCTTACTTGGGGAGTGGATCAGACCACCTTCTCTTTACCTCTGATTTCGATCGAACCTCCTTGAGCTTCCCATCCATTCCATAATCTCTCTCCATAACCAGATTTATTCCTTCATCTGAGTACCACCCAACTCCAATACAAAGGATGCCATCCTTTTTTACGTCAACATAGCACGTGACACCACCTGGAAGCCAAAGCATGGTCACATCCTGCATGTTTAACATATCTTCCTCTCCAAAGTAGACTGGATTTTCCGGCAAGGCCCTTCTCTTTAAAGTTTCAGTACAGAGGTAGACATAGGGGGTGCCATTACTTTCCTCCACGGCCATCTCCTCGCCAAACACTGGAGTAGCACTAACCTCAAACACCTTCCAGGAGCCAGTCAACTCTGATGGTTGGATACGCCTCCACTGAGAAAATGGCTTCAAATCAAACTCCAGATCACTGTTTTAAAATTTGTTATTTTCATGAGAGAAGCAGAAAGTAGAAAATGAATACAGCAAATAATACTCTAAATGCCGAACACATAAAAATTAGGAAAACAAGCACCTGGACAAAATAATGGCTTCTTGGGCTAATTTTAAAAAGAATATGACAAAGTATGGCAGCGATTCAGAGCACTTGAATGTGGGACATGTCAAAGTTGCCATTTTCTTTGAAGTAATACTGACCATATAGAGGAAACATGTATGGATAGTGCAGGTTCAGAGCAAGGCAAGGGTCAAGATCGGGGCTGACGTGGCACAGGTCTCCTAACGATTTTAGAAGCAGTTAGTTTTTCTGGTTTTTGCCTGCGACTGGTGTTACGCGCCTCCTTGTTCCTGCGCGTGTGGGCGCATGTATTCACCGGTGACTGTAATTCTGGCTCCGGTGTTCCGGAATTTGTTTTCCGTCTTGGGTGGAATACTCAATTCGTGATTTATGGCTAGAAAAGCAAATCGAGGTCGTGGTGGGAAGAAGATTTCAAAAGTGCTTGCTAAGGAGGTTACGATTGATTTGGAGGCTGCATCACCATCTGCGGATTGTGATGCAAATCTGAGTGAGGATGAGGAGAACTGTGAGAATTTGATATTGTGCGATAAGAATAAGATTGAAAATAATTCTGGGAAGATACCTATGGAGGTTGTCTCTAGCTTTCCTGAGGTGGAAGATGGGAATCATTCTGATATGCCTATTGAAGAACCTCCTGTTCAGATTGCTCCGAAGAATGTGGCTCAAGATTGGAGGAAGTTGTTTCAACATGAAAAATCTATTGGAGCTCTGCAGTATTTTGCTCCTTCTTGTGAGAATGGCAAAGTGGTAGTTAAACCTCCATTGGAGGCAATTGAGGAAGGCATCTTGAAGTGGTCTTCTTCTCTAATAGGCCAATTTTTTGACAAACCCCTTCCGTATTATATTGTAAAAAAAACTGTGGAAAGCATTTGGGCTCAATATGGGAAAATTGAGGTATTCTTGTTGGAAAATGGGTTATATCTGTTTAGATTTGCTGATGAGAAATTGAGAGATGAGGTTATGGAGGCTAAAGTCTGGCATATTGCAAATAAACCTCTGATTTTGCGCAAATGGACCCCTGGTATGCAACTTCTTAAACTTTCTTTATCCTCTATTCCTATCTGGATTAAGCTGCATAATTTGCCAATAGAGTTTTGGAATGCTACATGTTTGAGTTATGTAGCTAGTGGTGTTGGTAAGCCTCTATGTGCAGATTTTGTTACTGAGGAACAGCAGAGGCTTGGTTTTGCCAGGGTTTTGGTTGAAGTAGACATGGATTCTAATTTTCCTAAGGAGATAGAAGTTGTTGGTGTTGATGGAAATAGAGTTGTAGTTGGCATTGAGTATCCCTGGCTCCCTGTTAAATGTAAAAAATGTAAATCTTTTGGTCATCTTTCACATGCTTGTTCTAAAGTTGAAAACAGGTTTGGCTGCCTAAAAAACCTGAGCCTGTTCAGAATTTACATGTTGATCCGATGGTTGAGAAGGTTGTGAATGAGCCTAAATGGAATGTGGTTAGAACTTCTAGAAGAACTCCTAGTTCAAAGGTCAATGTCAGCTAGAAACATTGGTCTAATTCTTTCCACCTTTTGGCTAGAGCTGATGATAGATATGAATCAGGTGAGGTGAGAGGCTTAGGTGCTTTTCTTCTAATTCAAAAAGTTCTTGAGACTGCTTTGGCTGATGAAAATGCTAAGGTTAAAGGAAAGGTAAAATGGGGGAGGAGGAAGAGGTCTTAATGAGAGGTTTTCCCCCAACCTTATGAATTTCCTGATTTGGAATGTGAGGGGTTTGAATCACCCTTCTAAGCATAGAGAGGTTAGGAGTATGATTAAAGGCACAAGATCAGTCTTATTTGTTTGATTGAAACTAGAGTGAAGATTATGAAAGCTGATAAGGTTAGAGATTGTATTGTTCCAGGATGGGACTATATTTTTAACTATGATCAGCACTTTTTGGGAGGATTTGGATATGTTGGAAGAAATCTGACTATGAAGTGTTGGTTCTGGATAAAACTGAGCAGAGTATTAATTGTTCTATCAAGTCTCTTAATAACAATTTCTATTGGTTTCATTCTTTTGTTTATGGGGCCAATAGAGGAGTGGATAGACAGAACCTATGGACTAATTTGTGTTCTATGAAGGGGTATGTTGGGACTAATCCATGGCTGATTTGTGGGGATTTTAATGTGGTTAAGTCCTTGACTGAAAAATGGGGTTCTGACAAACTTAATTCCTATGAAATTGAGTTTGGTAAGTGTTTGAATAATCTTGAGGTTCTAGATCTCACTTTCAGTGGCTGCTTTTATACTTGGACAAACAAAAGTGAGGAACCTCGGTTCATTGCTAGAAAACTGGACAGGGTTTTGGCTAATGAGCATTGGATGAATTCTTATGGGAGCACTGCTGTAGAATTTCTTTCTGGGGGTATCTCTGACCATTCTCCTGTTGTCATTACAGTAGGTAATCTACAAAGTTTTGGCCCTAAACCTTTTAAGTTCTATAATTTTTGGATGGAACATAAAGGGTTTTTGGATTGGGTTAAAGAAGGTTGGAACACTTATGTTGAAGGTGCTCCTATGTACAAATTGTATGTAAAGCTTAAAGCTGTAAAAGCTGTATTAAAAGAGAAGAATATGGTTTATTTTGGGAATTTGAAGCAAAGGATTAATCAGGCCCGTGATAATCTGACTTTAGCTCAAAAGGATGTCCTTGCTAATTTTGGTAGTGCTGACAGTCTTATTAGAGAAAAGGAATGTCTTCATGCTTATGTTTCTATTACAAAAGCAGAGTCTTTCTTGAAACAGAAGGCTGGGAATCAATGGCTCCAATTGGGTGATCAATAACAACTTTTTTCCATAGAGCTCTTAAAGTTAAATCTGCTACTAGAACTATTACCTATCTATGGGATGAGAATGGTGCTAAGGTGGATGGTGTTGAGCAGATTAAGAAGGTTGCTGAGGACTTTTATAAGAATTTGTTAGGAACCAATCAGTTGCATTTCAATGCTGCAAAAGCAAATCGAATTAGACAGCTCATTCCTGTTGCTATTTCTTCTGATCTTGCTGCTAATTTGGAGAGGGAAGTTTCTGCAGAAGAAATAAAAGACACTTTGTTTCATATGCATGCTAATAAGGCCCCTGGTCCTGATGGTTTCTCTGATTTTTAAATCTTCTTGGTCCATTGTTGGTAAGGAGGTAATTGCTGCTATTCAAGGTTTTTTTTTTTGGTTCTTTGCTGAAGGAAGTAAATGCAACGATTCTCACTTTGGTGCCTAAGAAGATCAATCCTTCTGCCATGGGGATTTTAGGCCTATTGCTTGTTGCAATGTTGTGTACAAGTGTATCACTAAGATCCTTTCTAACAGGATGCTTCCTTTGTTGGGTGACTTGGCTTAGTATGAATCAGTCTGCTTTCATTCCTTCTAAAAGTGTCTCTGAAAATCTTTATTAGCACAAGAACTTGTGAGGAATTACCACAAGAAAAAAGGGAAACCTAGATGTACTTTGAAGATTGATCTTATGAAGGCTTATGATTCTATGAATTGGAAGTTTATTATTCATTGTTTACACTGTTTTGGGTTCCCTGATAGATTTCTGAGCTGGATTAAGGAGTGCATCACTTCTCTTAAGTTTTCTATCTACATAAATGGCACTTTAGTTGGTTATTTTGAGGGAAAAAAGGGGTTCAAGCAGAGTGACCCTATTTCTCCTTATCTTTTTGTCCTTGCCATGGAAGTTTTCTCTAGAATATGGCTGACCATACTGGTATTCATTCAGGATTCAGGTTTCATCCTAAGTATGAGAGCTTAAGGCTTACTCACCTTTGTTTTGCAGATGGTCTTTTGGTTTTCTCTGAAGCAAGTTTGAGTTCCATTGCTGTTATCAAGGCTGCACTTATTGAGTTTGAAAATTTGTCTAGCTTAAAAGTTAATCATTCTAAGAGCTCATTTTTCTGTTCTGGAGTTTCTAACAGAATGAAGTATGCTTTGCTTGAGGAGTTATTGATGAAGGAAGGTCACCTACCTGTGAGATATATTGGTGTCCCTCTCATTTCTTCCATGCTTTCTTTTACTGACTATGGGGCTTTGCTAGATAGAATTAATGGTCGTATAGACTCTTGGTTATCCAAGAATCTCTCTTATGCAGGCAGGCTTCAGTTGTTATTTTTCGTCCTTTACAGTTTACAAGTTTATTGGACAGGGATCTTCATTCTCCCTAAGAAGATTCTCAAAGCTATTAAACAAAAATTTAATCATTTTATGTGGAATAGGAAAGGTGAAGGTGCAGCAAAGGCCAAGGTCTTTTGGTCTGATCTTTGTCTTCCAAAAAAAAAGGGAGGTTTGGGGTTGAAGAAGCTAGAAGTTTGGAATCAGTCCTCTATGCTTAGGCATAGTTGGAGCTTATTTGCCAAAATCTGGTTCTATTTGGGTGGCTTGGTGAAAATTAACATCTTGAAAAAGAAGAGCTTTTTGGAGTGTAGGCATTCCTCAAAATTGTTCTTGGAGTTGGAGAAAATTCTAAAGCTGAGGGATATTGCCAAACTTTCTTGAGGTTTGAAGTTGGGAATGGAGATAATATCCATTTGTGGTTGGATTGGTGGCACCTGCAGGATCTTGATTGAGCAGTATGGTTTTAGAACCGTTTATGATGCTCATAGTCATATTGAAGCAAAACTTTCCACTGTCATATGCAATGGGGAATGGGGGGACCAGCTAGATCAGATGATATGTTGGGATACAAACTAGACTCCTGAAGTTAAATTGGGGACTTGTGATAAACCAATATGGACTGCCTCTAAGAGGGTTCTTATGTAAGCTCTGAAACTTGGGAGGTACTTAGAGAAAGAGAGATGAAGCTATTTGGTGGAAAATGGTTTGGTTTCCTTCTGTTCCTAAACATGCTTTTATTATGTGGCTTGCTATGAAAGATAGGCTTCTTACAGGGACAGGTTGATTAAAATGGGCTATAAGGGGTGCAGTGCAGGTTTCTGTCATGGCTATATGGAGACCCGTGATCATCTTTTCTTTGAGTGCAGTTTCAGCTCCAGAATTTGGAAATTCTGCATGCTCAAGTGCAGAATTGAGCAGCCTCCTATTATTTGGAATAATATTTTGCAGCTTGGATGTAAAAGTTGGGGAAGGAAATCTCTTCATGTTTTTCTTTGTCGTCTGGTTCTTGGGGCTGTTGTTTATAACCTTTGGCAAACCAGGAATGAGATTAGACATGCTGGTTCTCCAAATACTGAAGAGCAAATTTTGAAAAAAGTCATTTGGGAAGTTCGTACTAGATTGGCTGGAAAAGGAAAATTCCCTAGAACGAGAGAAAATATTTTCTTGAGTTCATTATGGAATCTGCCTAATGAGATGCTTGTTTAATGCTGGTAGTAGGTTTTTTGCTGTGTTGTTTGCTTTCCTCTTCTGGTTTAAGGAGTTCAGAATGATTTCTGTAAGTTGTTATGCTGGTATGATTGAATTGTGGCCTATTTCAGCTGCTGGTGAGCTGTTATGGTCTATGATGTAGAGTACAAGTTTCAGAACAGAGAAGGAAGAAGGAATGCAGATGATGTACTGTGATTGAGGTGAATGAGTGCAATTTGTAAAAATGTTGTTTTTCTTTGTTTTGGTTGCTGAGTAGGCCTCTGTGAGGTTTCTCTAGCCTTTGTGGAAAGGCTTGTAATGATGACAATTTGTAGTTTGGTTTTGTTTGCTTATAATATATCTTATTCATCTAAAAAAAAAAAGAAACATGTATGGCAAGATAGTGTTGCTTTGAACTCAATCAAATTGGCTAAGGTTGAACATCCATATAATTTATCTTCAAGGCTTTATTCTTTCCCCATTATCCATAGTTGTTGAAATCATATCAAATTTTTAAAAAAAAAAAAAATAGAGAAATTTGCATATCTTCCACCAAACTGCAATTTAGGTCTAAATTTTACTAGAATGGTATTAGTTGCAACAATAATGGAGAGGAGTATCTGTTGATTTAATATATTAAATAACCACACAATTTGCATATTATAAATATTTGTAGTCTTCTTCAACTATATGTAATATTCTCACTCACACTCGCACATGTTGCTAAGCAATTAAAGATTTTAGGTGCAGAAAATGTTGTTGCTTTCTGATAGTTGGATGATGGAAAATATACCAGAACAATAAGCATTGCAAACTGAAATAAATAAATAAATAAAGCATAAGGATACCTTTGGTCGGGAAGACTAGCAGGACTGACCCACTCTTCTTCATATATGGCTACTCTCATTATCTGAATGTCCGAACCGCCATTATTGAATTCTATAGTATGGATGATCCGGAGTCTTTTATGGCAACCTTTTACCAAACACTAAGCAAGGAAAAATCAAGAAACTCAATTTACATGAAATAGTAAACACACACACACACACACAAACATTAAAATAAAATTTTTAAAAAAAAAAAAACCCTCATATTCCTCCAGTTTCCAAATGGTTCATTACATAATAAAATAGTTGAATAAATGGAATAATTATGTTAGGAACCATATTTTCTTGAACTAGATTCGCAATATTTGGAAGCAAAAAAACAATAAATATTTTATGAAATAAAGAGACAACTAGTGTACCAAATAACTTAAAGGTAAACAGAGTAATGCACCATAAAAGTAACAATATGGAAGTCAAATCCCAAGATAAGGAGAAAATGTTTTTTAATGAAGGAAAGAAGAAACTTCTTCTGAAATTAAAAAAAAAAAATAGCACCACCACAACTGGATTACAGCTAAACAAAAACCATCATTACCGTATCACCTCAAAACCAACCACCACCATCATTCTAGGCATCAGCTACCTTAACTAGTAAAGTATATTGGATTCCACTGAACCTAGGGTCAAATCTCAAATTTCATTATCTCAATTTGTAAACCTGGTTTTCACAAACATAAAGAAAAACTCTCTCTCGTGTAGATCAAAAGATATCAGTTAAGCTTTTCAAGCATGATAGACACCATGGCAATTGCTAAAGATGATGCTCAAGCTTGAATAATGAAATTGATGCATTTCAATCAGAGAAGTCTATGGACCTTAATTGATGGTGGTAATGTCAAGGAGACAGATGCATCAACCAATCAACAAAATGATGTGGTTTAGGTTTTTTTCATGACAATCATCTAAATGGGAGAGACAATAAAAGATCACCATGGGTGGCAACATAGTTAGGGGTAGCAGCAGTATCATTATCAGTAGCTGGTGCTTGTTGGGGCAAAGGCAAGGTGGGTTTGGTGGAAGGAGAAAGTAATGAAGGCATGAAGCAGGATCCACTCATGGGTACAAAGTAAGATGTCAGATTGATTTACTGGCTGAAGAGAATGGGCTAGGTAACGGTACTTACTAAACAAAACAAATGCGAAATTAAACTTTGCCCACTTGTGATATGGGATAAGTTCGACTAGTAACCTGCAGTTTAAAAATTGACACTTTACATTAAACATAGGTGCACTAGCTAAGAATGTACTGAGTTGAAAACAATCAGTAACTGTCATGCTAAACTCACTTGTTCAAACTTGAAAGTTGGAGAAAGGTAATACTTGGAATCATCTTCACCGATTGGAATATCAACGGGACCCCTAGAATAAGATCCATCCTGCAAATCAACCAATTAGATTATCATCTGCTTTTGCATTATTTAGACCAATGCTGCAATAATTTCAGAAAGTCCAGAAGCCTAAAAAATTACTAACATCATTATTATCACTTTCTCCTAGTTCTAAAGTACTCATTTAGTCATCAAAAGGGTGGACAGGGGTAACCCATACCTCAAAGAAAACAAGACCAGGTTCATTTCCCATGACATCTTCTTCCATTACATCACTTGTTTTAAGGTCAAAAGACTCGAATTTGGGCAAAATATGACTTGGTACACTATCATCAGCCATAACCTTTGTGGGTAAAGATGCATCTTTAACTTCATGCTCTTCCTTACTTCTATTACTGTCACCTATATTCGGTAGTATTTCACCGTAAGGATTCAAAGTCACCCAATTTATCTTCCTCTGGATTTGAGATGTCTGCCCTCCAGAAGGGGATGGAACAGCCTCAATGCGGGAAAGAGTATAGCAATCATATAAATTTTCATTCCTGTTTCCAGTATCAATTGGTTCCATTTCTCCAGTGATGGGTGAAAATACTGCTCCCACCCCCTTCCATATCCCACTCACACTACTAGCAAATGTATTCCATGCTGGTCTTATCACAGGTTCCTGAAAGAACAAACCACCCTTGACATTAGATTATACACTCCAAAATGCCAAAAGAAGTAGTTAGTCAACATTATTCGTACAAAACCATGAACTTACTGAATATAACAATTATAGTACTGCCAAAAAAAAATCATCAAATAAAAAAATAAAAGTAAAAGGCACTATAACTTCCAGTAATCCCCAATAATCAACTGCTAATCACCTAATTTGAATTCCCCAAGCGTTAGACACATCTGAACTTATTCTAGTTAATTCACCACGCATCTATGTTCTCATCATTTATCCCAATTTATTATATCAAGATCCAAACCATAAATTCAAAACTGTAGTTTCCTCTTTCTTTTCCTTGGTTTTGAAATTCAGGAATTCTAACTTCTATACTTTCTCTTCCTCACTTTTCTCAAAAACCAATCAAAGAAAGTAGTACTTTACATCAAATGTTCTACAATTTCGCTTTGCTATCTCCAATGTCAGTGTGGGTATTTCACTGTAGGGTTTGGATACCGCCCTGTGAGGGCTCATCCACTAGAAAGCTCAGCGAACCTTCAGAAATATGACGAATCATGGGTTATTAGGGACCTGACAGCCTAACTGTTCAACAGCCATAGCCCTGACAGCTACCACGATCTGAGTGCACCTTCACCAAAGGGATGTCACCAAGCAGACGATTCTCCCTCCGCTAGCTCAGTTAACTAAACGCTCACACTATGCTACCCCTCCTAACAGATTGAGGGAAGGAATCTTCTGGTCAAGTAATAACTTCTTGACGGGAGTCCCTCAAACCTTAAGAGGTCATCGGCCTATATAGGCCTATATATGGAGCTAAGGTGAAATTTACAGGTATGCAAACTGACTCATAGCAAAACTTTGCCAGAAACCCTTTCACCGTACTACTAACTTGGGTGTTGGAGTGGCTTAGTCAACCTTCTAACTCTCTCTCTCTATTGCAGAACTCCTCCCAGAAAGGCTGACAAACACATTCATATTGTACTTGATGTTCAAAAACAATAAAGCACCTAAATTCACCAAAATATTCCCATAAAAACCAAAAATTTACAGCACTATCAACTGCCCAAACCCCAATTCCCAAAGAAAAACATTCCACAACCCCCATAACACCAAATTCAGGAAAAACGACAGCACCTGAGTTTGTAGCACAGTTCATCCTCCATTAGCATAGCACCAGAGACGATGACTCTACCACCACCAGGCTTAGTTCTCTTCCTCCTGACAACTCTGCTCCCCCTTGGGCTTCTTCCACCGGTTCTCTCTTTCTCCTTTTGAGCGAGCTCGTTGTCCACGCTCCACACATTGTCCTTCTTGCCCTTCACAACCCTCAGGCTCCTCTTGGGACTGGCGGCTCTGTTGTCGTGGCGGCGGCGGGGTTTGTGGGCCTGTGTGATTATCCGGCTTCTCGGGTTTGGCAGATTGGTGGTAAACAGGGTTTGTGCCGATGAAATGGTGTGGTGGAACGCTAGGTGGTGGCAGTGGGTGGCGGTGGTGGTGGACGTTTTGAAGAGATGGAGGTTTGGTGATTGCATTGAGATTCTGTGGGGGAGCGAGAGAGATAAATCAAGTTCTAAGCCAAAATAACGAAAATGCTTGCCTCAATATATATTTCGATAAAGGCACAACTTTTTCTTCGTTTTTTTTTTTCACAATTTTGCCCAATTTTTCTCTTATTTTTTCTTTGGGAAAAATATAAAAAGCAAATTTGATTTAGCGCAATGTTCAAAAAGTAATAAAGTACCAAACTACCAAAATGTAACAAAATGGCTTATTTTTTATATTCCTATAATCTATTCAACAAATAAAATAATAACATAATTGTAAAAAACTAAACAATTTTTTTTAAAATACAAAAAAACAATGGGCTAATAAATACAAAAA
The DNA here is from genome assembly GCA_013348765.1 of Carpinus viminea. Classification (NCBI taxonomy): domain Eukaryota; kingdom Viridiplantae; phylum Streptophyta; class Magnoliopsida; order Fagales; family Betulaceae; genus Carpinus; species Carpinus viminea. The sequence goes on from CP054668.1 coordinate 14,120,601, forward strand.
AAAAAAGAAGGTTTTTTGGAATAAATAAATATTCGCCTACTATTTTTTTTTGTTGGGTTTTTTCTTTTTTTTTTTTTTTTTTTTTTACAATTAGTTTAATATTTTATTTGTTAAAGGAATAGGGGTATTATAGGAATATAAAAAAATAAGTATTAATATGGTAGTTTTACTTTATTATTTTTTAAACATTAGCTAAATTATAAACCTGATAGTTGCTTTTTATATTTTTCCCTTTTTCTTTAAAACAAAATTTTAAAATTTTAAAAAAAAAATTCTTACGCAATAACATCCTACATGATCTTTTTTTATTGAAAAAAAAAAATCTTAATAAAAATGGTCATTTTTTGAAGGAACAAAAAAAAAATTGTCACTATTATGAAAAGAAAGAAGAACATTTAAAAAAAAAAAAAAAAAAAGAAAAATACCAAATAAAAAATACCACATAAGATGTTTTTTTTTTTTTTAAATGACCACATAAGATGTTATTGCTTCATAAATTTTTTAATTTTATTTTATTTAAAAAAATGTCCACATAAAAGAAAAGTTTGGCCAAAATTGTACCAAAAATTTTGTCTTTATCATTTTTCATATTTGGAATGACAAGGGTTTAGTTTATAGAGAATTCATATCCTACCCAATTTACTGATAAATTTGTGAGACCATATTTATCCGACAGATTAATGGTGACAATAAAAACTACTAATAAATTTTAAAAGTGAGTATATATAAAAAAGATTAAAGTAATGTCATTTCATATTTTTCTATCCCCTTCTCATCCTATCTTTGAGAATTGGAGAAAACAAAATAGCAAGTCTTATAATATTATATACTAAACTTCTTTAATTAAACGGATCAAATTTATTAATTTTAGTTAGTTAATTTTATGTTAAATTCATGTAGGATTCACATTTTGTGTCCATCGATACCCAATTGAAAATGGGTCTGCCCCAAGAGCTGGTCTTAACCAAATTCCTTGTGACAATGCCCAACATGATATCATGAAGTTGTGGCCCAAAACTAATGGCTGCTCAAATCAATTTGGCAGGCCTGTTGTTTGACTCTCAGCCCTTCCTCAGCCTGGCCTCAAACAAACAACAACTTCTTCTTTTTTTTGGGTACCCACAACAAGTACTCGATTTAGACTTCATCAAGCGTCTGGTAAATTTGCAGTTTAGCTTTTGAAATCGTGCATCCTTAAAACCGCACCCATTATCTGCAATTTTTGCAATTTGTAAATGCAAATTTTTCTATTCTTTTTAAACCACATTTAAAAAATAAAAAATAAAATACATTCTAAAACGATACACTTCTAACGTATAAAATTACAAACCAAAACGAACTCTATATGGGCAAGCATCATTGCCAAACTCAAGCAAGTGTGGTGGTGGTGGTGATGACTCCCACTCCCTTTACTCCCTCATTGCTGCCATTCTGCTAGACAACTAGAGCTACTTGCCCCACCCCCCACCCTTTTTTTTTCTCCTTGATGAGTTGGAGGAAAAGGAGGCACTTCTATTTTGCAACGTAGAAAGCACATGCATGCCTCTTGGTCACTAATATTGGAAACACTCAAAGGCAATAAAGCTAACCATGACATAAAAGGTGTTTCATTGATTGGATTTAACCTAAGTAATACACTTTTATGTAACACCTAAAACCCACGTTTGGAATCCTACTAGAAGTCAGCTCTTCTATCCTCTATGAAAAAAAAAAAACCTTGCTTATCTAATATTCTTATCTAGAATAGAGTTACTCATACTTTTGTCTCCCTCAAACTTTATACATAGCTACTCTAAAGAGATTTATAGTGCCTGGAATTTAAATAAAGGAAGGGGAAAAAAAGAGCAAGAACAGGGACTTTTGTTGCCCCAACTTTATAATATAATGGTTCTACTTTTTTGCCTTTTTTTTTTTTTTGTTGACTAGGTGATTGGGGCATTCTAAGGAGCACATTGTCTCTTTTATTTTTAAGTCCAATTCAGTATATTAAACAGTCATTTACATGTGCACCTTTTTAAGTAAAAAATCCTAGCCTCTAATTTCCTTTTCTTTTCTTCCTTGAAGAAGCAAAATTAGTCCACATAGTTTACCTAATTTTGTAGTATTAAAATGAACTTAACTAACTCTTTGTACTATCAAAATGAATTCAAATATCCCTGGAGTATGTCAAAAATATAATTTACTTTTTGAAGTCAAATTTGACCCACTAATTTAACAAATTTCATTAATGTAACATGTACAAAAATAGAATACCTATCATAATCTTATTGATTCTAACGTTTTATGCTATCGGAATCTACCAAGTCAGTGAACAGAATTTGAATATAGAATTTTTTTTTTTTTTTTTTTTGGCATACGTCAAAAACCTTTGAGCTTATTTTGATACTACAAAGAGCTAATTGCAAATCAGATAAACTATGCGATTATGCATTTTTCCTAGTCTCTAATTTCTAGTTTGATGAATTAGTAGAAAAGTGTTTTTTTTATAATATAAAAAAAGGTTTATATTTTTACATACAAAAATTTCCTCCAAACTAGTCTAAAAGAAATATCATTCAACTCATTTAAAATAGTGACAAGTATCTATATACATTTAAAACATTAGTCTAAGTTAGTAAACATGAGCAAGTTCCTCTTCATTTCATTTGAAATTAATAATATCCAGTTAGATGTATTAATGATCTTAAGAATTTATCGTACGTTTTAAATGTTTATAGACATTTGACACTATTTGAAATGAATAAAATCATCTCCAATCCATTTTATATTGGAGAATATCTAGTTAATGGCCAACACATACTCTTTTAATATAGGAAAATGCTAGGGGTTATCCCCGTAGGTTCTTATGTCGTTCTCCCAGTCTTATGTAAAATATAATTTAAGAAAAAATAAAATTATAGTGGCCTCCACCACCAGTTTTTTTAGGCATTAACACCAAAATTGAGGTATTAGCACCAAATTTGTGAGGCATTAGCACTAAATTTGTGAGGCATTAACACCAAATTTGTGAGACATTAGTACCAAAATTAAGGCATTAGCACCAAATTTATGATGATCAAATCCATTTTGGGTGATACCATCCCTAAAGGGTTAACCTTCCACCCTTAAGTTTTAGTTTTGAATCTAAAAACAAATTTTAAAGTATTAAAACCTAACTATTAACTCGTAAAAATTAATCAGTTAGCAAGCAATTTTCTACAATTTTATTTTTCTTAAATCATGTTTTCGTAAAAAGCGGGAGACGCAGGGAGAAATCTATGGAAGAACCCTTAACAAATCCCTTTAATATAAATAATAATAAAATATTATTTATACTTTAAAAATAATTACAAATATTTAAAAAACTAAAGCCTAAGGGTGGCTCAACCGGTCTCCTCCAAAAAATTTAAATGGGTTAAAGGATATTTCCTTCAAACTAATTTGAAGGAAATTTATATCATAACTTTACAAGTGGCAATGGTACCGTTTCATCCATAGTTATCTTGAATTAGTGGATAAGACATTAAATTTGCAAAGTAGAAAATAAGGTAAGGCTAGACCAAAATTGTTATTTGTTAGAATTGGACAGCTCAAAAGGTTAATGAATATATTTCAATTACTGGTCTTTTCCTATACCTAAAAAGATATTTGATAATTAAAAAAGGGGAACAACTTTTTAGTTGGAGTCTTGGAGACTCCATTGCACAAGTGACACAACCAAAGTTTTGGTCCTCTCCTTTAACATAAATTAAACCTTATCTCCCCCACTTGCTTTTTAAGTGGTTAGGCCGGCTTATTAGCTAGCCCACTTAGCCTATTGTCTAAAGCTGTAAATATAAAATTTTAAATTTTAAATTTTAAAAATATTAAAAAAAAAACATTTTTGTCTCTTCTAGCTCGTGCAAGAATTTCAACACTTTTACGAACCATGTATTCTCTTTCTGTAATGTAAGAAGCACATTTTTTTTAATAGAATTTTCGTCATCATTGTTAATCCTATTAAAAAAAATACATGTTTCTCTCATACTCAAAGAATACATAATAATTTCCTTTAAAAAAAAAAAGCCTCAAGTCAATTGAAAAAAGAACGTTCCTAATGTAGTTAAAAAAATTTGTGTGGAGGGCGTGTAACAATGTTATGCCTACAAAAGCAAAAATGTTCGAAAGGAAAATTGTTGAGGATCCCTTATATATGTGCTATTTGTGGAATTAAGATGAAGACTATATGGCATGTCTTGTGGGATTGCCCCGCGACAAGAAATACGTGGCGTTTGTGTGGTAGGAAGATTTAAAAGAGCTGCATAAACAATGAGGAGTTTGTTTATTTTGGGAGCCTCTTAATAATTTATTGGATGATGATGAGTTTGAGCTAATGATGGTCGTGGCAAGAAATTTATGGCTTAGAAGGAACTACTCTCTGATAGATTATGAAAGCTTAGATGGTTTTGTGAAAGTCAATTGAGATGTTGTTGTGGACAAATGCAATAGGAGGATGGGTAGTGGTATGATTGTGAGAGATCATATGTGGGTTGGCAACGTTGTCAGCTCCAAGAATTTGTATTACTTATTCGGTTGTTGCTGAGACCACTCGGCTTTGAGGGCTGTTGTCTTCATCAGGGAACGGAAGTGGGAGTGCAAAATGTGGAGATTGAAGGTGATGCTCTCCCGTTAGTGCGAGTACTATGAAAGGATGAGAAGAATTGGAGTAAGTATGGCCAATTGATTGACGATGTTGAATGGTAAAAGAGATGCAAATGAAGTTACTTGTAGATTAGCTAAGGAAGCCTTGCTAAGCATTTTGCTCCAGTTTCTCTCATGAGTCAATCGAATGCCGGATTGAATTTTTTAAAAGATAGAAACACGTTTTTTTTTTTTTGGACATGTTTACATATGAAAAAATAAAGAAATGATTCAAACTAATAACATCTGTTTTATGAGATCGTAGTTTACAGCTAATTAAGTTACCCCCTAAAAACTACACGTTTTTAATATAATAGCATGATATCTTAGAGTTAGAGACCGAAGAAGCATGAAAACCCCAGCAGCTTGATGATTCTTGGGGTGCATCAAACACAAGGAATATGATCCGACAAAGGTCTTGATGGAATAGATGTTCCACCTGGTCCTCAAGTTTTAGCTTCAAGGAGTACAACCCTATATAATAATTAATTTTTTTTAAAAAAAAAAAACTCTATTTATTTTTAAATGTTTTTAGGTAAATAAAATAATCCAGTTGGTGTGCCACAACATGACAGGCACATCTAAATTTGACTAGAATTATAAACTAAATCACGAGAATGCGTTGAGAAATGTTCCTTTCTGTTGAAATCGACACCTAATATAAAACCCAAGTTCCAAGGAGAAATGGAATTTCCATGCCATCTCGGATATAATGAATGTGAAACCCCATAAATTAATTAAATTTCCACGAGATCCAATTCTATTAAATTAGTCATGGTGATAATTTTTTTTTTTTTAAATTTTATAGACGAGAAGATAAAATAATAATAGTAATGCTGCAATTTAATAGGAGTGGGCAGATTAATTGTTTACCACTTACTAACCGTTTATCGATCGTCACCGAATTATCACCGATTGATAACCGACTTGTGATAGTCGGTAAACAGAATAAAAATATTGTTTCAACATTGGTAGGCGTATAAAAAAAAAAAAAAAAAATAGTTAAACGGCAATTAATTGACTTAGTCAAGTGAATTTTGAATTTTATTTGGAAAATTTCCTTATTGTGTTTGTCAAGTTAATTTTTAGTTGTTATTTTGGTCAATGTTCTATGAATTTATTTTTTCTTTTCATTTATAAACACATATTCTTTATTGATTCCGTAGTTATAAAGAAATTGATAAATCTTAACATAAAAACATGTAATTGACTTAATTGACCACCTATTAACCAACTAACCGGTTAATTGAAAAAGTCGAAACTATTTATTGTCGGTATGAAGTCGATTCATTCATTGACTAATCGACTTTTATGAATTGGTAGGCAAAAATGCCACTACTGACACCACCGATTGAACCAATAACCATTCCTACAATAATTTAATTTAATGATGTGATGGCAAAAATCTATATGATTAATTTGTTGTCATATATGAAAATCGTATAACATTATGTTAAAGAGCATTACTAATTTTTTAAAATTTTATTTTTTTATATGGTAAACTCATAATGATGCTCCCAACCAATGTAATAAGCTGGCCCCTAGTTAGTCCTTTTTTGGTCAAAGTGATAGTTGGATCAGTTAAGACCAGAAGAACAAAAATTAAAGTATAATAATGAATAAATATTTATGAAAGAATCAATGAGCAATGGGGCAAAAGATTGCTCAGACTTGTTAATTCTTTTTCCCAATCCCTTATTGATCAACCTTGATGTTGGGAAATTCTGTTGAACAACTTCTATTAAAAAGGTTGAGAACATTTTTATATATAATAATAATAATAATAGACTTTTTCTAGGCAGCATGCTTCAAATTACATAGTAATTAGGCTAATGTTGTCTTTAAGAAATAGTTCAATCAATTAGGATCACGTCTAATAAAATGGAGAACACTAGTTAAAATTTCTCTTCCTCCTTGTGCTTTCATGTAAAAAAAAAGTTAATATTATAATGTTGATCTGTCTTTAGATTAATATTAGTAAAATAAGAATGTTGTATATATAACGTTGCTTGTTAATTTTCAAGAAACAATTAAATCTACCCATAAAAAAAGGGTGGAAAGTGAAAAGGGGTTGAGATTTGTTTCAATTTCATCAATATTTGTTGTTCTTTATCCACTATCTTGTCATTCATGTCTAGTGTCTTGTCACATCCAATTGCACCACCGCCTAACATACGCGGCCATTACTCTTACTTCATCCATATCATCTGTTCCTATCATTGCTCATCTAAATTACTAAAACCACCACCAATATTGGTTGCCCATTACACGTGTATAAATATATATAGGAAATGTTATAATGAAATAAATTATCCATATTTGACTTATAAAAGTTTATAACATTTTTTATTTATTGTATTATGGGTTATTTTTTCACTACAAATATATTTTAAAATGTATTTTTGAGATATCACATAGACTTTCATGGATCAAATATGGATATTTTATTACATTCTAACATTTTCCTATATATATATATTAACAAAATTTATTAAACTAAAATTTTAAATAATTAAAATTCAGATAACTACTAAAGACGAAAGGTTTACTTGATATTTCATAAAAAAAAGTTGTCTTATTCAATAGAAGGAAACAACGTTAGATTTTATGTGATTCTCAATTAGATATAACATTAACATAAGAATAAAATAGGCTAAAAGCTGTATTCATCACTTTTCACATCTAAGTGTATAAAATATAAAGTATGAGAATTATAGCCGGTGACGGAACTAGAATATTTAGTTTTGGACGGGAGTTCTTACAAAAAATAAAAAGTTTTTTTTGGGGGAGGGGGGTGGGGGTGGAGATTTTTTAAAGGTATTTTATTTATTTATTTTTTTAGGACCACCCCTTGGCTTGGGACTTGGGAGGTTGTATTAGGGTGTCAACCCGATCCGGTTTCTCGATTTTTGGCCAAAACCGGGAACCGGAGCCGGGGTACCCCGGTTCCTTGTTTTGGAAAATCGGGATCCTGGTAAAATCAGGGTCCCGATTACTGGCTGGTTCCAGTTTTACCTGTCCGGTAATCGGTTTTAAAAAAAAAAACTTTTTGGGCTTATATATAGGTTCTTTTTAAATATTTTACATTCTTTTCCAAATAATCTTACAGTTTTTTCAACAGTACATTTATGTGGCCAAATTTAATTAATATGCAATTCTTGAATTTGTTCAAGCATGCCAAGGATCCTAATCATATAATTTGTTCAAGCAACCACATGTCCTTAACTACACTGCCAAAGTAGGTTTGAAGTTGATTTTCAAGTTCACTCCTCCATTCTTCAAGGTCAAATATTAGGAAACATTCAATAATGAGTAGTGAGTGGAGCATGAAAAGTTACTCGAGAAAGAGAGAGTCAGAGAGAGGAGCTGGGTATTGAAGCGCCCGAGAGAGAAAGAAAAAGTAGAGAGATATATATATTTAACTAAAAAAAAATGAAAAGAAATATATATATATTTGTAAAATGTAAAGCCAAAACTAAAAATATATATATTTAACCGGATACTAAAACTGGATACCAAACCGGTACCCGGTTTTAGTTTTTCAAACCGAATGAATTGGTACCTTTATGCGGTTTTCCGATTGGTTCCGATTCGTTCGGTTTTTTGACACCCCTAGGTTGCATGAGTAGTTTTGCCCTGATTATACTGGTTTTTCAATTACATTACTTGAGCAACAATAACCAAAATAAGTGTTTATGTAATTCTCATTTATGTTCATTGATTAATCTTCTCACAAATTATTACATCATTACTACCATCATTATCATTGTAAAATGAGAAATGATAAAGGTAAAACTTTGACCCAACTTTTTTCTTATGTGATCATTTAAAAACAATATATATAAATAAAATATGAAGCAATAACATCATATGTGATCCTTTTCTTATTTGGTATTTTAAAAAAAAAAAAAAATGATATTTTTCTTTGTAATAATAACAATTTTCTTTTTTTTAATGACCATTTTTATGAAGAAAAATACATTTTTTTTATAAAAAAAAAACCAAATAAAAAAAAAGAAACACATAGCATGTTATTGCTTCAGAATTTTTTTAAAAAAATTAAAATTTTGTTTTTTTTTGGAAAAAAGGAGAAAATTTGGACCAAAATTACGTGAAAAAGGTTATACCTTTATCATACCTCTTATAAAGTTGTGTGGAAAGAGCCAAAACCCCGGTGGAAATAGTCCCAACCTATTAATAATTTAACTTTGCAGGCCCAATATGTTCATCCAAATTTAACTAACGCATTTACAAATATAGAATTTATTATTATTATTCTTCTAAACTTACAAGACCTAGAACAGCACCAAGCAAAAATTATAGTAGCCAGTTGTCCGTTTGTTTAAGCTATGATTCCTTGAAGTTGCCGGCTGCAGCACAATATATATAGATATATATTTTATGAGGTTTATATTTACCATAAGCCCTCGGCTTTAGTGAACTTTTTTATTGTTTATGGTCATAAGCTCTCAGCCTTATAAGTTAATGTAGTAAGGGATAAATTGAGACCTCCTCAGTCATGTGGTGAAGAAAAGGATTAGAGTTGGAATAGTTTGAAATCTTATCCAAAAATGAATAAATGAATAAATAAGCAATGGTTGATGTTCTCGTAAGGACTACGTTATGTGGTGCTGACAGCATCATATGGCATTATAAGGTGACTATGATACTATTTGTAACGACTTAGGAAAAATAATAGCCAAATATGCATAATCACCCCAAAATAATTAGTCATGTAGGCAACTCTTCTTCTCAATATGAGACATGGGTGATATAAAATTGGCAATACAACATTACCATGGTAAGATAATAGTATGATACGTAGCATCACACTTTTGTGATGGGGCTCAAGTTTGTGCTTATGAATTCTGGGTCTTAATGATCTTTTCAGATGTGGTAATGTTTTCTCAAGTGCTATAGGGATACTATAGTTTTCCTTTAAAAAAAATCTTATCAATTGACTTGACAATTCACATGACATTAACCATGTCAAAATTTACAAATTGATGAAATTGTTTAAATGACACTTACCACATCAGTCATTAAAATAAAAATTATCACTTAATAGCTCATGTGACACATATTTCTATAAAATGTGATCTGTCATGTGTCTTTATAAGAAATTGTAGTAAAATGTGCAATATTTCAAACATTTTCCATATTTCTTACATGACAATATTGAAGCTGATAATTGCCATAAAGAAAAGGCATCGAATACAAATCAAATGTAATATTCTTTAACATTATTTGTGGTAGTTCAATGGCCTCAATAAAAATTTCAAAGTAGTTGGCATATATTAGGGTGAGAGTTCGATTATCAAAATAAGAATTTGTAATTATACTAGTATTAACGGCCTTTGAGTCTCATTAATGCCGTGAATGGGCCTAGCCTGTCATTCTCATTGTCTATATCTTTACTGTGTGACAAAATTTTCTACAAATTAGGTTAGAGAATTTTTCTAATTCAATATTTAAAAGTAACATATGCCTTTCAAACATATGGGAAACACTTTTTATTTTTTTACTAATCTTATTTAGTAAACAATCGGTTGGGATCATGCCTAATGAAGCGGAGGTCTCTACTTCGAATTTTCCTTCTCTCTTGTGTGGACATGTCAAAAAAAAAAATATAAGAAGCGTATAATATTAAAAAAATCATGCATTTCTCACGGACAAAAAAAAAAAACTTGTCACTTTTATATATATAAGTAGTTGTATATATAGTGTACTAAATATTAACATTTCTCGATCATAAATTTGAAAGAGATGTCACAAGTTTTTGTGCAGGAGAATAATTAATTGTGCTGGGTTGTGTGCTGTAGAAGTTCTGAACTTTCAAGCAGACAAGGTAGGCAAGGTCGCAAGGTTTGTTTGTCGTGGAGGCATATTGACGACGATGTTTTTGTATAGAAGCGATCCAGGTGCCAGATAAATATCCCACATCGGAGTGGCATGCTTAGTTGGAGTGCACATTATCTATCATACACATGCACTTATGAAGCTTTTTCATCAAACAAATATTGTCCAAAATCTGTTTGCCATAATGCAAAATCATTGTGCTTTTTCCAATTTGGAAACCGGCATATGGCATGCTTTAAAACAGCTAGCTAGCTACCTATCGACCTAGCTCTCTTTCAACAAACAAAAGCTGCCTCGGCACATCATTCCCAATGCTATCATGCTTCTCTAGTGTGTCTTCGGTGCCAAGATGTTTTTTAATCCTGCTGTCTCTTTTTAGCGGTCTTAAGAAAATCTTTATGTAATTAGGCACGTATTGAAGAGCGAGCTCGAAGTTAAAAATGTGAATTACTCACTCTTAATTAGTGTTACTATCTTAGGTTTTATAGGCGTTTTGGTGGAGCTCGGTTAGACTCTAACTCAATTGATTTCAAAGATTTTAAAAGAACATCTACGATTCTTTACCATCTAAGCCATTCAAGAACAATTTCTAAGTAGGTATTATTATAATCATGCATACGAAAGCAACTATGGTTAATCATCTCTTTTTACAGTTTTTAAATATAAACAACAATAAAAAAACACGGTATCTTTTTCAAACTTATTATTCAATCATTTATTTATCTTTTGTTAATTTCTTTTTTAAAATGGTTAATGCTATAACCATAACATTTTTATGCTTACTTTATACAAACACCACCACCAAGTAATAATCATACAAGAAATTCGTTCATAGTTTATTTCTCATGGCGATGAAACCAAATATAATATTTTTATGTTTGATGTTCATTCAAGCTGGATGCATACATATTTTAAGCCATTTTTGCATGCAAGCCTTGTTTCATTGAAAAACAACTATAAAATTCAGTTTAATTAGATATTAACCTTGAATCTAACGCCATGCGGAGACTCTCCATGGCCTTGTAAGTTTCACCATTAGTATCTAGTGCATGTCTTTTTGAGATTGGCATAAATTTATATCCGTTGAGGCATTTATTTTTAGTGACTCTGTATTTTATTTAGAGATAGAAATTTTCTACAAACGGGATGATTTTTCTCATGTTAAAAAATACGCGGTATTACTCTCCATGGCCTTGTAAGTTTCATCATCTAGTGCATGTCTTTTTTGAGATTGGCATAAATTTATAATTGCTTAATCATCCATTTTTAGCGACCGTGTATTTTGCTTAGAGATAGAAATTTCTTACGAACGGAATGATTTTCACATGTTAAAAGATACACGATATTATGCATAAGGAGGGGACTTAATGCACATGTTTGTGCAAGCTTCATTGAAAGTGCTTAAACTTGGAAATATATATATGTGATACCCAACACCAATACTATATCTAGAGGATAAATCCATCAACTAACACTAGATGTTTATGGGTTGGAAATCAATGCAAGTAATTGCATTTGGTTGGACGACCTTCATGTGCTTGGGATGGTCTACACATTCAATAACCTTGTGAACTCAATCCCACTAATAGCATGAAAAAACATTTTTCATTTTGGTGAATGAGTAAAGTGATTAATCACATACAAAAAAAAAAAAGAGAAGCTACATAAAATACGTAACGTCAGTCGATATGAAATGAATGTGAATACTAAATAGTAGCATTACTTTTTGGTGAATACTATGAAACTCATGCATTCCTATAAACTAAAACTTTTGAAGATAATTGATGATTTAACATGATATTATAGCAAATGTATTGAGTTCGAATTCTAACTTAATTAAATCTATATATTCCTATACAAATTGAACTTTTGAAACAATTACTTTTAAAAATCGCCAATTGATTGTCAATTCAAAGAATAAGAAGAAAAAAAAATTCAAATCATTATGAGTTGGTGTGCCTCATAATAATGTCTTTTATCCAATATTGTTGGAATGAATAAATAGTGTCAACTAATTATTTTAATAAACCATATTATTTTGTTGTTGAGCTCATTAATAAACCATATTAATGTTCAAAGAAATCCTTTTATATATATATAATTATTTTAGAAAACTTTAGAACACCTGAATTTTGATATGCATACCACGTTTGAAAAAAGCAGTGCACCCATTAAAGTAAGAATACTTTCAAGCTAGATTCAGCTTAAAGTAAAGTGACCAATACCTTTTTGTTTGCGGGAGACCCATGCGGTGGACCATAGCTCTAATTGATTTGGAGGCATTGATTCTGATAATAAAGGAGCAAAACTCAAAATAATGTTATTGTAGGGTCTCTCACATAAATGAACCATATCCATCATGGTATGGTCCATCTTGTGTAACAACATCCCATGTGACACTTTCTTTCTTTTTCAAAGGGTGTTTTTGTCTTTTTGCTTTTTATCCTCCACCCCCACCATCTTTAATTTTGAGTGGTCAAAAGTTTGTAAAATTGTCCCCTACATAGTAGTTTAATCGGTTGTAAATTATGTTTCATAAAGCAAAGATCACTAATTTAAATTTTTATTTTCCTTTCTCTTATGTGGACATGTAAAAAATATACGTATATTATTGTTTTTCACTAGTGGCCTTTGAAAATTTGACGGATTAAAATAAGAAATTTCCAAATGTTTTGAGGCCTTAAGGCAAAAAAAAAGGTGTTTTTTTTTCAATTTTAAAATATTAATATAATAAATATTAAAAAATTAATTTAAAACAATTCTTCTAATTTTTTAAATATAAAATTAATAATTAAATCTTCATCTGTCAAGTTTAATATGTTATTCTCAATAGATAATATGGCTAATATATTTGATCTTTATTGTAAGATAAACAATGGTAAGTAAGTAAAGATCTCTCTAGTTTTTTTTTTTTTTGTTTTTTTCTCTCCAATGGGTTTCTTCAGGTTTTCCATCCCTCCTCCCTCCCCCCACTCTCCTTGTCTCCCACTTCTTTTGCTTTTATGCACTTGTTTTTTTTTTTTTTTTTTTTGATTCCCATCACCAATTTTAGCAGCAGACATGCCACCCCTCCACCTTGTTGACTCGCCGTCTCATCTAATTGTTGTCTTTTCCTTTGTTCTAATCACTTAGGAATTTTAGATATAGTCTGATCAATTAATAAGACTAATGATTTTTATTTAAAAAAAAAGACAATTGTATGTAAGATTGAAAAATATTATGCAATAATGTTATAAGTCATCTTAAAGTCATCTTAAAGTCATCACAAATGTAATGTAACTTTTAAAATTTCCATTGAATTTAAAATTGTAATACATTGAACTTTGATCTATTAATAATTTTAAAAATCACGTTATATTTGAAAGAACTTAAGAAAGATTTATAACATTACTAAAAATTATAACTTGTAATAACGACGGATTAATATCAATAACACCTAAAAATAAGCATAACATATAAAATATAAAATTATAATTGATAAAAGAAAAAAAAATGAAAAGGAAATTTTAAGATTTTAAACATGTTACATCATGTCAAATGATCTTTTATCATTTTATTTTTCTTAGGCCTTCCAATTTAATATATATATCTTAAAATAAATATATAAATGAAAGGGCCATAGGGCCGGCACGGAATTTACTAAAACACCCCGGAATGCTTTTTACCCATTGGTTAAAGCGGTAACCATGCGCCACTAAACATCCTTTCCCGCTTTTCAACTTTTCAGTTCCAAGGCACCATCGCATGTTCTCTCACCCACTCCCACCATCATCATTTCACAATCCGTTACTCCCCACTAATTAAATTAACCAAATTATAAAAAAAAAAAAAACTAATTACTGCATAAACAACTAATTAAATTAAACAATACGCTTTTAAGATTCTTAAAGCTTTTTTGTAATCTCCGATATACTCTCTCTCTCTCTCTGTGCAAGAAAAAGCCGTCCAAACAAAACGCCACCCAAAGGGAAAGAAAGAGAGAGAGAGAGAGAGAGAGCTAGAAACCAATATAACGTAACTGAATCTCATGGACTACCACTCTCAGATCTTGAGCAAACTATAGCCATATAGCAACAGCAATATCCATTTCTTTTTCTCAAAGATTTCCTCCATTTCCCTCAAGAGATTCTCCCTCGCTCTTCCAAGAATCTGCTAGCACCATTCCGATCCCTTTCTCGTCCGTTCTGGTTGAGTTTTCGCCGGATTCGAACTGGCTCTTCCCCGAAGCTGTAGAGTTTCGCGTTCTTGCTCTTCTGATTCCGCGATTTTTGGCGGGTTTCGGACCGTTTCTTGGCCAGTTCTCTCTCCGGCATTCTCTGTTTCGGGCTGTACGGAGCGAGCATCTCGCGGTTTTCGTCCGATTTCGGTGATTTTTGCTTGCAGGAGTCGTTGTGAGGGTTTTATTAGGATTTAACGGCCTGAAGTTCGGTTGTGGATTTTGGTGAGAGAGAGAGAGATTGGTTGGGAGGTTGGCAATGAAGGTAGTGATGGTGTAGTGGCTTTTTGGTAAATATGGACGATAGAGGAGGGTCATTTGTCGCTGTCCGGAGGATTTCGCAAGGTCTGGAGCGAGGCAACACCTGCCATTCAACTTCTGGTAAACTTTTCTTCTTGTGTATCAATTCCTTTTTGTTTTCTTACTGTTTCCAACTTTCTCTCTCTAGAACGTTACTTTGGCCTGTTATTTAATGTTTCCCTCTTTCTCTCTCTCTAGAATTCTTATCCCTCTATTTTTGAATTTTCTTTCTTTTCTTTTCTTTTTTTCTTTTTTTCGTTTATTGCTTTGTTTTTGAGGTTTAGATCTGTGATTCGGAAGTGAATCATTAGGGCGTAGCTCTGAGTATATGCGAAGTTCTAAACTGACTTCATGTCTTCCGCTTTTCTTGATTGCTGTGGTGGGTGATTTTTTGAGATGGCTACAGGTTTTTATTATAAGTCCTTATTTTATGTGAATTTTTATTATGTTTTTGTGTAAATTTAGTGTATGCGAACCTCGGGAGCGTGAATGTGATGATAAAACTGTTATATTGGATTGATTTTTCTAGAAAGCAATCGGACTAGATTTGTACGCTAGAGTCCTTCTCATCATTCATTTTGTCCTATTGATGCTTCTAAAATCGCATCAATGTGTCTGTGGAAGACGGTAACTATAACAAACGAAGTGATCCATTACTGTTGATGCTTTTTTGATCGAGACTAGAGGTTGCTTTTGTGGCGGGGGTTCGTTCTGCACATGTAGTGTGTTCTTAGATTTTACATTGTGATGTGCTTTTACTTTGCATTTATTTGGTAGTCATATTGATTTTTGTATTCCAATTTTTGTATCAATGCGAAGCCCAAGTACTGGGAATGGCTTAAAAGATGTTTGGTACTTCAAATTTTTGTAGCTTTTGCTGGATATGAATGGTTAAGTGCATAATGCACGTTGTTCTGCTCCCTATTTTTAGCTTAGCTAATTGTTAGGCAATACTTTGTCCACACTCTTGAGACTGCCTAAAGTATTGCAGCTGAAAAAAATGAAGAAGATATTTCTAGATCGCTGGTTAATTATGTTAAAATTGTAGCAATCTAAAACTTTGCAGCAGAACATTTAGAAATTTGATTTTCATTAGTTGGCGATTTTCTTTTGTTACAGCTGAAGTTGTGGCAGGATCAGCAGCATGGCTTGGCCGAGGACTTTCTTGTGTGTGTGCACAGAGAATAGAGAATGATGCTCGTCCCTCATTTGATTTAACCCCTGCCCAGGTAAATTTCTTGTGATTTGATGATGGTTTCATCTTATGTCTCTATCATTAACGGACCATGTTAACTATTAAAGCTTGCTAACTTGTCTTCTCAAACAGCCCTTGTGGTTTATGGTGATTAGCCTTTATTCCATGAGTCTTCTAATTTCTTTCACTTTGGTGCTTTCAGGAGGAATGCTTGCAGAGGCTACAGAGCCGTATAGATGTTGCCTATGATAGTTCAACCCCTGAGCATCAGGTACCCCTCTTGCTGAAGATTCCATTGACTTTCTGGAAGTAGATTCAATTTTCAATTAAATTGATTGAATATGCAGGATCGCAATTTGCATGGGTTCCTACTTTTTTCTTCTTCTTATCCTTATGGTTTGTTTGTTTGTAAATTTACATCTGTACATCCAGACAAATTGGTTAAATCAACATGGCTTATCTGTACATCAAAGTATTGAATTGTTAAGGCTCTAGTAGTTATATTCCATCTCATTGTTTTAGGAAGCTTTAAGGGCTTTATGGAGTGCTTCTTTTCCTGAAGAGGAACTACGCGGTTTAATATCTGAGCAGTGGAAAGATATGGGTTGGCAAGGGAAAGATCCATCAACAGATTTTAGGTAAATAGTGTTTCATCCATCATCTCCATAGCACATTTGTTGCTAACTCTTGCTTTCATTTGTTAACATTTCATGTCACCAATTAGTGCAATTTGGACTTTTATCTGGCAGAGGTGGTGGTTTCATATCATTGGAGAATTTGTTGTACTTCGCCAAGAATTTTCCGGTATAGCCTGTTTCTTATCTTGTTCTCAGTTTCCCCTGTTTCTCATCTTGTTTTCTTTTCTTGTTCTCTATCCCACCCTTTTCCCCCTTCCATACATATTTCAAATGCTGACAAATAGATGTTTGGATGTAAGAGAATGCTGTTGTTACTAGCAAGTTCTTAAAACGTCTGATTATATGAAATGGGAGAGGCAGTTTGAAGTTTGTGAGTGATTAGCTTCATTACATTGGAATGAATGGAAGAACTAATGGTTGTCTATTTGTTTGTTTTTTTTAATCATTTTATAACATTTTCTCTAGAAATAAGGTACTAGTGGTTTGATGCTTTTTTTCTTTCTTGGTGCCTGCAGCTTTATTTGATGGTTGTAATCGCCTTTATTAGTAAGAACAATGTTTTTCCTGTTTGAATGAATGTTATGCATTTAAAAGGTTAATTTGTTGGAAAGTGATTTATGAGGTGGGAATATATTGGTGAACTAAAACTGGAACTTTCTTGTTAGTTAATTTCTATCAGGAGTCCTTCTGACCGACTCTACAACTGGACCTTTCTTTTTAATAACAATTTGAAGTTCAATGCATTGCAGGGGTTTAGTTTTTCTTGAACTAGTACTAGCAATGTTTCATCTGACCCGACTTTTTATGTATCTTATCAAGATAGAGGGGGTCTTTTGAGATCCGGACATATTTTTTAAACCTCTTGAAATTCTTTTTCTTCTTTTCCTTATCCTTATCAACATGTATATGTATTATTATTATTATTAGTTTTAAAAAGATAAATAGCTATTCTAAGTATATAGATTCCACTTGAAGATGAAAGCTGCAACCTTTGAGTCTGGAAATTGCCGAAGTCTTTTTCACATTTGAACAGAACTTGTTCAGTGGGATACTCTCTCACACTCTCTAAATACATATCCAAAGATGAAGTTTGAAAGCTGTTGATGCATAAATCATAAATCTGGAAGGTTCTCGAGTCTATGTATGGTTGAAACAGAACCTTGATATGTTAGTGGGATCTCTCTCTCTCCCTCTCTCAGCACCCCCCTCCCCCCTCCAAACTTTGCCATATCAACACCTTCCCTTCGGTCCAAATGATAAAAGAAATGAAAAATAACAAAAAACCTTACCTTTCTCTCCCTACTGTCACAGTGGATTTCCTTCCCCTAGATGACAAATATCATGCTTCCCTTTAATAATGATCCTGTGAAGTTTCTTGTTACCTCCTTGAGTTCCATATATTTGAAAGTAGTTCTGCTTGATACAAGTCACCGGAGCAAATGATAGCAGCTTTTCCCTTAAATGTACCTTGAGTATCTTGCCGCCACAGAATCCTGATAGAAAGGTTATAGTGGGTAAAACATTATGTGTAAGGAATGTAAGTTACTGTTGTAGTTGGCATGAGAGGTTTAGAGTGAAGGTAGAGGCTCATTACTCTTGTTGTTAAGTAGCCTACCTCACATATCTTATTATATAGGTTACAACTACAATGAATGACCGGTAGTATGGACTAGTACCTAATCTTTGGGTAATTGTGGTTATTGGACAAGTTTTTTTTTTTTTTTTTGGGTGTTGTGGGGGCCTTCTACTGCGCTGCTTTTCTGGTCTAAACCTGGTGTTTGTCTGAATAACTCTGAAATGATGGTTTTTTCTACCTTGTACTCGCCAGCATACCTTGCATATTTTTTAATGTATACATCAGGATGTGGGCTGTTGATTCTGATAAGCTCGTTGGGAACTGGGCAATAACTACTAAGATATAAATTATTTCAACATACATGTGTTACAGATATGAGACACTTTTGTTTGTAACTTTGCATGACATGGTAAGGGCAAATATTACCAGATGTATAATGCCTGCTTGTCTGTGTGACCAACTTGTTCTTATTAAAGTTGGAGGCACTCTGCAAATTTATTTTTACATTTCTTCAAGGAAAATTTTCAGCGAGTTTAAATATGGCCTTATTAGATGCCAGCTTTTGTTTCTAATTTTTCTAATCCGAAAACTCATGAAACCTTTTAATGCAGAAATCCTTCCAGGATCTTCTTCGAAAGCAGGAAGGCGATCGGTCAGTGTGGGAATACCCATTTGCTGTAGCTGGTGTGAATATCACATTCATGCTTATTCAAATGCTTGATCTGGAAGCAGGTTAATAACATTTCTTCTTAGATTTGTGTTCAGATTGTTAGGAGGATTATCTGCCTTTTCTGAAAGGAATTGGCAAAATTTTCAGAGGGCAGTGCACCATGCCCTGTGGAAATTCTCATTTTTTGACTAGTGAATACTTGTTAGTCCCGTATTCTTCCATTGTACTTTGGCATGTGTGCATGTTAAGTGTATTAAGTCAAATTAAAATGATTTTGTCTTTTTTCTTCTTTCTTTTTTTTTTTGGGGGGTGTGTTGGGGTTGGGTGAATTGCATTGAGTTTATTTTCTTCTCATTTCTGGCACAAAGTAGTGGGTTTTATATGAGGGAAAGATCTCTGGCAGATCCAAGGTATGCTTAGTTGTGTGTTTTCTGAACCTATGAAATACTTGTATCCTATACAGTATGCTAGTAGACGAAATTGCCAGATTTGAGAGTCAACCTTTAATGGTCTTCTGTCTTCCAAATCAATTTGAATAGGAATTTGATTCTTTTCATCTCTTAACCGCTGCTTCAACTGTACAGTGAAACCAAGAACACTGGTGGGAGCAACATTTTTGAAGTTTCTGACAGGTAATGTAGGACTGGTTTTTAGTTCACAACAACTGCATTGTTTTTACATTCTTCTCCCGTCTCATCATGCTTTTTCTACATGCGTTTTGTATAGAATTTGCTGGGTTAACGCATTAAGCAAATGCTTGCTGATGTTAATGTTCAATATGATAATCTGATTCATTCATTGTATTTAACCTCTATTTGCTGTCAATATATATCCTAAAACATTGTAATGCTTTTTGCTTACAGAAAATGAATCGGCATTTGATCTTCTATATTGCATCACCTTCAAGCTCATGGATCATGAATGGCTTTCTATGCGTGCATCATACATGGATTTCAATGTATGGTATTCTCTGCCAGAAAGTTCTTTGTAGAGATATTGAACTTGCTGATTTTAGTTTGCTTGAAAATTTTCTTGATAAATTGTCTCTTTATCTTGTGTTCCTCACAGACCGTGATGAAATCTACGCGGCGGCAGCTGGAAAAAGAGCTTTTGCTTGAAGACATAACATGGTTGGAGGACCTGCCCTCATACAGCCTTCTTACACGATAGTAGATCAGTTTGCTAGAGTTTTAACCAGCAATTATGTAACAGCAAGATTCATGCAATCACTGGAGACACTTGTTTTTAGCTTTAGATAGTATTTGTATATGATGTGGTGTTGTTCCTCATTTTGACACTGCTTGCTCCCAAGACAGCGTGTTGCGATTTGATTTCTCAAAAAGAGGGTTTCTTGAGTTTGTAAGGCTGAGACGATGTGCAAAGAATAATTTCAATCAGCAGGTTTAAACCCTGCAGTTAACCTTTTGCAAAGGTGAAGACCATATTATTCTCACTTATTATTGCAAATTTAAGATGGAGCAATGTTATCCAGCAGAAGATTATATAAATTGATGATGTGGCAGTAAAAATTAGCCATCAGATTTGCACTTGAAAAAAAAAAGAAGAAAAAAATAGTGTGGTATAACAGATTATTAAATATCATGTTACTCTTTAAGATGTAGGTATAATGTTGGATAAGTGCATATCTCAACTCTCAAGTATAGGGTTTGGTGTTTCCTTTTTGATAATTACTTAACAGTTTTCTCATTGAGACAGTATTTTCAAATTCATGAATTGTCCTACCAAAAATAAAAAATAAAAATTCATCAACTGCAACTCCCCCCAACAATAGCAGAATCTTTTATGGCGACTTTTGTTTTATTTTTGTTGCTCACCAAATGACTCGCTTCTTCCTCTTTTTTTATTTTTTGCGATTATGGTCGATATTTCCGAGTGTAAGTGGTGCAATCAATCAAGGCATGTGCTCTCTCTGTCTCTCATACCAATGCATGTACGTCCATTTACACAGCTAACTTCTGTTTCTGTCCAAACCACCATGAATAACCTTCTTCCCATCTCAAGAGGCTCAAATGCTTGCCACCCTTTGGCTATCGTTGGAGGAAATACAGTCTATATAGTTGATTAGATCACGAAAACTTGAGTATGATGAATAGCAGGTGCAATCTTCAGCCTCACACCTCAGACTTACGGTTCTAGCTTCATAAAAGTACACATTTTCTGTCTAAATTACTAGTTATTAGACATCCCGACCTGTTAGTCTGGGTGTCGGCCTCCGCCACTCTTCACCTATACAATCAAGACCAGCTTTAGCACGACCACCACATCACATTGAAGCCATTTCCTTGATCATTACCTAACTTTCTCAATTCATCCAATTGAATTGGTTCATATCCCACAAAACATAAAAAGCTTTCCTTTCAAGCAAAGGGTTGATTAGTTGACACTGAAGTAAGTTTATTCATTCGAAGGGGCTTTTCATGAAATAGCAAAACCCTAGATATCCACTACATCAAGTCAAAAATTATTCTTGGTTTAGAGTCAGACAAAGACTCGTGAAAACCACCATTTAAATAACTTAAAATGCTTAAACTTCAATAGGCGTCATAACATTATATGATATGCAAATACAAGGAAATAGGCTAGCCAAAACTTCTTAACTAGCTTATCAAATGGTAGTGTGAACAATACAAGGATGCTGGGCTTCAAACAGCTCAATCAAGCAAGCATTTATTCATAGATCCACGAGTCGAGGATGCTCTCCCCGTTAATGGGAGTTTCAGGGAACCACAGTGCAATTTCCTTCCTTGCACTCTCAACTGAATCACTTCCGTGAACGACATTACTGCAAAAAAGTAACTTCAGCATCAGATATTTTCGAATCTCATGTGTCACTACTCACTAATCCAAGTTACAATAAAATTAATCATTGTTCAGGTCCCATTTCTTCATAAAATTTCAGTTTCATAAGTCCAAACAATTCCTCAAGAAGACTTTCAAAAGATGAAAGCCAAGCATTTTACATGATATGAGCTAACAACCAACGTTGCGAAAAGCTTTTAAACCCAGAACCAAACCAATTGAGTAGCAGACAAAAACAACATAAAGCCATTTATGGCTACATGATATGACCATAACTCACAACAAAATTACGAAGAGATTATGGTACCAAGATTGCCCAATACTACAAGCAAAGGACACAAACCCTGGTATTTTACAAACTCAATCAGAAAAAGGAAAAATGAAGTTACCTGCCAATGTCAACTGCAAAATCACCACGAATGGTTCCAGGGGCAGCAAACCAGGGGTTTGTGGCCCCAATAATCTTTTGGCCAGTTGTCACAACATTCTTACCCTCCCAAATCATAGCAACAACCGAAGCAGAATCACCAGATATAACGTTGTCAACCAACCCACTGAAAAAGGGCCTTGAAGACAGGTCAGCATAGTGCTTCTCAGCAAAAGCACGCTCCACGGATGCTAACTTCAAACCTAAACATGAAGTCACACATACTCAATACAGACCAAGAAAGGTTTCTATTTACCAGCTAGTTTTAAGTCATACTCAGAGTAGGCCATAATGTTTACAATGAAATTCAGAAGAATAAGCCATCTAAATATTCTTTAATCTAATCATAATGGAGAGATTATACTAGTTTAGATTTTATTTTTTAATGTTTTAGTTTCCCCTTTACTTAAAAGGAGAGAATTTGGAAATTCCAATGAAAATTCATCTAGAAACATGAGTATTTATGACTGAACTTTCTAGGAATAAGCCATACAACATAAAAATTTGCATTTCAGACTAAAATTGGGGGTATAACTTTCCTTAAACAAATCATATATTGGAAACCACCACAGATAAAGTTGACAAGCACATGTTGCAGCCAACCCATAACTATCGCAGCTCATGTTATAAGATCAACTGATAAAAAGATATTACCTTTCAAACAGAAGCCGAACTTCTCAAACCTGCCCACAATCTCCCCAACCTGAAACGTAAATTAAATGCTTTAATAAAACTGAACTCTATTGCCGTCACCAGCAATTGCACACTGAAAATGAAATACAAACATTCAAGTAACAAGTTACAATCTTGGTTTCGAACAGATAAAAGTTCCCAGCTCAACTAAGTAGAACCAGTTGTATGATGGACTAATCTGATTACATTTTCAGTTATTTTCCTCCCGTTTCTCATAAACTAAACACTTGGATCTACAAACACCACCTCACATAACAAACAAAACCCCACAAACCCAGTTCAGTTTCAATCGAAAACTTGCAAGTTCTGGTTTCAGAAAACTAGGAAGAAAAAAAAAACCAAAACTTTCCTACACTTTCGCTTCAGCCAAACACAAAATCCATACAGATAGTAAAAAAAATTGAACTTTCAAATAAAAAAGGAAAAGCCCACGTACCAAGCCCCTCTGGACGCCATCGGGCTTGATCAAGATGAAGGTCTGCTCCATCTCCATCGTTCTCTCTGAAGTATGTTCCCGTTACAAGTCTTGAAAATAAGGGAGACGGTGAAAGGCACCATTGCGAGAAAGAGAGAAAGTACTATATATACTGCTGAAAAGTAGGGCATGCAATTTCACCCGTGTCACGTGAACCCGACATAAGAAATCCGGGTTAGGATTGGGCATAATCGGGTTCGGGTTATAAACGGGTCAGCCTGTTTATGACCCGTTTATAATCATGTCGGGTCAACCCGCGGGGTCATGTGTTGACACGTTTATAGTTGTGTCAGGTCAACCTGTGACCTGGCAGATTGACACCTTTTTTTTTTTTGGTATGGAGTAAACAATACACTCATGCAATAAAATATGCATAGTAATCAAGAAACTTTGGGCAAGTACAGAGCACGGAGACCAAGTTAATAATAACAATAATGTATCAAAAATGGGTTAATTAATTCAGTTTATGGAATCAATGCTGATATATATATATCTGGCATTTGCTAATAACAATGGGGGAGAGTAAAGAGGGAAGAAAGACAAGTAAAACGGAAAAAGCAAGAGAAAAAATGAATAATACAAGGATGCTGGGCTTCAAACAGCTCAATCAAGCAAGCATTTATTCATAGATCCACGAGTGGAGGCTGCCCTCCCAGTTAATGGGAGTTTCAGGGAACCACAGTGCAATTTCCTTCCTTGCACTCTCAACTGAATCACTTCCATGAACGACATTCCTGCAAAAAAGTAACTTCAGCATCAGATATTTTCGAATCTCATGTCACTACTCACTAATCCAAGTTACAACGAAATTAATCATTGTTCAGGTCCCATTTCTTCATAACATTTCAGTTTCATAAGTCCAAACAATTCCTCAAGAAGCCTTTCAAAAGATGAAAGCCAAGCATTTTACATGATATGAGCTAACAACCAACGTTGCGAAAAGCTTTCAAACCCAGAACCAAACCAATTGAGTAGCACACAAAAACAACATAAAGCCATTTATGGCTACATGATATGACTATAACTCACAACAAAATTACGAAGAGATTATGGTACCAAGATTGCCCAATACTACAAGCAAAGGACACAAACCCTGGTATTTTACAAACTCAATCAGTAAAAGGAAAAATGAAGTTACCTGCTAATTTCAATTGCAAAATCACCACGAATGGTTCCAATGTCAGCGTCCGAGGGGTTTGTGGCTCCAATAATCTTTCGACAAGTTGCCACAGCATTCTTACCCTCCCAAATCATAGCAACAACAGGACCAGATATAATGAAGTCAACCAACCCACTGAAAAAGGGCTTTGCAGACAGGTCAGCATAGTGCTTCTCAGCCAAAGAACGATCCACGGATGTGAACTTCAAACCTAAACACAAGTCACACATACTCAATACAGACCAAGAAATGTTTCTATTTACCAGCTAGTTTTAAGTCATACTCAGAGTAGGCCATAATGTTTTCAATGAAATTCAGAAGAATAAGCCATCTAAATATTCTTTAATCTATTCATAATGGAGAGATTATACTAGTTTAGATGTTATTTTTTAATGTTTTAGTTTCCCCTTAACTTAAAAGGAGAGAATTTGGAAATTCCAATGAAAATTCATCTAGAAACATGAGTATTTATGACTGAGCTTTCTAGGAATAGGCCGCACAAGATAAAATTTGCATTTCAGACTAAAACTGGGAGGGTATAACATTTACTTAAACAAATCATATATTGGAAACCATTACAGATAAAGTTGACAAGCACATGTTGCAGCCAACCCATAACTATCGCAGCTCATGTTATAGGATCAACTGTTAAAAAGATATTACCTTTCAAATAGAAGCCCAACTTCTCAAACCTGCCCATGATCTCACCAACCTGAAACATAAAGTAAATGCTTTAACAAAACTGAACCTGCCGTCACCAGCAATTGCACTGTAATGGGTTTTTCTACTAATCTATAACATGTATGGATATTGTATATGGAATATGAAGGATATAGGATTATAATGGAAAGATGATGATGAAATGGATATAGAAATTGTATTGATAAACGTGTTGTTCGAGAAACCCACTCTCCAGATGAAAGCAATTTAAGCAAGTCATTTTTCATACCTCTAATGAATTGGGTTGCTTATATTTATGCAAGCCACATTCAGCTACACAATAATAACTATAACACCCATTATACTAAAAGGCCCATTAAACTTAAAGGCCCACTAACTATCTCCCTTTCATGCACACTGAAAATGAAATACAGACATTCAAATAACAAGTTACAATCTTGGTTTCGAACAGATAGTTCCCAGTTCAACTAAGCAGAACTCGTTGTATGATGGACTAATCTGATTACATTTTCAGTTATTTTCCTCCCGTTTCTCATAAACCAAACACTTAGATCTACAAACACCGCCTCACATAACAAACAAAACCCCACAAACCATTCAGTTTCAATCGAAAACTTGCAAGTTCTGGTTTCAGAAAAATAGGAAAAAAAAAATCAAAAACTTTCCTTTCCTTTCCCACACTTTCGCTTCAGCCAAACACAAAATCCATACAGATAGTAAACAAAATTGAACTTTCAAATAAAAAAGAAAAAACCCACGTACCAAGGCCCTCTGGACTCCATCGGGCTTGATCATGATGAAGGTCTGCTCCATCGTTCTCTCTGAAGTATGTTCCTGTTAAAGGTCTTGAAAATAAGGGAGAGCGTAACGATATGATTGAAAGAATGGGAGAAGGGTTACTATATATATATATATATATATATATATATATGGCTGAAAAGAAAACCCAGGTCTTGAAAATAAGGGAGAGCGTAACGATATGAAGAAAACCCAGGTCTTGAAAATAAGGGAGAGCGTAACGATATGATTGAAAGAATGGGAGAAGGGTTACTATATATATATATATATATATATATATATATATATATATGGCTGAAAAGAAAACCTAAGAGCCTATTTAAGATTGCTTTTGAGAAATAAAGCTTTTAAGTAAAAAAAAAAAAAATTTGTGCAAAACTTTTATTTTTAAGTTAAAAGCACTTTTAAGCATGTCAAACACAATCCCCAACAGGATCGGGATCCCTAACAATAGTGAGAAAATTGCTGGGGGATTTTTTTTGAAATCCTAACCCTTTATTTTGATCCAAAGACTATAAATTTGCCATATGTTTTATTTAATATAAAATAATAAAATATTATTTAAAATTTAAAAATAAATATAAAATAAAATCATAAAATAATAAAATTATTTATTAAAAAAATAAAATTATTAAAAAAAAGAATGGGGTTGCTCGGCCACCCCATTCTCCCCTAGGAGTGGCTGCCACCCAAGTAGCGCCGCCACCACCTCTTTTTGCTTCTTTTCTTGCTCGCCTAACTTTCCTCGGCTTCCTTTTTCAGATCTGCTCTGCAACCCACGAAGATGAAATACCCATCCCTTCAAAAAGTCTCTGTGCCCACATTTTCCTCATATCTCAAAGTGAAATACCCATCTTTGATCTTTGCGTTCGAGTGAGATTAGAAAGAGAGAAGGAGCAAAAAGAGAGTGGCCTTTTGGAACCCGGATGTCTCATGTGAGATGAAGAGGAAGACCCACTCCACCCTCTTCCACTTCGATCTTTCACTCCTCATTGTCCTCTTTCTTGGTGCAAGATCGGTTCAGGCTACCGTTAGGGTTGATATCAACCCCATGGAGGCCTTATCGACGCCAAGCCTTGTACATCAAGCGCAGCCATTACACAGGACGAAGTTCGGCAACCGAGGTGAGAAAGTCACCAGAGACCCATCTCTGGTTTTCAAAACCCAACAATCGAAATGCTTATATTGCATTGCAAGCTTAGAAGGAAGCTATTCTCTCGATCCCTTGAATCTCACCGCCAATTGGGTTGGATCTAATTGGGTTTTGAGCAACCACAAGATCCGCATTGATCTCAAGGTGACATTCTTTGGTGGCGAACCACCGTGGATGATACTGAGCTTTCTCGACATGGCTTTCTGCCAAACCAATGCAGGCCGGCTAGCTCGGGGTAGCTGAATCATAGCCTTCTCGTCATCAATTTCATGGATCCGCAATAAACTTCAATTTGCTAAGCTCCTTTCGAGAGCTCGTTGAGACTAACAGAAGACAGAAGAATCACTTCGATCAATCGAAAAAATCCATGGCGCCACCTCCAAAGGTTGGTTGGTGATGGCCGACGCCACCCACCTGGGTGGTGGCCGCCAACCTAGGGGAGAATGGGGTACGAGCAACCCCATTCTTTTTTTTAATAATTTTATTTTTTTAATAAATAATTTTATTATTTTATGATTTTATTTTATATTTATTTTTAAATTTTAAATAATATTTTATTATTTTATATTAAATAAAACATGTGGCAAATTTATAGCCTTTGGATCAAAATAAAGGGTCAGGATTTCAAAAAAAATCCCCCAGCAATTTTCCCACTATTGCTGGGGATCCTGATCCTCCACAACAGGCCCTAAGTACAAGAGAATATTCGCTTCAGAACCATTCGTTTGTTTGGTTTTTTTTTTTTTTTTTTTGTCATCATGAGTTCAATCCTTGAAAATTTTTGTCTTCAATAATTTTAGGGTAAATATAATAAATCCTTGGGTCAACCCTTCAGAATTTTAAAATACTTAAGTTTTTTTTCTTCTAATATTTACTCTCTGGGTCGTTTACAATTACAATAAAATCTCTGCCATCATTTTTTTTTCTAACAGCTGTTAACTGGGATAAAAATGCACCATTTTGGGAGATGCCACGTTAGATGCCGCTGTACAGGTAGGATCCAAAACGTGCTGTTTTGGCTTAAACATGGGGGTTTTTGTTACACCCCCTAGCCCACTCGTGCGAGCAGACCATCCCCATCCACCCAAACCCATCTCCCCCGACACCGACCCATCGGTGCACCAACCTAGAGTCCGTCGCACCACCAGCGCACTCACTGCCAACATAGACCATACCGAAGGTCCACTCGCTATTGCGATTCAGGCACTCCACCGGCGGCATGCATTCTGGATACTATGGCTCCATTTTTCCAATTTTTTTTTTTTTTTTTGGAAAAAATTGAATCTAAGCAGGTATTCCGAAATTTCGTTAGAGGTTTTGTTGTTTTAAATGTATAAAAGCTTTTTATTATAGTTTTGGTTGGGTGTTGGTTGATTATGAAGTTGTGACAAAACCCCACATGCCGTGTTGCGATGATGTGTTTCGTTTTCTCATTCTTTGAATTTATAGATTTTATTGCATGACATAATAGGATTTTCAATGATGCATTCTAGTTAAAAAGGATTGGTAGTGGGTTTTGTGATGGCCCTGAAAACTGACAGTTGTGGTTCCGAATGCTGATTAAATTTGTTTGTAATGCTGTTTTTTAGTAGTCCAGTGGGATGTTGTGAACTTTTGTCAACTAATTACAAGGCCTTCTTAATTTAGAAAAAAAAAAGAAAAAGAAGAAGGAATAAATGAATAATTATGTTCATTGTCGATCACAGTTTTGGAAGCATAGGAATTCATTGAATATTGATTGAGATGAGAAATTGTTATTTTATAAATTTTATTATTATCTCCCACATTAGTTGTATATTGTTAGGTCCCGGTAATAAGATGAACAGAATATAGAAAATTATTAGTGAAGCAAATAATGAAGACGAATTCTACACTAAGAAGCTAAAAAAAGTTTGTAATTTTTACCTTAGTTAAACCCATAAAATATTTGTTTTGGTTTGCTGCTAATAAGTTAGGATTTCATTGTAGAACGAACAGTTATCGTCGTCTGCATCTGTAAAATCAACATCCACGACTTTCGTTCTTTTTTTCTTTTTTCTTTTTTTTTTTTTTTTTAGGGGGGGGTTGGGGGTGAATTGCATTTTGTTTATTTTCTTCTCATTTCTGGCACAAAGTAGTGGAT
This sequence comes from Carpinus viminea, assembly GCA_013348765.1. NCBI lineage: Eukaryota > Viridiplantae > Streptophyta > Magnoliopsida > Fagales > Betulaceae > Carpinus > Carpinus viminea. The sequence goes on from CP054668.1 coordinate 14,150,042, forward strand.
TTTATATGAGGGAAAGATCTCTAGCACATCCAAAGTATGCTTAGTTGTGTGTTTTCTGAACTTATGAAATACTTGTATCTCCTATACAGTATGCTAGTAGACGAAATTGCCAGATTTGAGAGTCAACCTTTAATGGTCTTCTGTCTTCCAAATCAATTTGAATAGGAATTTGATTCTTTTCATCTCCTAACCGCTGCCTTCAATTGTACAGTGAAACCAAGAACACTGGTGGGAGCAACATTTTTGAAGTTTCTGACAGGTAATGTAGGACTGGTTTTTAGTTCACAACAACTGCATTGTTTTTACGTTCTTCTCCCGGCTCATCATGCTTTTCTACATGCGTTGTGTATAGAATTTGCTGGGTTACCGCATTAAGCAAATGCTTGCTGATGTTAATGTTCAATATGATAATCTGATTCATTCACTGTATTTAACCTCTATTTGCTGTCAATATATTTCCTAAAACATCGTTATGCTTTTTGCTTACAGAAAATGAATCGGCATTTGATCTTCTATATTGCGTCACCTTCAAGCTCATGGACATGAATGGCTTTCTATGCGTGCATCATACATGGATTTCAATGTATGGTATTCTCTGCCAGAAAGTTCTTTGTAGAGATATTGAACTTGCTGATTTTAGTTTGCTTGAAAATTTTCTTGAAAAATTGTCTCTTTATCTTGTGTTCCTCACAGACCATGATGAAATCTACGCGGCGGCAGCTGGAAAAAAGAGCTTTTGCTTGAAGACATAACATGGTTGGAGGATCTGCCCTCATACAGCCTTCTTACACGATAGTAGATCAGTTTGCTAGAGTTTTAGCCAGCAATTATGTAACAGCAAGATTCATGCAATCACTGGAGACACTTGTTTTTAGCTTAGATAGTATTTGTATATGATGTGGTGTTGTTCCTCATTTTGACACTGCTTGCTCCCAAGACAGCGTGTTGCGATTTGATTTCTCAAAAAGAGGGTTTCTTGAGTTTGTAAGGCTGAGACGATGTGCAACGAATGATTTCATAAAAGTTTAAACCCTGCAGTTAACCTTTTACAAAGGTAAAAGACCATATCATTCTTTCACTCATTAATGTAAATTATTTAAGATGGAGTAATGTTATCTAATAGACAATTATATAACTTGATGATGTGACAGTAAAAATTAACCATTAGATTTACACTTTAAAAAAAAAAAAAAAGTGTGATATAACAGATTATTAAATATCATAAAAGTTCTCACATTTTGTCCAAATTACTAGTTATTAGACATCCCGACCCATTAGTTTGGGTGTCGGCCTCCGCCACTCTTCGCCTATACAATCAAGACCAGCATTAGCATGACCACCACATCACATTGAAGCCACTTCCTTGATCATTACCTAACTTTCTCAATTCATCCAATTGAATTGGTTCATATCCCACAAACATAAAAAGCTTTCCTTTCAAGCAAAGGGTTGATAGTTGACACTGAAGTAAGTTTATTTATTCGAAGGGGCTTTTCATGCAATAACAAAACCCTAGATATCCACTAGATCAAGTCAAAAATTATTCTTGGTTTAGAGTCAGACAATGACTCGTGAAAACCACCATTTAAATAACTTAAACAGCTTAAACTTTAATAGGGTCATAACATTACATGATAAGCAAATACAAGGAAATAAGCTAAGCCAAAACTTCATAACTAGCTTATCAAATAGTAGTGTGAACAATACAAGGATGCTGGGCTTCAAACAGCTCAATCAAGCAAGCATTTATTCATAGATCCACGAGTGGAGGCTGCTCTCCCAGTGAATGGGAGTTTCAGGGAACCACAGTGCAATTTCCTTCCTTGCACTCTCAACTGAATCACTTCCGTGAACGACATTCCTGCAAAAAAGTAACTTCAGCATCAGATATTTTCGAATCTCATGTGTCACTACTCACTAATCCAAGTTACAATGAAATTAATCATTGTTCAGGTCCCATTTCTTCATAACATTTCAGTTTCATAAGTCCAAACAATTCCTCAAGAAGACTTTCAAAAGATGAAAGCCAAGCATTTTACATGATATGAGCTAACAACCAACGTTGCGAAAAGCTTTCAAACCCAGAACCAAACCAATTGAGTAGCACACAAAAACAACATAATGCCATTTATGGCTACATGATATGACTATAACTCACAACAAAATTACGAAGAGATTATGGTACCAAGATTGCCCAATACTACAAGCAAAGGACACAAACCCTGGTATTTTACAAAGTCAATCAGTAAAAGGAAAAATGAAGTTACCTGCCAATTTCAACTGCAAAATCACCACGAATGGTTCCAGGGGCAGCGTCCGAGGGGTTTGTAGCTCCAATAATCTTTCGACCAGTTGTCACAACATTCTTACCCTCCCAAATCATAGCAACAACAGGACCAGATATAATGTAGTCAACCAACCCACTGAAAAAGGGCTTTGAAGACAGGTCAGCATAGTGCTTCTCAGCAAAAGAACGCTCCACGGATGTGAGCTTCAAACCTAAACACAAGTCACACATACTCAATACAGACCAAGAAAAGTTTCTATTTACCAGCTAGTTTTAAGTCATACTCAGAGTAGGCCATAATGTTTTCAATGGAATTCAGAAGAATAAGCCATCTAAATATTCTTTAATCTAATCATAATGGAGAGATTATACTAGTTTAGATTTTATTTTTTTAATGTTTTAGTTTCCCCTTTACTTAAAAGGAGAGAATTTGGAAATTCCAATGAAAATTCATCTAGAAACATGAGTATTTATGACTGAACTTTCTAGGAATAAGCCATACAACATAAAAATTTGCATTTCAGACTAAAATTGGGGGTATAACTTTCCTTAAACAAATCATATATTGGAAACCACCACAGATAAAGTTGACAAGCACATGTTGCAGCCAACCCATAACTATCGCAGCTCATGTTATAGGATCAACGGATAAAAAGATATTACCTTTCAAAAAGAAGCCCTTCCTCTCAAACCTGCTCATGATCTCACTAACCTGAAACATAAATTAAATGCTTTAATAAAACTGAACTCTATTGCCGTCACCAGCAATTGCACACTGAAAATGAAATACAAACATTCAAATATCAAGTTACAATCTTGATTTCGAGCAGATAAAAGTTCCCAGCTCAACTAAGCAGAACCAGTTGTATGATGGACTAATCTGATTACATTTTTCAGTTATTTTCCTCCCGTTTCTCATAAACCAAACACTTGGATCTACAAACACCACCTCACATAACAAACAAAACCCCACAAACCCAGTTCAGTTTCAATCGAAAACTTGCAAGTTCTGGTTTCAGAAAACTAGGAAGAAAAAAAAAACCCAAAACTTTCCTACACTTTCGCTTCAGCCAAACACAAAATCCATACAGATAGTTAAAAAAATTGAACTTTCAAATAAAAAAGGAAAAGCCCACGTACCAAGCCCCTCTGGACGCCATCGGGCTTGATCATGATGAAGGTCTGCTCCATCGTTCTCTCTGAAGTAGGTTCCTATTACAAGTCTTGTAAATAAGGGAGACGGTGACGATATAATTGAAAGAAATGGAGAAGGGGTGAAAGAAATGGAGAAGGGGTACTATATATATGGCTGAAAAGAAAACCCTAGCCTATGTGCAAGAGAATATTCGCTTACATAATTTGTTTTTTTTGCTTACTATTATGTCCTAAACCTTACTACTATTATGTCCTAAACCTTACTAATATATGGAATAAGATCATGTCAATTTCAAATGAAATGGATAATATCTATTTAATGTAAAATGAGGGATAATATTATAAATTTAATTCTTCAATTTTAATGTTAAGACAATACTACCCTTTATTTTACACTAAATGGATATTATCCATTTCATTTGAAATGGATGGGATCATATTCCCTACTATATGCCGTTTGTTTGTTTGTTTTTTTTTTTTTTTTTATCAGTTCAATCCTTAAAATTTTTTATCTTAAATAATTGGGGAAACTTTACTAACCCCTTAAGTTTGGCCATGTTTACAAATATCCCCTTAACGTTCAAAAACTCTCACTTACTCTCTTGAACTTTTAATTGCTCTTAATTTGGACCCATCCATACAAATTAGGAAAAAAAACCAAAATACCCATAATTTTCATTTTTTAAAAAAATAAAAAAACATTTTGGAAGTTGAAATTTTAAATAGTGAATTTTAAACAGTGACTTTTGTATAAAATTCCAACTTCCAGATTTTTTTTTTATTTTTTTTAAAAATAAAAATATGAGTATTTTGGTCTTTTTAAAAAATTTTGTGCCCTAATTTGTACGAATGGGTCCAAATTGAGAGCAATTGAAAGTTTAAGGGGGTAAGTGAGAGTTTTTGAACGTTAGGGGGGTATTTGCAAAAATGGCCAAACTTCAGAGGGATTAGTGAAGTTTGCCCTAAATAATTTTAGGTGTTTGATGGGTCCAATGCCATTTTTTCCAACAGTTCATTTGAGAGCAAAATAAGACCAACGGCCCTGATTATGACAGCAAAATAAAAGAAAAAGAAAAAGTGTTGGCGTTGTGTTCGAACCATATCATTTGGCTACCTTCAAGAGTTAAATTGTGATGGTCGAACCATTCTCTTTGCTAAAAGGTGATTTCGTGGTCACCCTCAAATGTCAGTTTAAGAGTAACACGACCATTCCATATGAGAGTTTTGAATGATGTGACCATCGTAATGAGAATCAGGAGTGACTGCAATCATCATCGATTGATTGAAACGTGGGACAATTGTAGCTATCTTAAAATTTGTCATTTTGAGTGGTCTAACTAGCTCATTGGCTAAAAAGGTGACTTGATCACCCCTAAACCATTTTGTTGATGCACAGTTTCCAAATGGTGACGTGGTACACTTTCATTTTGCTAGGTAGTTGTTATCGAGGAATTTGAGTAGTTATCCGTATCAAGATCTTAGGACATCAAGATAGGATTTGGTTGTTGTGAAGTTTGTATTTCGAATACATGCTCATATTGTATTTGATCCGTGTTTCCTAGGGCTCGTCATTTGAATTTAATGGATAAGATTAGATCGAATGCCATTCAAATGAGTTTGAATTTGATCCCTAAATTTAAGGATATTGGATACAAGGGCTTCGAATTGAAGGTCTCGGACCCTGAGGTCTCGATTGTCTAGGCCTCGAATTCGAGTCCTAGGTCTCAGATCCTTCCGTCTCGGAGGCTTGGGGCCTGAGATGTTCTTGGGCTTTGAGTTGGGCTTTTACTTGAGTTGGTGAACTTATTGGACCTATCAAAGTTTGATCCATGACCCAATACATTCAAAGTAGTGGTTTAACAACCTTAACAAACACCAAAAAACCAATTTCCTTTTTCAAAAAACCACTATTTTCGAACAATATATATATTTTTCAAAATAATGGTTTTTCTTTCTTTCTTTTTTGGTCTTTTGAAGGATGAGTACTGATTTATTTTATTTTTATTTAATGATGAGGAAGAATATTCAAGGTTTTCAAGTTGATAATTTTAGCCGTATTATTCATATATTCTAGTTCTCTCACAAAGTTGGATGCTTTCTAATAAGTTATTTTGGTAATCTAAAGTAGGGATAACCTATTAGTGGTAGTCCAAATGGTAACCACATCCTCCTTAAAAACATAATATTCCAATTTAAAGTAAAGCAGATGGAATGGCATTACATTCTTTCTTTTTCCTTTTTTTTATCCAATAACTATTATACCTTACTACCATAGATATATATTTATAAGATGTTTATGTGATATGTAAGGTTACTCTATATTAATAAGAATATGGGCTTATTCGTTATTTTAAGCACTCCAATTTTACCTATTATTAGAGGAGTGTTTGCCTAAAAATTTATTCAAATATGCCTCTCAAACTCTTCTTAATCTCCCACCAACACCAAATCGTCATTTTTGTTCAAGGCAAAGCACACTTTGTTGAATGACGATTCCCTATAATTAAATTGTCTAAATAAAACAAAATTTATAAGAATTGTGAGGCTCACTTGTCTCGAATAGGTGAATCCTATATTTTAAGCTGTTCGGAGTAGGTGGGATTGACAATTCCTCTCTTATAGGCTGCATGAATTTATATGTTATTAAGAAAGCCTAATAACATAACATCTCAATCCTACAGTATGATCATAAGATCTTCCCTTCCTATAATGGCTTGCTCTTCGCTTGTTTAATTCATGTTTATGTCCGTTTATCACGTCGTGTATTAGTGAGCATGTACTTCATGGACCACCTCTTGGTGGCCAAGATTCGTGGTGTTAGAGACAGAACCAAAATTTTTTGTGTGGGAGTATGAATTTACATAAATAAATACATGCATAAATACAAAGAGTAGTAAAATAAAAAACTAAATTATCTAGCCATTTATGGGGTGAAAAAGTCATCATTGACAATTCAACAAGGCCATATTGCTAGGTTTTGTACATATGTGATTGTTAAGTTGTTAACCATGAAGCTCGGTCCCAAATAACGAGAGAGATGTAAAAAGCAGGTCCGATTAATATCTTGATTTCCAAAGTTTTAAACCAACATTTTCTTTTGTTTAATATTCTATCCTTTGAGTTTGGGTCTGACATGATACACTAATTATGTAAAGTTAGCAAACAAAAATTGATTATAGGGACCAAATATCAAACTTTATATCTTCTCTAATTTTGGCAAATAAACAATATGGGATCGAATTCAATATATATCCTTAATATTTTCAGCCTCTTAACAATTTATAAAACACACACTTAGGTTTCGTTTGTTTCGACGTAAAATGTTTTATGTTGATTTATTATTATTATTATTTTTAGTATTTGGCACATATGGAAAACTCCAATTTATAGAGAAATGATAAAAATCATTAAATTTTTGTGGAACTCACATGAGTTTACAAATCTAATAAATTTAGAATGATATATATATATCATCGTATTAAACTTTAAATTAAGAAAATGTCCAATACAGTTGGGGTTAATTTTTGATCAAATTGTAGGAAAGACAAAGACCAAGAGGAAAAGAAATAGGGTCAGTTTTGACATCTAAATATATTTTTAGTCATTTGTAAATGGGTTCTGATTCCTGATTCTCTTCTATCGGGTCTTCTTTCTGGGGCATAATTTTATTTATTTTTTAAATGATGAATAAGGCATACATTTTCTTAATTAATTGAAAGTCTAGCTACTAAATGAGAACAGCAGTAGGCTCAAGCTTTATCCAAAAGATATAGGGCCCGTTTTTTTATATATATGCCTCTTGTTAAGTAGTTTATGGCCCAAAACTTGCATCTTGGAATGGTCTTGTAACTTGATTCCGCATTCATTTTATTGTTCTAAATGGCCAAAACCTCAATTTCTTTCTTTTATTTACTAAATCTTTATTATTATTATTTATTTGTTCCTATATACTTATTTCAAACTCTTAACTACTTAAAATCTAAATCAATTTCCATTTAATATCACTTCTTTAATTACATGCTATAGTTTTAATTTTATTTGGATTTGATTTCTAGCCATAAATCTTTTTGGTACAAGAAATTTGAAAGAGCAAAACAATTTAATTGAGGAATATATGCCGGGGATGATGCTAAATGATCAAGTACAGAGCATACATATCACGACTTCAAGTTCTTCCAGAATATTTTATGTTTATGAACTCTCTCTTAAATCCTTTAGAATTAATTGTTCATCCTAACCTAGTCGGCGTGAAAGTTTATGTTTGATTCAAGTTGAAAAACGCTAAACAGATAAATATCACAATTTATGCGGAATTAACGGATATTTAAATCTACGCAAGCAATCACAAAAATATGAAAAATCAAACACAAAGATTTTGGTGACGAAGAAGAAACCTTTTAGAAATAGATCTAAAAGTAAAACCTCTCCGGAGTAGCCAAACCCAGGAAATTACTATCAAAAGATTATCTAGAGATTACAAACACTAGGAGCACTTACAACCCTTTGCAAGACCTTGGCTTTGTAAGATCGACAAGCCTCCAACTCGTCTCCTCGCTCACAATCTTCTTCAACGTGATTCTCCTTTACCGGACTCTTCCGATAGACTTCTCAATTATATTCACAAACAAATTAACAAAGATCCTCTAAGAGGAACAACAAGGTTCACAAATAATTTTCTCTTTAAGCATAGCCTCTCACAAACTCTCTGGGGGAGGGGGGGAATTCGTACATCTCTTTTTTTTATAGAGGTATATTTATAATAGCCATATCATCCCTAGACCTAGGAAGTATTTTCAATTCATTTAAAACTGTTACAGGAAGGCGGCATCCGGACGGGAACATGTGCCGTCCGGACGGGGCAACAAAACACGTCCAAAACGTGTTTTTAACACATGCTCGTCTGCAGTCTCGTCCGGACGAGATTGCATACGAGCTATTCTGCCAACTTCTCTTTATGGCCCATTTTGACCTAGTAAACATTGGAATTAGTTGAACCTCGTGAAACATGACTTTGTAGATCTTTGAGTTATCTTTCCAATGCCATAAAGATTGATCCAATCCAGGCCTAGAACTCTAGATATGGTCTTTTTAGTAAATGTCGTCCGGACGAATTTCAAACGACACTGCAGATGAGGCTCTCGGGAATTCTTGTTTATCGAGCTTGTTCGGACGGGTTTGCAGACGAGATTGCAGACGAGGCTCTTTGAAAAAATATAATTCTTCGAGCGTCCGGACGACCTTTCTTCTCGTCTAAGCGGTGGCACTTTTGATCACCATTTTGCTTACCGAATTACGCCAACAAGAACTTACAAATTCCCCATTTGGCAATTCGGTGACAAAATCAATTGGACGAGTCATCCATCAATCCCCAATTTTTACTCCCCTTTTTGTCACAAATTGACAAAAGATATCATGTTTCCTGAAACACTCAACAAAAATCATCAAACACATATGTGGAACAGGAAAAGTGTAAACACAACTCATGATCACAGATAGGAAAATGTATGAAGATAAAGCAAGATCATGAATAATAGAAACTCCCCCTTAATATATGGCTCAAAAAACAACAAGCAACTTGAAATGAAAAATGTTTCTCCCCTTCAAGAAATCAAATGAACACACATGATAAACACATAAAAAATTCATGAATTTCGGCAATGAATAATCCAAGCATGTTCCAAATATACAAAATATACATGAGATTTGAAGTGACAACAAGACATTGAAATTGTTTAACCCAAGCCAAATAAAAATGTTTCATTCAACCCATGCTTGTGTGTAGTGTGTGTGAGCCATCAAAAAATTGGAGTTTCACCACCATGAGGTTTTGACAAGTATCTTAAATCAAAAGTCAAACCTTATCATACTAGGGCCTAGCCATTCTCATCCTATACATTTCTCATTGTAAAACAATTTGCACAAGTTTGACACAGTGAAATAAATTCCTTTTGGAATATGATCTTTTGATTTTATTTGTTTCACTATTTTGTTTCTTTTTCTCTATGAGAAAGTGTCTTTAAACATGTAGGGCTTATAACAACCAAGAAAGCAGGAAATTTTTAAGCCATAGGTTCAACTAGCAAATGATCAATTTGAAACAAATACTAGTCAAAAACCTCATATGGTTACCCAAAAAAATACAAGCTTAAATGTGCACAAGAGATTAAGCATAGGCAAAACGTACCACATAAACTTAGGCTTTAGGTAACCACAAGACCAAGTCCATTGAACAAAAGTTCATCTCATGCATATTAAGAACATTCCAAGACGCAAGGGATTAAATCCATAAAGGCAACATGAGAATTTAATGGACTATCTAGGTGCATAAGACAAAAGAAGAAAGAAAAACAACTAACTAAACATATTTTTGCCTTTTTGAAAAAAAATTTTTAACAAAAAAAATGCACACAAAAGAAATTTAACAAAACAAAAACAAAAACAACATGCTCTAAGAAATGCAAGGATAAACATTAAAAACAATCCTAGACATGTTACTGGCTCACCTAAAATAAGGTGAGTTCATTACCACTCCCCCTCAATGGGTGAATGGTATCATCCTTCTTAACCCACACTTGAGTGATCTTAGGTCTAGGTTTATGGACTTTTTCAAACTTGTCTAACCTAGATCCCTTCATCATTGTGACCAAACCCTCACAATCTTTCCTAGATACAGAATTTTTATTCTTCTGTATATGAGGTTTCAAATTAAAACAATGAGGTCGAATGTGACCCACTTTTCTACAATGATGGCATGTAGGGACAAACCTTTGAGAAGGTAATTTCCTAGGAGAATGCGCGACTTTAGGCTTAGGTATAGATGCATTAGGTACAAAAGAATTTTTCTTACCTTTCTTACCTTGTCGAATCGGAGAAACTACGAGCTTTCCTTCACCTAAGGATTCTTCTACTTTAACTGGTTTAACAAACACAATCTTTGAAGTAGGAGCACGATTAGAAGAACAAGATACAGTTTTATCAAATCCTAAACTAGATTTGTCACTAGAACGCTTCTGAGCATGCAACATTTGATTAAGCTTTTCACTAGAGAAAGTACTCAAATGATTTCTAGTTTCAATCATCATTTTGGAGGGATTTATTCTTAGCAATCAACATATGATTTTCAGATTTTAGAGAATTGCAAACAACATGTGAATCACTCAATTCTTTCAGCAACTTATCCCTTTCAAGTTCAAGATTCTTGACATCCTTAACAATTTTTAAGTTAGTATTTCTAAGTGTAGAAAAATTTTCCTTCAAATTGTCAAAGGAGTTTTGAAGGTCACTAACCCTATTTGATTCATTTTCATAAGTAGACTGAACTTCTGATTGATTAGAACCATCATAATCATAGAAAGCACCAAATGCTACATAATTTGGAGAATCATCAAGAACCTCCTCATCAGTGTCACTCATGGTAATATTGAAGGCTTTTTTATCATTTGGTCTATTACTCATGAGGTTAGCACAATCCTTGCGCAAATGACCATAGCCAGAGCACTCATAACATTTTGGACCACGTAGGTCTCTTTCTTCTAGCTTTTCAAAACTCTTGGGAATTCGATGTCTAAACTTATTGAACTTTCTAGCTACCAAGGCAAGTTCCTCATCACTTGGTTCCTCATCAGATAACTCGTCAGAGTTCTTCCTAAGAGTTCTAAGGGCAAGATCCTTATCATTTCTAGGTTTAGACAAAGAAAACTCATAAATTTGCAAGGCACCAACTAACTCTTCTATCCTCATGGTTTGATCGATTGCATGACTCAATGGTCATTACCTTCATTTTGAATCTTTTAGGGAGTGATCTCATAACCTTTCTAACTATCTTAGTGTCAGAAACTTTCTTTCCTAGATTTATCATGGAGTTTCTAATTTCACTAAGTTTACCAAAGAAGTCATTAAAAGTCTCATCCTCTAACATTTCAATTTTCTCAAACTTAGAAACTAACATTTGAAGTTTCACTTTAACAAGATTTGTTCCTTCATAAGTAGTTTCTAAAATCTCCCATGCATCTTTGGCACTATCACAATTTGAAATTCATAGCTTTGTCATTCAAGAGATTTGTTTTCAAAAGACCATAGACTCAGGTTTAGGCTTATCGGAGCTTGAAATCTAGATTCAATAACAAACCAAATGTCTATTGATTTTAGGAAAAATCTCATAAGGAACTTCCAATAGCCATAATTTGATCCATCAAAGTTAGGCACAGTGTTAAGGGTTTGAGACATTTAAACAATAAACATGGATCACACTCAAGAAACTAATCCAAACAGAGTGAACCCGCTCTGATACTTATTGAAAAATGCTAAATAGATAAATATCACAGTTTATGTGAAATTAACGGATATTTAAATCTACGCAAGCAATCACCAAAATATGAAAAATCAAACACAAAGATTTTTGTGACGAAGAGGAAACCTTTTAGAAACAAATCTAAAAGTAAAACCTCTCTGAGGCAGCCAAACCCAGGAAATCACTATCAAAAGATTATCCAGAGATTACAGACACTAGGAGCACTTACAACCCTTTGCAAGACCTTGGCTCTGTAAGATCGACAAACCTCCAACTCGTCTCCTCTCTCACAATCTTCTTCAACGTGATTCTCCTTTACCGGACTCTTCCGATAGACTTCTCAATTACGCTCACAAACAAACTAACAAAGATCCTCTAAGAGGAACAACAAGGTTCACAAATAATTTTCTCTTTAAGCATAGCCTCTGAACTCTCCGGGGGAATTGTACTTCTCTTTCTATAGAGGTGTATTTATAATAGCCCCATCATCCCTAGACCTAGGAAGTAGTTTCAATTCATTTAAAACTGTTACAGGTAGGCGGCGTCTGGAGGGGAACATGTGCCATCCAGATGGGGCAACAAAACACGTCCAAAACATGTTTTTAACACATGCTCGTCTGCAGTCTCGTCTGGACGAGATTGCAGATGAGCTATTCTACTGACTTCTCTTTATGACCCGTTTTGACTTAGTAAACATTGGAATTATCTGAACCTCATGAAACATGACTTTGTAGATCTTTGAGTTAGCTTTCCAACGCCGTAAAGATTGATCCAATCCGAGGCCTAAAACTCTAGATATGGCCTTTTTAGTAAACGTCATTCAGACGAATTTCAGACGACATTGCAGATGAGGCTCTCGGGAATTCTTGTTTATCGAGCTCATCCGGACGGGCTTTTAGATGAGATTGCAGACGAGGCTCTCTGGAAAAATATAATTCTTCGAGCGTCTGGACAGCCTTTCTTTTCGTCCAAGCGGCGGCACTTTTGATCACCATTTTGCTTACCGAATTACCCCAACAAGAACTTACACAAGTGAACCCTCGATGTTGTGGTTAAATTGATGCCATACATTTATAATCTCATTTTAATTAGCTAATGGCAGAAGTACATCTAATTGATAATTTAGTGCTCAAACACTTGTATAGGATCATAGAAAGACTTAACTTATAATAAGTTGAAGGTCTTTTGCAGCCCCCATATTATGGCCTTGTTGACGTCAATGATGAACTTTCTACTCCCAGAATGATTTAGCTTTCATTCTATTACTTTATGTATTTATTTATTTATTTTTGTCCATCTATGAACGAGAGAATTGAATTACTAGTCAATATTGGATTGAGTATATATGCTTCTTATAACAAACATAATTAATAATCAATATGGGATTGAAGTGCTAAATATGTACAACTAGAATCAGTTGATTTTACGGGTGGTGCCTTTGCATAGTATTGCTTACTTTGAAGATTAATTAGAGGAAAATAAGGAGATTTATAAGCATATAAATATATATATTACAAGGAAAATGAATTTTTACAACAACAAAAAATCCTTAATTATTATTCAATATAAATGTTAATAAACAAATGGTAAAAGCAAATCAAATCTTAATCAAATAGCACGAAGGAGAGACGTTCCCCTGGCTAGTCAATTTAACGCTCTCACAAGAGGCGTTGACATTTTCATCTTCTTGTTGGTCAAAATTAACGTCTTCCAACTAAATTTCATGACATGGAAAACTCTTGCTGCACTTGAAGTTTATAGCCTCCTTTGATGTGCTAACACCTGTGATGTTTTTGTAAATGATGTTGCTTATTTCCATAGCTGAAGCTTGCCATTAGATTAAGTAATTGTTAGTGGCAATGATGAGTTTAGGGATGCAAGTGTTGTTTAAAGTGCAATATATTCGTTTTGCCATTGTGCCATGTGATGCTTATGCACATAAATTTATAAATTAAGAAGTTGTAGTATATCAAACATTTTCTTAAGAGTATTACTTGCTCCGAGCATGAAGGTTCTTTTTTATCGCAATAAAATTGATTTATGATTATAGGGTTTTTGGACATTGTACATTTCAACATTTTGAAATGTGATATTTTTTGCATATCTAGAGCCTCCCTACATATGAATAATGCATATCTAGAGCCTCCCTACATATGAATAATACGTTAAGTATCATGAACCACCCCAAGGATGGAGTAAAAAAAAAAAAGTAAATATAATTGAAAACCAATTAATTGTTAATTACCTACCAACGTTTTATTCGCAAATACATTGGACCATTGGTAGTTCTTGTAAGTATATTTGGCTCTATCGACCATCACATTCGAAACATAATCAAATGAAACGCTAGCACCAAGCTTTCGATTCTGCAAGTAAAATAATATCCAAATAAGTAATAATTAAATTGCATGTAAAGAAAAGAAAAAAGAAAACATAATAATATGCATGCATGGAAAGCAAGAAGAGTTAGAGACCTACCTGATTCCATGGCCAGGTCCATAGGTAATATTCGTGGCTTCAATATTTTTGGATCCAACTACCATCGAAACACAGTCATCACCTTTAATAAATAAAACATAAAATCGCATTATTGTCACTATAGAGGCAAGTCAAACTTCATATTTAATTAGCAAACTTTTTATAGAAAATTCAAGGGTATACATGCATATATTAAGCTATTAGATTTTTTTTTGTCTTATAAATACTTGTCCTTATAGTGCAGTTTTGAATATGAATGTTCTGCGTTTCTATGACATGAATCCCATCGGTGTTGGGGCTATGCCCTGGTGCAGTTACCACAAGACTGAAAGCTTTGATGTTTATACATTTCTAAAACGTGAGATGCATTTGTGGTTCGTTTTTTATCCATAAGTTATCTACGGTCAAATTGTTGCAGTTGAGAAAAGTCATGGCCTATATGTATACACAATAAAAATAAATAAATAAATAAAAAAGGTGGTGAATCGCTGTTTGACAAAAAAAAAAAATAAAAAGAAAAAGATAACAATATTTTGAAATGAAATCAAGAAATAAAGGGGAAAAAAAGGGCTTACATTGGTGCATGCGTGCAAGGCTGCAAAAGAATAGAAGAAAGAAATAATAATAATACTAATTAGTTCAAATTGTATTAATTAAGAGATTGAAAGAATGAAAGTTGATGGAAGAATTCATTATTCATGAGCCGAATTATATATATATATATACTAGAGATTTGTTGACTTTGCATGAATTATTTCACCATCTCTTCCCATTGCCATTGATGGTGCCCCCACCTTGGCGACCGGAATCCCCTTGAATTCCTGAGGGAATTCGAGGTCCTCAAATTATCAATCTAGACCGTTGATTTTCAACCAATGGTCCAGATCATTTTACTAACAAAAAATTATTGAAATATTATTTATATTTAAAAAATAAATATAAATTAAAATAATAATAAATTATTTACATTGTCCATCTCTCTCCCCCCCAGTACCGTCTTCTCTTCCTATCTCTCACTGCAAAACAACAAAACCCATTGCAATATAACCAACGGATGAGCCTACTTCGATCAAAGGCGGAGAACACCCTCCAGCTCTTCCGTCAAGCAAATGAGCCCAGTCCAATCTTGGACAACTTTTGTTCCATTGAGCAAAAACCGAAGTGGCAAAGCCTCCTCGCGCAAAAAATTATTTATACTGCATCTCTGAAAATCTTATATAGTGAGTAAGCAGGTTTAGAGAGAGAGAGAAAAAGGTTGAGTGGGAGATGAGATTTGGTAGGGTTTGGCTGAAGAAGAGAAGGAAGGAGATGAGGCCATTTTTGGATATGCAGAGAGAGAAAGAGATAGAGGCCTTTTGGGAGTTGCAGATAAGACGAGACAGAGATGCAGTGCAAATAATTTTTTATTATTTCAATTTAGATTTATTTTTTAAATGTAAATAATTTTTTAATCATTTTTTATTAGTATAATAATCTGGACCGTTAGATGAAAATCTACGGTCCAGATTGATAATTTGAGGGCCTCGAATTCCTATTCGAGTGGATCTTAGTTCCCACCTTGCACAGTAAAATTTTAAATATTTTCGAACACAAGCCATTGTCTTTTATATTTTTGATAATCTGATTTACGAGAAGAAACTTTGATTGTTCCATAGACCAACATAAAGAAAGAAAGAAAGACAAAAACTTTTAAAATTAGGCATACATGCAATCAGGGGCGGAACTAGGATTTTGGGTGTGGGGGGACGAATTTTTTTTTTTGTTTCCTAATTAAAAGGGTAGGCCGGAGAGATTAATGTTTAATTAATAGTTATCCCAAAAACTTAAACTAATAGGAAGAGATAAATTTAATCACTTAACCATTACTTTAACACTTTCCATCACATGTGGGCTCAAAACTCATTTTTAATAGGTGATACCCAACACGTGTAAAAAGTCAAGGTTCGATCTCATGGCCTTTTCACATACTTACGTAAGTTTATTAAACAATGAAAATGTAAAGAGGAGAGAGGAATAATACTAGAGAATATTAGGGATTACATTTTCCCTCTAATATATTTCATTTCATAGATGAGTTTATTTATACAATAGATTTATTAGTTGTTATAATATCGTCGTTGCATTGTTTCATTTTGTTACTTTATTTCATTTTCTTGCTTTTCTCATTGACTTTTATTTTGATGCTTTGTTGCCTTGTCTTGCTTTGTCTCTTTACCTTGTATGCCTTAATACTTCCCTCAAGATAAACGGTTCGATAAGAGTTCTGATCTTAGACCTCTTAAATAATTGATTGCTATGCTTGAATCTCGAGGCTTGACAATTGTGGCCTTGAATTTACTTGACTTTGGCAATTTTAATCGATAGCGGTATTTGAACTTTGGCATTCAAAAATTCCATTGCTATTTGCTTGACAAATTGGAACCTTCAAATTTAACTTGACTTCGACAATTTTGAGCCAATAGCCCATAATTTGAATTTTAACCTTTAAAAATTTTAATTTGAACTCTAACAAATTTAGCGTGGCAAGGCACTTTTGCCACAAATATCAAACACAAAAGAAAAATAACGGCAGTCTAAGAAAAATGAACAAATGTTTTTTAGACATCTCACACCCTCACTTCTCTCCATTCGCATATCTCCCACATTTTCTTTCCTTTTTTTATTTTATTTATTTTATTTTTTTTAACTTTCTCTTATCACTCGCTGACAAGCTCCACCACCACCCGTTTCTTTTTGTTTTCTTTCTTCCATTGAGCACACCTCTCACACAGTCACACACCCACTCTCATTTTTTTTCTCACCTTCTCCCTTCACTTCAATGAAGTGGAAGAGCGAGGCAAACTGAAATATCAATTTTGATGTTGAAGAGAGATGCAGGGCAGTAACTCGTGGGAGTGAGCTGGGTCGCCGGACTTGCAAACGTGGGTGACTGGTGTCTGGTGGCAGTGGAAGATCAGACACCAGATCAAGTTGATGCACTGAGAAGCTGATCTTGAAGCATTTGGGTGATGGGTGCTTGAATTCACCTTCAGTGAATTGAAGATAACAAGAATAAAAAAAAATTTGTGACAATTTGTTGAAGAATTTTGGCGAGAGAGTTTTGGGGGACATCTTCAGTAATTTGGGAGGACAAATTTCTAAATTTGGGGATATATATAAAATTTCACATGCTAATATAAAAAAAAACATTCGTCCCCCACTCATCAACGTAGGTCCGCCCTGCATGCAATTAATAATATATATGTTAACTGGGTATATGTATATGTATATATAGAGATGTATAGATACATGCATGTGCATGCATATGCATATAAAGAACGTAAACAGATCACCTTGAATGTGAAATTAGATTTGCAAGGACCCGAGAATGTAACTGGCTTGAGATGATAGCTCTTATTTTGAGGTACCACGAGAACGCTATCTTTTGAAGAACAAGCCTCCCTCCATGCTTTCTTAAATGCCTGTGCCAAAACATCGATCAAACCAACATCAATTAATCGAAAGAAGAAAAATCGAAACCAAATTCTGCAGAAAAAAAGAGAAACAAAAAACGATCGAACAGATAGAGAATAACGACGTACCTGAGTATCATCTCCTCAATCCCCTTTGGCGCCAAAGACATCTACATTAACCAGCTTCGGATTCGATGGTGAAGTTGAAGGTGAAGCTGAAGGGATCGTTACTATGCGTGACGTACCATAGGCGCGGGAATGAAGCCCGAAACTGGATGTTTCGGATGAGAAAGACGTTATAATGGTGAAAACTGTGAAAATAAAAAAACCTTACCTCTCACATTGAATTTTCAATTGTAGTCAATTTATTCCTTCCATCAATTTTTGCTGTTAAAACCCCTAAAAAGACATTACCCTTCAAATTTTTTTTATTAAAAATAAAATTGAAAAAGAAGGTCACAAGGTGGCCCAACTGGGTCACCTTGTGATTTATTTATTTTTTTTAAAATAATTTGAAATTATAGGTAAATTTGAAATTTTATAAAAAGTAAGGATATAAACGTCATTGTCTCACTTTTAACGTTTAAAATTTGAGGAGGGGTTCAAATTAACTGCAATTGAAAGTTAAGAAGTTTAAATTGAGAAATTTTGAAGTTTATAAACTTGTCAAATCGCGTAATAATTCATGAGTTTAAAACAAAAATACTCCAAAGAAAAATTATAACATAAGAAAACACAAAAATGGTTAACAGCCCAAACAAACAGTACTTAAACAACTAAAAATCAATACAAAAAACAAGGAACAAAAAACCAACAAGAATGAGTCAAATAAATAATTAAGCCCATTAAAAGAATAAAAGTGGTCACAAATGTAGAGAAATTTGTTATAAACTAGTTGAGTAGTGATATTAATCAGGCCAACGTGAGTGAATAGTACTACTCATGTTGGCCTTATTTTAATATTAAAATATTTAAAATTATTGTTCATTTTTAAAATAGTAAAATAAGGCCAGCATGAGTATTGTTCACTCATGCTGGCCTGATTAATATCACTACTCAAATTGGTTTATAGTTAATTTATACAAACTAATCTAATAAAGTTACATATGTCCCTTAACATATGAGAAATATATATATATATATATATAATAACATGTGCTTCTCACATGCATTTTTAATAACTATAAAACACATGTCACTTTATTAGATTAATTTATTAGTAAATCCTTACCGGCCTTTGTTGATTCACCTTGACTTTAATGACAATTATTATGGATTCACTTCAGGGTTTATACTTGATTCTCATAATTTGACCTTCTTGGATTTGTCCCATAATAAAGTCATCACTAAAACGATATTTTTGGTAAACCTGGGCCATTCATTGTTTTAACAGCAAATGCATCGTAGTTTTCACTACCGCACCTAAGTCGGATCCTAGTTTTCATGTCAATGTAAATTTGTAATGCTCTAATCCCAATACTATTGTAAGGAAAACATATATTTCTCTTTATATTCACAAGTATCCATGGGCATTTATATTTTTTAGGAGAAAATAATTCGATTTATACCTCTAAACTATCGGCGTTTTGATAAGACCCCCTGAATTTTAAAACTTTTAATTTCATCCTTTAAACTTTTAATTTGATGCAATGTATCTCCTCCGTCAGTTTTTAATAGGGCTAGGTATCGGTCATATTGATTCGATTAATAGGATTATCGATTATCGACCGATAAGCTATCGGTTAATCAAGTATCCATATCGGTAATCAATTAAACTGATTTTCGTGAGTTTTTATTGGGCTTTTTATAGGTTGCTAATTGGGCAAAAAATTAGTTGTTTTGGAGGCCCAAATACTTTTTGTTTGGCTAAAGCCTAAAATAGCTCATTAAAAATTAGTTGTTTTGGGGTAAAATAGTTTATTGAAGCTTTTTTTTTTTTTATATTGATCCACTACATTTTTTTTATATTATAAAATAAAAATCAAAGGAGTAAAAAGTATAAAATTATTAAAAAATATATTAAAAATTAAAAATCTTTATCAGTCATATTAGTCATATTGGTTTTTTGACAACAATTTTTTAACTAACCGATAAGCTTATTAATATAAAAATTTTAATCGATTATCGACCGATAATTATCAGTTGCAGGTTAATATCGGTTCGGTTAACCGGTAATCGGTTAATCTGCTTACCCCTAGTTTTTAAACGTTAAAAGTGATAAAATGACCATTATACCCCTGACTTTTAGAATTTCAAATTTACTCTTAATTTTAAATTAACAATTAAAAAATAAAGTTCTTAAAATGAAAAATCACAATGTGACCCACGGTTGAAAAAAAAATAAAATCGAAGAGTAATTTGGTCTTTTAAGGGTTTCCGTTTGAGTTTAATGAAAAAATTGACGGAATAGGATAAATTGAATCAAATTGAAAGTTCGAGGGGTGAAATTATGAGTTTTTAAAATTTGGCGATCTTTTCAAAAGCGTGGTAGTTCACTGTTCAGGGTCCTTTATGAAGTTTCCTATTATTTAATATGTTTTATAAATTATTAAATAGGAAAGACATTTCCTTTTTTTCTTTCTCTGGCTTTTTCCTACTTTCTTCTTCCTCTGTTTTATATCTGAATCATGCATGTTAACATGGCTAAGGAACCCTAACTATTATGAACGTTTATTCCTCAAACAACAATAAAAGATGAGAAGCAACATGTTGAACATCTTATGATCAAGTTTGTATGTGCTTGTATTAGCTTGTGTGAACTCTAGTAGACCGAACATTCTTATGCATTAGTGAGGCAGCAATCAATAATTACTATATTTCTTTCCATATACTCAAGTAAATCTTAAGCTCACTATTCTTTAATTAGCTTAGAAAAAAAAAAAAAGGCTCAATATTCTTTAATTAGATGCTATGGTTTTCATTTTATTTGGTTTTGATTTCTGGCCAGAAATTTGAAATAGTTAAACGATTTTACTGAGAATTATATGCATGCAGGGGCTGATGCTAAATGATCGAATACAGAGCATATATATATATATATATATACACACATTATTATATGAACTCTCTTCTAAATCCTTTAGAAATAATTGTTCATCTTATCCTTAATGTTTGATCCAAGTGAACCCTCAAGATTGTGGGTTAAATTACTGCCATACATTCATAATCTCATTTTAATTAGCTAATGGAAGAAATACATCTAATTGTTAATTTAGTGCTTAGACACTTGTATAGCTGTATACGATCGGAGAAAGACTTACCTTATAAGTTGGAGGTTTTTGGCAACCCCCATATTATGGCCTCATCGACGTTAATGATGACTTTTTTACTCCTATAGATAACTAAATGATTTAGCTTTCATTCTATTACTTTATGTATTTATTTATTTATTTATGTCCGTCTATGTACGAGCAAATTGAATTACTAGTCAATATTGGATTGAAGTATGTATGCTTCTTATTACAAACATAATTAGTAATCAATACGGGATTGAAGTACTAAATATGTACAACTAGAATCAGTTGATTTAAGGTCGCCAAGGCGCCACTCGTGCTCTGCTCTGCCCTGCGGATCCGGCGAATAGAGTAGGCCAACTGACATACCTCCAATACCCGAATCAAAAATCAGCTCGGGACTGTTGACCTCTAGAGGAAAGGACTCGGGCAATACTCCCATCCCAGCTTTTGAAGGCAGGGAAGCTATATCCAGCAATCTGATCATTCAAAAGCCGGGTCCACGTCCGCCTCCACATCAATTTTACGTGTGGTGCCTTTGCATAGTATTGCTTAGTTTGAGGATTAATTAGAGGTAAATAAGGAGATTTATAAAGCATACCGATACATATCTTACAAGGAAAATGAATTTTTTTTTTATAAAAAAAATCCTTATTATTCAATATGAATGTTAATAAACAAATGGTAAAAGCAAATCACATCTTAATCAACTAGCACGAAGGAGAGACATTCCCTTGGTTAGTCAATTGAACGCTTTCACAAGCGGCCTTGACATTTTCGTCTTCTTGTCGGGCAAGATTAACGTCTTCTAACCAAATTTCATGACATGGAAAACTTTTACTGCACTTGAAGTTTATGGCCTCCTCTGATGCGCTAACACCAGTGATATTTTTATAAACAATGTTGCTTATTTTCACAGCTGAAGCCTGCCATTAGATTAAGTAATTGTTAGTAATAATGATGAGTTTAGGGATGCAAGTATTGTTCAAAGTGCAATATATTTGTTTTACCATTGTGCAATGTGATACTCATGCGCATAAATTTATAAATTAAAAAGTTGTAGTATATTAAACATTTTCTTAAGAGTATTACCTGCACCGAGCATGTAGGTTCTTTTTTATCACAATAAAATTGATTTATGATTATAGGGTTCCGGACATTGTGCATTTCAACATTTTGAAATGTGATATTTTTTGCATATCCAGAGCCTCCCTGCATATGAATAATATGTTAAGTGTCATGAACTACTACCCCAAGGATGGAGTAACAAAAAAAAAAAAAAAATGTAAATATAATTGAAAACCAATTAATTGTTAATTACCTGCCAAGTTTTTATTCGCAATCCATTGGTAGTTCCTGTAAGTATGGCTCTATCGACCATCACATTTGAAACATAATCAAATGAACCGCCAGCACCCAAGCTTCCGATGCTGCAAGTAAAATAATATCCAAATAAGTAATAATTAAATTGCATGTAAAGAAAAGAAAAAAGAACGTAATAATATGCATGCACGAAAAGCAAGAAGAGTTAGAGACCTACCTGATTCCGTGGCCGGGTCCACAGGTAATATCTGTGGCTTCAACATTTTTAGATCCACCTACTATCGAAATACAGTCATCACCTTCAATAAATAAAACATAAAATTGCATTATTGTTACTATAGAGGCAAGCCAAACTTTACATTTAATTAGCAAACTTTTGTATAGATGCATATATTAAGCTACTATATTTTTTCGTGTCTTTTAAATACCTGTCCTTATAGTGCAGTTGTGAATATGAATGTTCTGCGTTTCTGTGACATGAATTCCATCGGTGTTGGGGCTATGCCCTGGTGCAGTTATCACGAGACTGGAAGCTTTGACGTTTATGCATTTATGAAACGTGAGATGCATTTGTGGTGCGTTTTTTATTCGCAAGTTATCTACGGTCAAATTGTTGCAGTTGAGGAAAGTCACGGCCTATATATACACAATAAAAAATAAATAATAAAAAAAGGTGGTAAATCTTTGCTCGACAAATAAAATAGAAGATAAAAATATTTTGAAATGAAATCAAGAAATAATGGGAAAAAAAAAAAAGGCTTACAGTTGGTGCGTGCGTGCAAGGCTGCAAAAGAATAGAAGAAAGAAATAATAATAATACGAATTAGTTCAAATTGTATTAATTATGAAGAGATGGAAAGAATGAAAGTTGATGGAAGAATTCATGAGCTGAATTACATATATATATACCAGAGATTTGTTGACTTTGCATGAGTTATTCCACCATCTCTTCCCATTGCCATTGATGATACCTCCACCTTCGACGGTAAAATTTTGAATATTTTCGAACACAAGCCATTGTCGTTTATGTTTTTGATAATCTGATTTACGAGGAGAAGCTTTGATTGTTCCATAGACCTACATAAAGAAAGAAAGACAAAAACTTTTAAAATTAGGCATACAATTAATAATATATATATATATATATATATATATATATATATATATATGTTAACTGCGGTATATGTATATGTATATATAGATGTATAGATACATGCATGTAAAGAACGTAAACAGATCACCTTGAATGTGAAATTAGATTTGCAAGGACCCGAGAATGTAACTGGCTTGAGATGATAGCTCTTATTTTGAGGTACCACGAGAACGCTATCTTTTGAAGAACAGGCCTCCCTCCATGCTTTCTTAAATGCCTGCGCAAAAACATCAATTAATCAAAAGAAGAAAAATCAAAACCAAATTCTGCAGAGAAAAAAGAAAAACAAAAAACGATCGAATAGATAGAGAATAACGACGTACCTGAGTATCATCTCCTCCATCCCCTTTGGCGCCAAAGGCATCTACATTAACCAGCTTCGGATTCGGTGGTGAAGTTGAAGGTGAAGCTGAAGGATGGTCACTATGCGTGACGTACTATAGGCGCGGAATGAAGCCCGAAACAGGATGTTTCGGATGAGAAAGACGTTATAATGATGAAAACGGTGAAAATAAAAATAGGGCGTGGGCGTGAAGAAGAGACATTATCGATATCTGAATCTTCTGAATTTGCAGAAGTTGAGAAAGGTGAACCAATCGTTGTGATTTGTTTAATGAAGGTGGATGGGTGGGCGGGTGTTGTTTTATAATAGCCATATGTATGAAGAAGCATGTCCGAGTAGAACTCCTATTAATTCCCAAGTCCGTGGGAAATACTAATTCTATCTGCATTCTTTCTTTTTTTTGAAACAATTCTATCTGCATTCAGATTCTTCATGATCGATGTTATATATTACCACTGCACTTCTGTTTACACTTATCTCCCGCGCTAGATCAGACTTAATTAGTATAAAAACTACGCCGTTTTGGTGCAAATTAAAAGGCGGATAAATTAGCGCAGTGGATGAAATATTCGGAATATGTGTCGTTCTCTCTTCTCCTCTCGTCGCAGAGCATGCACGGAAAATAAAATTGTCTTCCTCTAGTTGAAGTTGTTGCAGAGCAAGGAAGAAACAATTGAGGAGTATTTGATTAAGGGTGGACCCCATTGCGCATCAGATCAGTAGAAAGCACGAACAAAATTAAGAATGGAACTCTCTGGACGACACAACCACAATCATCATCAATGGCTGCTGCGTAAGCGCTAATTAGGAATTCAAAATTTTCCATCTTCTCAATTGGTTTTTCCATTTGGGGTCTCTGGATTTGTGCATTCTTGTCAAAATCTCTAAGATTGTATAATGAACTTGCAGAGCAAATTATATTCTTTGATTGTTACCTATATTAATATAGTCGTAGAGAAGGCACAAGTGTTATTTGGAACTGGATTTTTTCTGTTCCAGTATGCTTGTTATCGCTGATGGGTGTCGTGTTGAGATTTATAATAAAATGAACAACAGGTGTTTGATACATCGTTTGTCTCATGCACACAGTTGCAATGTCGAGAGTTGCCTTTGTTTTATCTATAGAATGTCCATTTACAAGAGAAAGTTAAGAATTACAAATTCAAAAACATCTTCTATCTTCTCTTTATTTATTCTATATATCTTGAGTTTGTTGATCGAGCATCTTGAATTTGAGCTGCTGACTTAATCTTCAGATGGGTGAATGAGTCTATGTCACTTATTTTCAGTTATAATGTTGAATGTTCTAACACTTATTGTGACTTCCTATACGGTTAGGGTCAATTTTTGAGCAAATTGTAGGAAAGACAAAGATCAAAAAGAAAAAGAAATAGGGCCAGTTTTTTATATGCCTAGTTGCATCTTGGAATGGTCTTGTAACTTGATTCTTCATTCACTTTATTATTGCTTCTTGCTGAAATGGAAATCACTGCTGATACAGTTACCTTTTATGATGAACTATATTTAAATAAAGTTCTGACTTGACTACCTCAGATGAACCGCCTGTGGTATTTGG
The DNA here is from genome assembly GCA_013348765.1 of Carpinus viminea. Classification (NCBI taxonomy): domain Eukaryota; kingdom Viridiplantae; phylum Streptophyta; class Magnoliopsida; order Fagales; family Betulaceae; genus Carpinus; species Carpinus viminea. The sequence continues at coordinate 14,175,332 of CP054668.1, forward strand.
CTGCTTAATTAGATTTTGTTTCATTAGTGGACAATAGGACTAAATTTACTATGATGGGCATGGATGAGTAATGTTATGTGCACTTCATTTGTGTAGGTTTGTGAAGTTGTGTAATGCTATTGTGCACATGTATTGGATGGGTTGCTCATGTTTATGAATCCTTTAATCTAATATGATGCATTTCCATTTATAAACCTATGAGAGGATGCATTTTAGAGCATTTTCAATAGTTGATGGCTATTTTAGCCACTCAAAATCAACTTTTTTAGTTTAGTTATTACTTTTTTATGATGAACTCTAGCAAATGATCTATTTTACAATTTATTTTATTTAAATATTATTTTTTAATATATTTTTTTTTAATTATAGGAATATAAAAATATAAGTGACATTTTTGATATATTTTGGTAGTTTTAAGGTTACTTTATTATTTTTTAAACATTAGGGGCTATATTGTAAATGACCGATAATTTGAGGTACCAAATAGTACCAAAACCGGTTGCCAAACTAGCCACACTTTTATATTGTAAAGCAAACTACAGCAAACACGCAAAAACTCCTCTGGAAAATGCTAAAGGCCTAATTTTTTTCCCAACAAATATCTAACTTTTGCCTTCTTTTGTAATTAAAAAAAAAAAAAACAAAAAAAAAAATGTCTGAAGCAATAATATATATTTTTGGCCTATCTTTTTTTTTTTGTATTTTTTTAAAAATAAAAAATGGTATTTTTTTCATAATAAAAAAATGACACAATTATTAAGAAAAATACCATTTTTATTTTTAAAAAAATACCAAAAAAACAATAGACAAAAAATATAAATTATTGCTTCAGATATTTTTATTTTATTTTGTTTTAAAATTATAAAAAAGACAAAAGTTGAACATTTTATTGAAAAAAAAAGTTGGATTTGTATCATGCTTTTTTTGTTTATCTTCTTCCCTCTCTCTTTGCAAGTCTCCAACCGTTCTCCATTGTTGACTTGTATCATGCCTCTCTCTCTCTCTCTCTCTTTGTGCAAGTCTCCCACAGATCTTCAAATGCTAAAAGCCAATATTTTTGTCCAACAAATATTTAACTTTTGTCTTCTTTTATGATTAAAAAAAAACAAAATAAAAAATAAAAAAAATATCTGACGCAATAATATATATTTTTATTTTTTTAGTATTTTTAAAAAAATGAAGAGTAGTAATTTTCTTCATTATAAAAAAATTTATGTTATTGCTTTAGACATTTTTTTTATTTTTCATTTTGTTTTTTTATTTTTTTTAAAATTATAAAAAATGCAAAAGTCGGACGCAAAAAAGTTGTATCGTGCCTGTTTTGTTTATCTTCTTTCCTCTCTCTCTCTCTCCGTCTCTCTCTCTCTCAGCAAGTCTCCCACCGTTCTCCGTTGTTGATTGAATATCCAGCTCACTTGGAGAAATCATTAGCTTTAAGATTCCGATTATTTTCAGCAGTGTTTTTCGCATTTTTTTTGCAGCGCATCGGTTCCCTGGAAGAATGGCGACCTATCTGCCGGTGGAAATGGTGGTGAAGATATTATCGTGGCTGCCTCCAAAATCTCTGATCCGATTCAAGTGTGTCTCCAAAAGATGGCATGCTCTCATAGGAAATCCTGATTTCCTCTCCAAAAACCTCCTTAATCACTCCATTCTCACCCAAAACCCCTGTGATCCTCGCCGTCTTACCCTTTTCATCGCCAGAGACAAATCCGACTTCTGCAAGCGAATTCACTCTTTCCGCTCTTACGACTCCCTCTGCTGCGCGTCTCAAACCCCTCTGAATTTCCCACCAGAGCCGCCACTCTTTGACGTCGTCGCTTCCTGTAATGGCTTGCTCTGTCTCTGGGACGTAATGAGAAACAACCTCTATCTCTGGAATCCTGCCACGCCATCAGACCTTAAGGCTATCCCGGCTGCGCCTTCTCGCTGTCACGCCGAAACTAGTGCCGCTAGAGATGATTTGGGGTTCCATCAGGTGGGGTTCGGTTTCGACTCGGTATCCGACGACTTCAAGGTGGTCACGCTTGTAGACGAAGATGAGGACGGATTTTTGGAAGCAAAAATGTACAGCCTAAGATCCGGTTGTTGGAGACTGCTTGATATGAGCGTGAACTTTGAGTTGCATCTCGTTTCGCAGAGCGCAGCATTGGATGGGGTTTTTCTATGGCATGTCGACGACGAAGACGGGGATTATATGGACGACAGAATAGTTGCTTTTGACTTCCGCGAGGAGGAATTCGTAACGATGACGTCTCCAGATGCTACTTATAGCGATGGATACACGCGGACTCTCGCGGAGTTGAAGGGATCTGTTGCTATGGTAATTTTTCCTGAAGATTCGGAGGAATATATGTATTTGGATATATGGGTTATGCTGGAATTTGGTGTTAGTGAGTCGTGGACTAGACTTCTTAGCATTGACCTCCCATTGCATCTGGAAAGGCCATTGGGGTTTTGGAAGAACGGGGAGTTGTTCATGCAGAATAGGGAGGGGCAGGTGGTATTGTATGATCTTTTGTCACAAACGGAGACGAATCTTCATTTTGAAGGGTATCGGGGAACGTTAGAAGTTGTGGACTACACGCTTGGATAATCCCTGAGGTATGGCTCCATGACCTTAACTTGTTTGATTCATACTAAATTTTGCTGCATGTGTTCAATGATTATGTAAATTTGCTTCTTTTGAGAGCCATTTTGTTGAGTGAAGTTGGTTTGATACGGATCAATCAGCATCATTTTCATATATAAAATTAGCTAGGAGATATCAGGAATCATTCTCTTCTCCTCCCATGCTAGCTGTTTGACAAATTGACTGAAAGAGTAATTGATTGCTTTTAGACTTTTAGTAGGTAAAACTAGTGATATATTTCAGTGGATTGCACCAAATCTTTTAGGATTTAAGTTGAAAACTCGAAATAGATCTCTCTATGAATGGATGGCATGAAGGAATCAAGTTGCCTTTTTTTCTCTTGTTCTTTTCTTTGGGTTCTCTGGACCATTTGAAATTTACAACTAGTGTATTTATTTTTAAGGAGGTGATGTTGTTGACTCACAATGCTTTATTTATTTATTATTTCTTTTACAGCACCTCTCCCATCTTTGACTGTTCATGTAGGATTGACTGAAGGCTACGTGGAAGGGCTAGTCCACCCATCTTAGAAGCAGTTTATATTAAGAATTTGATTTAGTAAATGGCAATGTCTGAAACATTTTAGCTATGAATATCTATCTTTCTAGTAGTGGGTAGTAGTCAGTTAGTTGCGGTTAATATCTGTTCCTCTAATTATGCATTAAGGCAAATATATTGGTGTTGCCTCTATTGGTATAAAACACACACTTTTATTGTAAAGCAGACTGCAGCAAACATACCAAAACTCCTCTATTTTGTTTATCTTCTTCCCTTTTTCTTTCTCTCTCTCTCTCTCTCTCTCTCTCTGCAAGTCCCACCGTCCTCCATTGTAGATTGAATATCCAGCTCGATCACTTGGAGTTGGAGAAATCATTGGCTTTTCTTAGTTCACCCAAACCACGATGGCTTCTGGCATAGTGGCATCGATGTGTGGGAAGGTTTGGTTGAGTTTTGTTTGAGAAAATGTTGGGCAATTTTATGTGGTAGCCAAAATTGAAATGGGAAATATTGTGCTCGATGGAAAAAGAATAAATAAATCTTTAATAAATAATTTCTAAACAAAATAGTAAAAAATGGATAAGTAAAAAAATGCTTAGCCTCTTGTGAATGCTTTCAAATAGTTAAACAATTAATTAGAAAAAAAAAAAGTTAAACAATTAAAAATAAGGGTTAATTACTTTTTTTGTACTTAGGTTTGCACTTTTTTTTTTTTTTTAATTTAAGTCAGACCATTTGTGATAAGATTTGAACCCCAGGTAGAAAAAAATAAAAATGTGTAAATCTAAGTACCAAAAAGATAATTAAGCCTAAAAATAAAGAATAATGATTTTCTTTTAGGGCTCATTTGGTTTGCGGATTAGACTTCTGGAATGAAATGATTATTCCTATTTATTTGGTACTGGTAATGGTCTATTCTTAAAAATAGTTATTCCCGTGAAAATTACTAATACTTACCCAAATGATAACTATTCCTTAAGAAATTGAATGATTTTTTTACAAATACCTATATTTTATTTTATATTATATTAAACTTTAAACAAACATGTAAAAATTAAAGTGAGTAGTTGAACCATCCATTTATCCGCACATTAGTAGAGGCAGGATACCTCACGGGACAACTTTTTAAACTGGGGTAACTTTACTTTAGATCCTTGAATTATCAAGTAATTTGACAAGTTCCTTTCAAATTTCAAAACCTATCAATTTGAACTACTGAACTTTTAACTGTAGTCAATTTACCTACTTTGTCAGTTTTTGTTGTTAAAACGCATAAAAAGATAAAATTACACTTTAATTTTCTTTTTATTAAAAAAAATTGAAAATTTTGAAAAAAAGGGTCACAAGGTAGCCCAATCGTAGGTCACTTTGTGATTTTTTTTTTTTTTTAAATTTTAATTTGAAATTAAAGGTAAATTTAGAATTTTATAAAAAAAGTTAGGGATATAAATGTTATTGTCTCATTTTTAACGTTTAAAATCTAATGAAGGGTTCAAATTAGGGGTGTAAACGAGCCGAGCTTGAGCGAGCTTCCCTTATTTGGGCTTGGCTTATTTAAATTTTACTCAAGCTCGAGCCTAGCTCAAGGACGAGCCAAAAAACCGAGCTCAAGCTCATAATAAGTCGAGTCAAGCCAACTCGCGAGCTAGCTCTTATATTTAATTTAATTTAATTTTTTATTATAAATTTAAACTTCATGTACTTTTAAACGGCTCAAGAAGCCAACTTGCATATGATCATTTGCTTAGTCTGGCTAGCCAAGTATGAAGCTTAAGTTAATATAATAAGGCACTTGGTTTCGAAAAGAGAAGATATGCATCATTTTATTATAAAATGATGCTATTAGAAAAAGAAAAAGAAAATCGATTTTTAATATTAATATGAGCAATTATGTGAACAATTACCAATTCAAGCCTTATACGAACTGCTCACGAGCCTAACCAAGTTGAGCCGAGCTTGTTTCGTTTAATATTCGGGTTAGTATTTATGTTCATGAAAAGCCTCATTTAATAATTGAGTCGAGCATAAGCTTGTTCATGAGGGGCTTCGCTCACTTAACACTCCTAGTTTAGATTGACTGCAATTAAAAGTTCATGGGTTCAAATTGAGAGATTTTGAAGTTTGAGGAACTCGTCAAATCACGTGGTAATTTAAGGGTCTAAAGTGAAATAACTCTTTTAAATTTATACAACTCAACAAGGTCACAATGGTCTTCTACCAAAGGTAAGTGACTTATTTATATAGCTGTAAGATTCAGATTATTATTTTCAGAAGGGTGTTTTTCGCATTTTGTGCAGAGCAGCGGTTCCCTGGAAGAATGGCGACCTATCTGCTTGAGGAAATGGTGGTGAAGATATTCTCGTGGCTGCCTCCAAAATCTCTGATCCGATTCGAGTGTCTCTCCAAACGATGGCATGCTATCATAGGAAACCCTGATTTCCTCTCCAAAAACCTCATCAGTCACTCCATTCTCACCCAAAACCCCTGTGATCCTCGCTGTCTTACCCTCTTCTTCGCCAGAGACATATCCGACTCCGACAAGCAAATACATTCTTTCCGCTCTTACGACTCCCTCTGCTGTGTGTCTCAAACCCCTTTGAATCTTCCACCGGAGCCGTCACAGTTTGACGTCGTCGCTTCCTGTAATGGCTTGCTCTGTCTCTGGGATGTAATGGGAAGCAACCTCTATCTCTGGAATCCCGCCACGTCATCAGACCTTAAGGCTATCCCGGCTTCGCCTTCTCGCTGTCGTGCCGAACCTAGTGCCGCTAGAGATGATTTGGGGTTCCATCAGGTGGGGTTCGGTTTCAACTTGGTATCCAACAACTTCAAGGTGGTCACGCTTGTAGACGAAGATGAGGACGGATTGTTGGAAGCAGAAATGTACAGCCTAAAATCTGGTTGTTGGAGACCGCTTGATATGAGCGTGAACTTTGAGTTACATCTTGGTTTGTAGAGCGCAGCGTTGGATGGGGTTTTTCTTTGGTATGAGGACGGGAAATATATGGATGACAGAATAGTTGCTTTTGACTTCAGCGAGGAAGAGTTCGTAACGATGACGTTCCCGGATACTAGCTTTTTTTGTAATTACGAGGAAGACACGTGGACTCTCACGAAGTTTTAAGGATCTGTTGCTATGGTACTTTTTCCTGAAGAGGAGGAGAATATGCATTTGGATATATGGGTTATGCTTGAATTTGGTGTTAGTGAGTTGTGGACTAGACTTCTTAGCATTGACCTCCCATTGCATTTGGAAAGGCCATTGGGGTTTTGGAAGAACGTGGAGTTGTTCGTGCAGAATAGGGAGGGGCAGTTGGTATTGTATGATCTTTTGTCACAAATAGAGACGAATCTTTAGTTTGAAGGGTATTACGTTGTAGAACTCAGGCTGAGTTGTAGATCAATTTTGTTCAGTTTGAAGGTATGGCTCCATGCCTTAGCTAGTTTAATTCATGTTTCTGTCTTTTTTTTTTTTTTTTTATAAGTAATATATCTTCTTTTTAATAAGAATAGTTGGTACTAAATTTGGATGCTCGTGTTACATTATTATGTAAATTTGCTTTTTTGAAATCCATTTTGTTGAGTGAAGTTGGTTTGATACGGATCAATTAACATTATTTTAATATATAAAATTAGGTAGGAGATAGTAGAGCCACTTTGATAAACCCAGTAGTCATCCTCTTCTCCTCCCCTGCATTAGATACGCACACACACGCCACACTCTCCCTGTCAAACCCCAAGGCACCAGCATACCACAATTGGCCATGATATGATCCATCATTATTGGAAAACGGCAACATCATGCAGGAAAAATAAAATGCGTGTGGTTGAATCATCAATTGACCTTGTTGTGATTGATTTGAGATTAAGAATTCAAATAATTACCACTTCGTCTAGCTGTTTGACAAATTGACTGAAAGAGTAGTTGATTGCTTTTAGACTTTTATTAGGTAAAAAGAGTGATATATTTCAGCGATGCAGCCCAATTCCAAGAGACCCAGGATTTTAATTGCCACCCATTTTGTTTTTGACATTAATGATAGGCTCGGCAACCTGCCCCAAGATGTTCTTCACTTCCTTGATACTGGAAACACTGTACACTTAAAGCATATTGTTAAGAAGATGCCTCGCATTTGCTCTTTGATGTTTTCCTAAATTTCCACTAATGCCTATTTGGATCATTGCTGGGTTGACAATGAGTTTACAAGATGGATCTGATATGTAACTGTTCTGTTTGTTGTGTGGCGTGATTGGTTAGCGTTTACTTAATGGGTTGCTCATGTTTTTGCCTATATTCTAAGCAACAACAATTGAGACAATGGTTTTTGGAGCTTGTCCGAATTGACAGCCTTGATGTATTAACATGTTTTATATTGACTTAGTAGCTTGATGAGTGTCATACGTGTCCAAACCATTTACATGCAATATGGTTGTAGGAATGGGGAGTGGTGTCATACCTACCTCGTCATGTTCATCTTGTTCATCTCGGTTGCATTACACCACCGACTTCAACGGCCATGAAGACTGCAGGAGAAAACAACAGAAGATATACAGGGAATTGGAAGAGATACAAATCTCACTGCGAGAGACACAAATCTTTCTGCGGGATATGCAGGAAAAGGTTGATATGCTAATGGCACTTGTAAGAAGGTTAGAGAATTTTTCTGATATAATTTATTTTTTCACACACACACATTAACTAATTGTTATAATGGACATGCTTATATAGTATGAAATTATCTTCTTAGACCTGGAGTGAGCTTTGGAGGTAATCCAAGTGAAGGCAACCTGTGAGTGGGGTGTAGCTGTAAGTGAGAATTTTAAAAAGAGGTATTACTACCATCTCTTGTAATTATCATTTTTCGTTGAATTTTGATGATAATGGGATTACAGTGTGCATTGGATGTTGAGATTAATTTTGACTTGATTATGGGGGAAAGCATATATGGTTGAATTAAGCTGATTGCCTGTGTATTGTGAATTTTTTTACGGATAGACAATAAGTCATGAGTGAAATTCCAGATATTTGAGGCTTGACATATCTACTGCCAAAAGTCTCTACTTTTATATTTCCTACTTTGGGTAAAACGATGAGCTGATAACAGTGGCTCCTTTTCCATGGATCAAAGTCACTAGAAATGACTTCGAACTGCAAATTAGAGATCCGGAGCCAAATGGTCTGGATTTTGAGTTCATTATGAATGTTGTAATATCTGAAATGAATAGCTATGGTATTATATTCAACATTTTCTATGAGCTTGAGCCTTTGTTTGTTTATTATTGGAACTGTAACTGTTTACCCAAGTTTTGGTCCGTGTGGCCTCTTTGCCTGGTTGAGTCACCAAAGGTTCCACCAGAACCCCACAGTAAGCCCACATGGGTGCAGTGGCTTGACAAGAAGTGTGAGCAGGGGAACTTAGTTCTGTACGTAGTCTTTGGTTCTCAGGTGGAGATTTCGCCTGCACAACTCAAAGAAATAGCAATTAGGTTGGAAGAATCCAAAGTGAATTTCTTGTGGGTGATAAGAAAGAGTGAGTAAGAGCTTTTGGAGGGTTTTGAAAGGAGAGTGAAAGAGGAATTGTAGAGAGAGACTAGGTTGACCGAAGGGAGATTTTGTTAAGCCACTCTGGGTGGAACATTGTTTTGAGAATGAAATTATATTCTTCATTGTCTTCCTCTTCTTTGTAGTCTTGGAATAAGAGAAAAACTATTGATTTGTTAATTATTTATTTACAGAAGTGATGAAATAACGTGCATTGAATGGGAGCTTAATAATGAGACTTATAATTGGGGATGTATGAAAACTTACGATTATGCCGCTTTATGTCTTTTTATTTTCCTTTTTGTTGTTATTATTATTTTTATTGTTTATTCAATGGTGATATCATTGCCTGGTATTATAGTCTTGCCTTCTGGATGTCAAAAACTGGCTTTGGTTGTTAAGTCTTTAGTAGGAATTGACTTGTTTGCATATCTTTGGTGTTCTTGGATATTTTTTGACTTTAGCTTTTATTTATTTTTTACCCATCAAACTGCATTTTCTGCCTTCTTGGCTTGTCCGGCAGCTCCCTTTCTGTCCAGAAGTGGATATGTCATATTTGGACAATAAAATCATGATGTAAGAATATCATATTCGTTCATCGACATTTGCCCATAACACTAATACAACTATTTTGTAATTCATATAAAGGATATGAAACAAGGTCTACAAGTCTCTGCTTTGCTGCTGATATGGTTGCCATTTTTCTTATCTTTACCAAGTAATGGGCTGGTTACTTGCTTTTCTATATTTCCTTCAACTTGATTAGTCTCTTTTTTTTTTGTTGTTCCGTAAGTTGTCGGTGCTGTTGTCTCTCTTTGAAACTACTCTGGTTTACGCCAGCTTGTTCCTTGATCTTGTTGGATTGACCCCAGAGTGCCATTTATTTATTTATTTTCCAGTAACCAATACATATCCTTGTTATTGAAGCAGAATTAACAATTCACAACAGGTTTACCTTTGTTTAATTTAATTACGTTTCTTGTTCCTTATTTTGATAATTGGTTGTTGTTGTACCAGGTTGATGACTGACTTGAAAGATTGATGGATGAAAAAGCAGAGGACTTGTACGGAATGGAATGCATCTTTTGTGGTAATGAATTTAGGGTTTTGAACTAAAAATTAAGTGCCTTTTATAAATTAAGAGCCTTAGGCGGTGGCCCAACTGCCTAAAGTCATACGTGAAAACGTGCAAAATATGACATTTAGAACTTGGTATGGCTATCACGAGGTTTTGGTCATGACATTCGGGTTGGCTAATGCATTAGAGGTCGCCGATACATAAGAACTCATTGATGATTGTTTTCTTACTATTTGGACTGTAATCTCAAAATGTTGATTATTTTCAGAAAATTCCTTGGTTTTTTGTGAATTTTTTTTTCCCCAAAATTATGAATATTAAGGAGAAAAAATAATTGAGATTTATGTTTGGATGGTTTAAAGAGTATAAAATAAAATTATAAATAAAAAAATTATTACAAAAAGATAAATAAAAATAAAAATAATAAAAAATTTTGGGTGGTTTTAATTTTTAAACCACCCTAGGGGGTGGCCGGGCCACACTCGAAAATTACTTAGGGGTGGTTGATCTACTACCAAAACTAATATGGGGCAAGCCACCCCCATTAAAGATATATTTTAATTGGATTGCAAAATTTTGAGTTGAGTTGAAAAAAGTAGGTGTCAAATCAACACAAGTGTTTTTATTTTTTTATTTTTTAACGGTTGGCGTTCATTCATAAAGGGAAAATTACAAAAATAAAAACAGAAAGTAAAATACAAGCTTTACAGAAAAAGCCAAACCGGACAAACTCCTAGTACCTTCATGGAGTGGAAAGAAACCTGAAATAGAACCTTGCGAATACAGCTGATGAAGGCTGTGGCATATTTGATAGATTTAACCATCTAGAGTAAGAATACTCTTACGAACTCAAATCTAGACAAGCTTCAAATGAAACTATAAAGATTTAGGCTTTGTTTACTTCAACATAAAATGATTTTCGCATTTTATGCTGTTTACTTTGACGTAAAATAGTGGTCAAATAAAAATCATTTTTTGTTAACCATAAAATCCTTCATTAACTACTATAAATTGGTTTCTAATTTTAAAATCCCTAAACCAATTTCCCCAACTTCTTTCGACACCCTCACCAACCCACTCGATTGTTATCTCCTTCACGCTCAAACACACAGAAGACGCTCCTTCCTCCTCTTCGCTCGCTCTTCCTCTTCCTCTTTGCTCGCAAGCTCTAGCCCAGGCCACACCCTTTGCCACATTTCCCAAGACGATGAGCTCAACGAAGCCATGGTCTCCTCCGCCTCCGCCCTCGCCTCTACCATTCGCAAAGCCTCGACCTCAGTTCTTTTGTGCAAACAAAATGACGTAGAAGTCGCCAAATCTCTTTGCGTGTATTCCGTTCCTTGATTTCTCAGCTCAGTACTCTTGCTCCTTTAAATTCTCGCTTTTGTTTTGTTGTGTTTGTGTTTGGTCACTAAGAAAATAAAGGAAACCCGAAAGAAAAATTTCAACTTTCTTCTGATCTGTTTACTTCTTTAATTTCAAGTAATGAAAAAAAAAAAAAAAGATTTAGTCTTTACGAAGAGGGGGAAGTAGTTGTTTGCGCTGAAATGAGAGGGTTTTCTTCTTTTCGTTACTTAATTTTCTCGTCTTTCGTCTTGTTTGTGTATGGAACTCTTTGGGATTTGGGGGTCTCTAATTTTTGGTTTTCCTGCGTTTTCTCAGTAACCAAACAAAGGGGAAAGCTTGTTCCGGGCTGATCCGTAGAAGCATGGCTTTTTTGGCTGAGATTTGCTGATTTTATTGGTATGCTGAATTATTTTTGTGATTTCTTCTTGCTATGTAACAAAGAGAAAAATATAACTTTTATGGTGAAGTATATTTATGAATTCCTTGAATTTGTGTTGTGATGCTTTGGTCTGTTTATGCCTGTGATCTGTAACATCATGGTTGTTTTTTCACTGTGTGTTTTTCAAATTAAATATTATTTTTAATTAAATGAAAATATAAAAAATATATATATTTTTCATGCGCTCGGTAAACATCGTAAAATTTTTTTGGTAGAAAATATTTTTAGGAAAAATGACTTTCCTAAAAATATTTTCCGACAAAACCATTTTATGTCGAAGTAAACGGAGCCGTAGAAGAAAAAAAAGAAAAAGGGTTTTCTTTACGAACAAAGAGTTTGAAGCCTAATCGAATTTGGTTATTTTTAAAAACTCAATCTAACAAACCACTAGCACCTCAATGAAATGGCAAAAAACCAAAAAAAGTGAAAAAGGATTCCTCAAAGAGACAAAGTTTGAAGCCCAACTAGTTCAGAAAAACCTTAAAGCAACAACACAAAAAAACAACATAAAGTAGGAAAACGAAAGCCCAAGAGTCAGCAACCGCGCGCAGCGGAGGGATGAGGTCCACGCTTCGGCTTGTGGGTGTTGGGGGGCAGAGCGAAAAGGGGCGTCTAGAAGTTGGGACGACGGTGAGGCTGGTGGAGTGGCGTATTTCAAACCAAGGTTGGAGGAGAAAAGCATATTTGACTTTGAAAAAATCGATCTTTGAGACTACAAATTTGGCTTGCAATGTGATGGAGGAGACGACCTGCGGGGGGTTCTGAAGCAACCGACAAGGAAGGGAGATTGTTGTTGCTGTTTTATGAGAATCGGAGATAAATCGTCAAAGACGATAGATTGATCTAGGTAAAAATTTAGAAAGAAATGAGTTATCTCTTGAAGAGATAAATTCAATAGGAAAGAAGGCCAAAGTCTGTTAAAAGAGGGAGGAGGGTAAACCATTACCCTCCTCCTCAAGCTTGGGTGACGGCTGAGTTTTCTTCGGGAGATCGAGAGAAGAGAGTGTTTTTGGGTTTTTTTCACTCTCCTGGGGTTCTACTTTTTGGATCATCAACACAAAAGTTGAGTTGAGTAATGTCATCTAAATAAGCTCTCAAAGCTGTTTGGTAATATAAAGAAAGAAGTCTGACTTTTTTGGAAGAAATGAAAAGAGGGCTGGGAGAGTACTTTGCCATACACAGCTTAACTTAATTTCTACTTTATTAGACTTTGTATTTATTTCTCTTTGCTAGACAGAATATTGATTCTAGACGATATGCATGATGAATTGATGATGAAGATTAGTCCTGAGTTCGTGCATGGACAATGCCACACATGCATGGCTTTAAAACATGCATGCATGCATGCTCCCACCAAAACGGTACACTTTCATGTACTGATCAGTTCTCCAAAGAAATTGGGCAACACATTCCTTTCTAAATCTTTAATGTGGCAGTGAAAATCACCACCGAATATTATATATACTTTCATCTAATGACAATATTTACTATCATGACAATGAGTTAATTATTAGCTGAATACTCGAGACTATGCGTACGTAGCACTCTTCGTAGAAAGCTGCTATACTTTGATATGTACAGTTCTCAGTCGTGAAGAAGCATTATAGGTATATATACACATATATAAATATGACGAGATTTTGTTTTTGTTTTTTGTTTTTTGTTTTTTTAAAGTTAATATAAAAACAGCTTGAACAATAATAAATAATTATGTTGAGAATCACTGAAAATCATATTGACAAAACAGGAAGTAGTGTCTCAAGGTGATGCGTTATCTGAGTGAGGGTGAGGGTGATCATCAGGGCATATATGGCATGCATGCATGCCGCATGGCATCAGAAAGATGTAAAGCATTCATGTTCAGATGAATTGGAGTCGTCGCATGGAGAGTGGTTGTGTCTTCCTTCATACGTTGTTATCACCATTCGACAGTCCTCCGACAATCGTTCAACTCTCTTCTTCACCCGACAGTTGTTGTGGGTACATCGGTAATAACTTCTGCCATTAATCCAAAAAAAAAAAAAAAACCCCTTTAATTTTCTTTTTAATCCGGATTTCCAATAATCCGAACAGCGAAATTACTTGAAATGATGCATGAAAAGGACGGAAAAAAGCATCTTAATGAAATTGTAAATATATTTTGTTCCCATAATATATAATATAAACATACTTATAATTTGCAAAATAACTATTTATTGAGCAAACAAAAATAAACATAAAATTAATTACCCACTATAATAAAGATATATCATTTACCTATTTCCCAATATATATATATATATATATATATATCCAAGATGTGTCATATATAGTACTACCCTATTTCCTAGTTAACCAAAAAGAATAAATTATGGCCTTGATCATTCTCTAAACTATCTTATTGATCACCAAATTAAGTAAGAGATCATCGCTACCTGTTATAACTAAATAATTAGGGTTAACTACATAATTTTACTGATCCTTTTAACTACCATTTTTTTTTTCTTTCCCACTGTCTCTTCTCAATGCTTTAATTTTTGCAATGTCTCTCAATCTAGTACTTGGGTTGCAATGTCGCCATTAATGAACCATCGTAGAGTCAACTATGCAACACCACTCCACAAGGCAACAATCCATACAAGGAAACTCAATTAACGGCGACTCACTCAATAAGGCAATCAACTTCACAAGGAAACTCAATCATAGGAAACAGCTAGCATATCTACCCAATGGCTATTATTCTCACTAAGGGAACAAATCAATTACATTTGTATCATTGTTTTCCATTTTGTATATTCAAACAACTTGTATAAATACCCTATGAAGGAATAAGATAGACAAGCAGCAAAGTTTAACATAATTTTCAACTGTTTACCCATTACGTGACCTAAAATGACAAAAATACCTCCAATCTACCATTAATGACAAAAATACTCTCCACAGGATAAAAGATGATTTACATTGTTTTGGATTTGTTATCTTAAAGGAATATATTTTTATTATTTTGGGTCTGGGACATATTGCAATGGGGGAGCATTGAAAAAATTGAAACATTAGAAATGTATTGCAAAAAAGATGGAAGTTAAAGGAAGGTAAATGTAGTTTTCCCAAAGTTTTTGCTCATAATTTTGATTTCACAAACTCCGGCACTTTTGTAGTTCTTAGTACTAAACAATTCAGAACCATCACTTAAAAACTCAATTCAGCACCAAGTCAAAAGTCTTAGTATTCTGAACTTATTTAGAATATAGGTAGTAAACTTCTTGGGTCTATTTTAGATTATTTTCAGAGGCTTCTTGGGGGGATCAGAGTGATCTCATCCTATTGACATGGAGGTTTTTGAGGGGGCTCTTCCTCAAAATTCCTCCTACACAATATGAAGATTTGGCTTAATCATCTTTGGCCTATTCTTAGTGACATTTTTAGGAAGCTGGATGCAATGAGCTTTTATTAGTAGTAGGAGGATTGGAGACAATATCCTAATTATGTCCCAAAAACTTCTGAGAAACTAGATCCTCTATTTGCATTAATGGTGAGGTCAAGGGCTTTTTTCTCTAGGAGTAGAGATTGCCTTATCCGTTTTTGGTGATGGAGGCTTAATTTCTTAGGGCTTAAGGAGAGTATGACGAAGAGGGCCTAATTTCGTTTCTTTTGGAGATTCCATAAGGTGAAAATATTCAATCTATATTTTGCTGATGACATTCTAATTATCTTATGGAAGGGCAAGTTAAACTCTGTAATTGCTATGGTCAAGAAGTGCTTGAATCAGTTTAATTAGGGATATGTTAGGGTTGTCTGGTAACCCTAATAAGAGCAGTTTGTTTACTTGTGGAGTTGTAAAACGTCTTAAGAATCAATTGTTGGGTAGTTTGGGAGGTCAGGAAGATAAGCTCGCTCCCAATAAGATATTTGGGGCAGGGTTCCTTTTATTTCTTCTAAATTGCAGAGAGCTGATTGTGTGGTGTTGGCTGAGAGGATTGCTTCCAAGGCTAAGAGCTAGGCTCTCTTATGCAGTGAGACTTTAGTTGATTACTTCATTTATGTTTGCCATGCAAGTTTATTGGTCTTCTCTTTTTATACTTCCTAAAGGTGTCATTATCCCAATGGAGCAAATTCTTAGGTCTTCCTCATATATGGAAGGGAGATGCAAGTTTATTGGTCTTCTCTTTTTATACTTCATAAAGGTGTCATTATCCCAGTGGAGCAGATTCTTAGGTCTTCCTTATGGAAGGGAGGTAAGTTTAATAAAGTTCGGAAGAGGATCCTTTCTATTTCAAATGAAACGGATATTGTTTGTGTTTTTTAGAGGGGTAAAATTGTCATTTTATTTTTTTAGACAATTTTATCATTCTAAAATACATTAACTGGATACTATCCATTTCATTTGAAATGGAGATGAACCTTTTCCGATCCTAATAGTTCAGAAGATAAAGTGGCTTGTAATTATGTTTGTCTTCGTAAGAAAGAAGGTAGATTGGGTTTTGAAAACTTAGAGACTTGTGGAATAAAGTAGCTATGTTGAGACATGTGTAGCTATGTTCCAATAATGACAACTCCATTTAATTTGGTGAAGTTTATTTGATTTTTCTAGCAATCTCTTTTTAGCTAGGCCTTAAGGGGGTTTTTATTTATTTTTAATGTAATGTTTTAGTTTTTCTTCCTTGTAACTACTTGTAAGTGTCGATCCCTTCTGGCTTTTGGTTTTCTTGTTTTTTAGGGTTGTTAGTGGATTCTTTTTGTTCTCATTATTTTTAATAAGTTCTTACTCATCACAAAAAAGTGTAGTTTTTCCTTAATTGTGGAGTTCGTCAAGTTTGAACTTAAGATTTTTGTTTTGATAGCACATTAAATAATTATTTATCACAAATTAAAACTTAAGTGGATAAAACATAGTATTTAATTAATACTGTATACCAATTTCTTAAGTGTGGACACCAATTTGTAATTTTACAAGTTTACTTTCATGCTTTGTAGACCATTAGTTTTGCTAGTTTGGTAGGGGAAGAGAAGTTTATCCCTACCACAAATAGTAGGGGTATTAACTCATTTACTAACATAGGCTTACTAAACTAATGTGTAACTCATTCATTGGTACTTGTTATACTTCTTTTAATTAATTTTTATTTTTATTTTTCTCTAATGAATAAGGTACACATCAGTTTAGTAAGTCTTTATTAATAAAAGAGTTAGTACCTCTAGCATTTCTAAAAAAAAAAAAAAAAACACCATTTTCATGTCCAGCTCATGCGAGGCCAGACACATTGTTCATCATTTTCTCGTATGTTGTTGTAAAGGTGTTGGGTTCTTGTTAAGTTCCTTTATATATATATATATATATATATATATATATATATATATATACTATCTCCACCATTGGTCAAAACTTTTATTTTACAAAATGTGTTCAATATATTGATGACATGATATACATGATAATAGTTAATAGTTGTATATATACATATTGGAAAGGTTATTTTATGTTCTCTAATTCCTAATATAAACCTTCATTTTAGCAATACTTTATTATATTTTAGTAACTCAATATTAATATTAATGCAGTAAATCATTAATTACTTAAGAAACTCATATATATATGTATGTATGTATATATATGTATATATATATATATAGAGAGAGAGAGAGAGAGAGAGAGCAAGCAAACATTATCTTCTAAGCATTTTTTATATAGGTCAATAGTAAATTGATGTTGACTTGGTTTTGGACTTGTAACAATCGTGTTTAGAAGATTCTGGTAGCTCATCATTTCCTTTTGCACCAAACTATACTCATTTTATATGCTGGATTCAAAACTCTGTAGAACCTTTTGACTTGAAAGTTGAATCCAAAACACAATAGCAGTTGAGGAAGGTAATCAATATTATTGCCACAAGGACTAGTATCTGGGGTTCAAATAGCCAACAAATATCAAATGACCCAACAACCAATGCAATCAGATGATTAAAACACACTAATGACTTTAATTAGCTTACTTTGTTATTTTGTTAAATCATCAACTGTTCCAAACATTTAAGCTTATGAAAAAGATTAAATGATTAAATTCATTCCTCATTATAAGATAAAGCTTTCGAGCTAAGTGATGCTTTAACAATTTCAATGCAATATTTCGCTAATGATAGAGAAGATTACAAGAAGATGGCTCTAAAAACTCTCAAACGCTAATGGGGGTTTAAGAAGGGACTCTTTCTAACCGAAACCAAGAGTAAGTCTCTTATAAATGGGCTCAACTAGAAAAGAAATAAGCCAAAAATTCAAGGGCTGAAAATTTCTATATATTGGAGGTATTCAAGACACATCATTAATTAATTCAACAATTACATATAAGTGAATACATTCCATATTCATGATTAAATAAGTCAAGGCACACAAGGGTACTTCACCTTAATTAGGCTTAATATTTTGTTTAAGGAACCATTCCTAAGATGAAAAAACATGTTGGAAATTTGGAAAATGCATGTTTAAAATGCAAAGGCATTAAGTATGTTAAAATAACTAGAGAATACAATTCAACCGATAGAAGAAAACCCAGATCAATTTTACCAAAGAAAATGAAAATCACTTTCCAGTTTCCAGGGTCCTATTTATGCAGCTTGAACAACATGAGCTAGATGGTTCTGGAAAACTGTCTTGTCTGATATACTCGTACAAACTTTAGGAAAAAAAAAAATTTAATCAAGAAATATGTGTCCAAGAACATGAACAATCTTCTCTTTTTGTTTTGTTTTATTTTATTGTTTTGCTGTTTGGTTTTTGTTTTGTTGCATGAGAAAAGAAGCCTCACGCGGGAGTCTACTCATATTCTCTTTTGCTTAATCAATACTGAGAGCAAATGTCAGGAGTCATGCCTCCAAGTACTTCTCTACTCATTTCTTTTCTGCTACCTTTTTTATTGGAATAAATTACTGGTGGCCATCGAAGGTGTAATGATTAGTCTACTTCTGATAAAAGACATGGAGACAATGCAGTATGCTATTACTATAATACCCATGCACGGGTTTATTAAATTATCACTTATTTTTTAAAAGTTTAAGCCATAAAAAAAGTAAAAATTATCAATATATTATCTCAAAAAGCTCAAGCTTATAAGAGGGGTAGTAGTGTGATAAATAGTAAATACCATTTACAAATTTGGTATAACGATAAAAGATTTTTCATATATCCAACAAATCTTGAATATATTAATTTCTAAGTTAATGTCATGGCTTTTTACCATGCCATCCACATTATCTTAAAAGGATATCATCCCTTTGTCTTGTAATTGAGAAGCATCTTTATTTTGCATGTATATGGGGTTTTATGCTTCATTAATTATGAAAGCATGCTAATTAATTAAGTGAAAAAAGGATTAGTACGTAATACAACCCAACATCTCAGTCTTTTTTTTTTTTTTTTTTTTAACTTAATTTCCAAGAATATATATGGCGGTGCTACCAAACAATCTCGTACGACAAAATACCAAAATGTTTCATATATGTGTAGATGAATTTAATGTTAGATGAAAGCAAAGGATCAAAGAAAGAGTACCTTGGATGAAGGCTATTCTTGACTACTTTCTGGCCATATTTCCTCCATTTGTAACCATCATCAAGGACATCAACATCACTCCTTGTTTGGAAGCAGAATCTTGGCTCTCTAAGCTTCCTTCTCACCTTCACCTTGCTCTTATCTGAGTTTGAGCTCCTCCACCTGCCAAAATGTTCAAATCTCTCAAATTGGTCGATCCATCCATTAATTACTTCTCTCTTTGCTGGTAATATAATGGAAGAACAAAAGTAGATCCTCCACTCATGAACTTGAGGATTTTGGTATCAATGTGTATCAAGACTTTTATTTGAAGAAGGAGAGAGAGAGAGAGAGAGAGAGAGAGAGATGAATTGACATGGTGTGCAAAAAGCACGCTGCAAAGAAACACAAGCAATCTCTCTTCCATATATGGCTAGATCTCCTTAGACTCTTTTTTTTTTTTTTTTGGATGAATTATCTACTTAGATTCTGTTCAAGAGTTTGAACTATATATATATAATTTCTTTCACTTGTCTTATACGTGCCTTGCATGTTTGTTTTATGGGTTTGCTATTGAAAAGAGAGAGAGAGAGAGAGAGAGAGAGAGAGAAGGTATGTAAAGAAAAAGAAAATGGTGTTGGGAGAAAGATACCATGAATTGTTGCCATCGCTAGCATTACCGGTACAGTTTTCTTCATTGACAGCCTTGGGATCCATTGTTCCGACCTAAATTTTTCCATAAAAGAATTAGAATACAAAACGATCAAGCAGCAACTCCATAAATAGATAAAAAAAAGAAAAAGAAAAAAGAAAGAACAGAAGCATGAAATAAACGAAACCCTCATTAAAGAACAACGACATAAGATTAAGAATCTTGTTAATTTTGTTTCACTTAGGTTTTATTTAACAGCATATATATATTATGTATACTCTAAACCACCTGGTCATTGTTCCAAGAAGATCTAGTAACAAGGTCGTTATGGCTGAACCCCATGGTGGTGGGATTTGTGTTGGATGCGGAACCGGTGGTGGCGGAGGCGGTGGTGGTGGTGGTGGTGCCACCGCTGCTGCCGAGCGGCGGTTGAGACATCTGAGAAGACTGTGAGGGAGCCAGGAAGCTTAGAACCTGGTTATCTTCAAATTGTACAAATCCCATCTCGTGGATCGCTTGTGGAGTATTTGAGAAGGAAACTTGCAGCTCGTAATTTGGAGCTCCCCTTTCTTCTTGATCCATTGTTTTCTTCCTCTCTCTCTCTCTCTCGTTAATGGCTTTGGTGCATGTAAGTCCGTACAACCAGTTGGTGGTAGTAAAGGTCTTTAATTTTGTGCTTCAAACACGGTGTAATTTTGGTCAACTAGTAAACGCTAAATGGAATGTTTCTTGGGAAAAAATATTCCTTCCCATCTTCTTAAGGTTGTCTACAGAGTCTTGACAACACTGCACATTCTCCCCTCTCTCTCTCTCTCTCTCTAGAGTTCTAACAATTTCTCAAGGGAATGTGTTTGGTATGTACTAGCACTTGAAGGACAAGGAGGACACAAATTTTTTTTTCTTGTGGGTATTGAAGAAGTTGGCAATAATATTAATTTCTATTTATTAATTTATTAGGTGTGAGCCTCACAAATTTATAGAAAATTATTGTGAAAATATTAATTAATGAGCTTTAAATATAAAGCTACTACGTGCAAAATAGAATAATTTTTTTTAGGGAAAATGAATCTTTTTCCTCCCTATCGATCGGTCCTCCGCCACTTGATCCCATAAATTCAATAGTAAATTTGTAGCAAAAGTTTGATTTTAACTTCTAAGAATTTTTGTGCTACTTACGCCGCCATTAGGGTTACGGTGTATGAGTACTTTATGGATACTAGAAATTCTTTTGAGACGTGTATTTCTAAGTATATGATTTTCACCTATACTTTTAAAATATGAATTTGTGATCGAATTTTGACTTCATCAAATTATCCTACATTTTAAATTAAATAATTTACACGTTGGATCTCACTTATTAAAAGAGAGTTTGAACCCACATATAAGGGAGAATGTTAAAGTAGTAATTAAATAATTAAATTTACCTATATCTATAAGCTTAAATTTTTTGAATAACCGGTGATTTTCGAAAATCACAAACTTTAAGAATACTACTTAAATAAATTGGAGAAAAGTTTGTCCTTTACATGATGAACTTTTTGTTGTGTAGACAATTTTCGTGTCCTTTTCCTCTTCCTCTTCTTCTAGATCCACCGGAATTGCGAAGATTTACATGGCAAAAGCATTAGATTTTTCTACTAACGCACGTGTGCTAGCTTATCTTTGCCAAGTGTATTAGCTAGATCCAATGGGAGTACGGTATATATATATGGGGAGCTTGGTTTATTTGTCCATGCAATTAGAGGAATATTATTCTTTGACACCTCCTTCAACATATAGCTGTATTCTTTTGTGACATATATCTTTCAATTCCCTATTTGCAGTTATTGCTGCAAAGTGCCAAAAATACCCTCGCACATATATCAATTCATGAAAACTACATTTTGGCTTGGGGCGGCGGTGAACCCTGTGGAAACGCGCGAGACAAAAGTCATTGATGGTGGCGTTGCTGGCGGGCAGAAGAAGTGACTTTTTGCAGAATATTTATCTCTGTCTCTCTCTTTCTCTCTCTCTTTATATATATAAGCTGGCCATCAAGGAACTGAGACAAAGGGTGGTTTCCGCCACCGTCATTTTGACATTTGAGACTGTGGCTAAAGGTTCATGGCATGGGTGGTTCGCGGGTCAAGCCCGATCCAACCAAATGAGGGTGGTTTTGATCACCCTTATTTTTGGTCATTTCGAGATGACCAAATCACTCTCACAATTCATAGAGTTGTTTGCCACTTCTAGTTTAGTCAAATAAGGTAGTTGAACCACCTCCAAACCATTTGGTAGTGATTTTAGCTACCCCATTTGACCATTTGAGAGTGACCGAACCATCCATAGGCCGATCATAGTGGATGGCATTTTGTGGAGTTCAAGTGATAAAAAAAAAGTCACATGGATGGCATTTTGACATACAATATTGACATTTCATCCAAAAAAATGAAAAGAAGTTAACGCCTGGACTAACTTGCCAAAGTTTGTAAGTATAGGTTCATCGTCACTTTTTAAACCTTAGAAACTCGCATCCACAAAAATTATTATTATTATTATTTTTGATATGTCCGTACAAGAGAGAGGAAGATTCAAACTAATGACGTCTGCTTCATTAGACGTAGTCTTAGTCGATTAAGTTATCTTTTGAGGACAGACAAAAATTATTATTGAGCTAGGAAGATCATCATCAAACGTTTAATTAATTTGTTGGCTTCTTTATCCATGACTGTTGGGGTTTATGACCTTTAAACTAAATTTCTAGTAAATATGGAGCAAGGGTAATGGTAATTAATGAGCTCTAGCAATAAAGCAATCGAGGAAGTTGACTGATCGAAGAAATTTTTGCTTGGTGAATAAACAAAAGAACTTCAATATATGTGATCAAATCAACTGGTACCCTTGAGGTTTTTGAGATTATACATTCTAATATATACAGTCAATATTATGCATAAAATTACATGACTCTAAGCCTTTCTTAGGTCATGTTAATCGTGCAAATGAAGCAAAACATTTATTTTAAATAATAAAAATTAGCGTACCAAACAACCAAAATCATCATTCACCATCAACTTATTTCAATGTGTCTATTATTTATTTTATTCAGACAAATTAATGGTATGCGTGTTCCAATTAGTTCCTTGCTTAGTATAGACTTAACAGGAACATAAACCTGATACACAGGCAATGAGATGTACTTAATTCCGTCTTAGGAATTAATCAATTAAGCAGTGTCAAATAATAAAGTCATGACAAGGTTGTCGTGTGCTTTTTGTTCTACTCTTATATATTTATTTATTTTCATTGAGAGCATGATTTTCTCATTCTATTAAACAACCACCATTAAAATGAAGTTGCAAGTCAGGCCATACTGTGGGAAATAGCTAAAAACACTACTATATGTCTTTAAGAAAGATTCTTGAGCTCCCACTTCGATAAGTTTTGCTTCTTTTTTGCCCTTTTATTTACCACATAAATTGTACTTAATTATTCATAATAAAACTATAGTTAGTGATTTTTGTTTTGTTTAATGGTATAAGAATTGTTATTGATTATTGGGTAAAATTCACTTGTCCCCTTGGAGGAGGGAGGAAGCCTCTTCCCCCCCTCCCTATTTGTGCGGTTTTCCCTTATATTCCGTTTTGACTTAGAGCATTTTTCTCTCTTAGTACCCCTAAGCATAGCACCCATCGTGACTCCGCCTTGTCATCTCCACCGTGCTACCGGTCTCCACTACATATCCATCGCTGTTTTTGTTCATGCCACCGGCAGCCTCCACATCTCCTTGCTTTGATGGTTGCTATATATATATATATATATATATATATATATATATATAGGTATTTCATTTTTTTTAGCTCTTTTTAATTTCACCTTTCATCCGAATGGAAGATGCCAAAATAACCAAAGTACTACCTTTTTTATTTTATTTTTATTTTTTTAATAAAAAAGATATTTTGTTTACCATGAGTGGGTCTAGTCTAGTTTAGGTATTTTTTATTCTTTTACCTTTTTTTTTTTAACTAAAGGTAAATCTGTATTTTAATATAAATTTTATTGGAGTATAAGATATTATTATTAGACGTTTGAGTTAATGCAAAACCCTAATGATATGAGAATGAAGTTAAAAAGGAGCCGAAAAAAAAAAAACTCAATCGCATTTTAACTTTTGATAATTCAAGATTAACATTACAAAATCAATTATTCACTGAAGAGGTTAAGCGAATTTTTTTCATTATTATTTGTTTGTGAGTGTGATCCACGATCCACCCATGAAAGTAAACACCCCAAAGAGAGAGAAAATGAAAGAGAGAAGGGGGGGGAAGTGGAAGTCAACAGAACAATGAGTGGTGGGTGTACATCAAAACTTCCATCCATGTCAAAGATGTCTATAGCAGTTGAAAGAATGAAAAAAAGGATAGCCCCTCAAATCCTGCCAAATCAAATTCCAATATATATTTGTTTATGTCCACTCAGACCACCCTTCACTGCAAAAAAGAAAATAAATAAATAAAAGAAAAAGAAACTATCAGAAACCCCACACAAAATTTTCTTGGTAATCTTCCTCCTTCCACTCACTCTCAGCTGTTATTTCATCAACAGTCTAGATGAAAAGACCCTCTCAACTCCTCCCACAATACCAACACCAACAACAAAATTGAAAATCCTCTTCCCCCTGGCCTCTCTCTTCTTGTATGTATGCAATCTCCTTTCGAATCCTTAATCCCAGAAGAAATATATATATATATAAATCGTCAAAAAGGGTTTGCTCCCATTAGAACACAAAGGCAGACCTTGACTACTATATATGCCGAAAGGGGGTCTTCAGTGCTGCTGCAGATAGCTAGCAAAAGAGCCCAGCATGTTAGAAAATTATCCCATATTGACTTTTTGTGCTCCTTCACAGACACAACTGCCACGTAGCAAGTATATGTTCAAGAATCTTCGATACTTAAAAGAGCGAGCATGTTAGTGATTGCGTTATGAAGTAGAGTTTTTAAAGTTACAAAAAGAGCTTTTAAGGAAAAAAGAAAAAAAAACCCTTCAATTTTAAGTTTTTCAAAAATATGTTTTGGCCAATTTTAGAGTAAAAAAGTCAAAAAGAATTTTCTACTAAACATGTTAGCTTTTGTTTACTACAGTTTTTTAGGTTTTAAAAATATTTTTTACCATTTCTAATGCAATCTCAAACATGTTTTAAAACTTACATTTTTGTCTCACAACTATATATCCCACTATATTGACGTGACAGTTATAATTAACCCTAAACTAGTTCTAATTGAATTAAAAAAAAAAAAAAATTCTAAAATTGATTGGGCCCGACACACATTAACCTTAGTATGAAATATATGTGGAATAAATGCCTGGTTTCTAGCATACTTTAATGTTCAACAATTGCACTCAACATTAATTACTTACAAGTGTGCAATATATCATATATTTATCTCACAATAATTCTACAATGTTAACGTGGAGGTTCCAACCAATCTTTTCATTTTTTTTTTTTTTGGTTTTAATTTTTTTAACTTTTAACAATGATTAATTTAAGAATTGGTTATTGGTTGAGACTATTACATTAACATTATACTCTTTAGACAATTGCTTGCTAACTCTTTCAAAAGCAATACAATAGGAAAATGCTTTGATATTATACATTTTTTACTGCAACCCAAACTCACGTGACTGTCTATATCACATGCACCGTCACGTGATAGCTAGTTCACAATTTAAGAGTTGACATAGTAAATATCATATTTGTTTGTAAACATAATAAGGATCATATGAACTGCCACATAACCGTTCACATTTTAATTGCGGCGCGAATTCAATATTAACCATACCACGGTTTCGCTTAATGAAGGGCTCCACTTGTACCAAAAAAGTCATACAAGAAGTGATATACACACATTCTCATTATTTAGATACTCATCATTTTGATTTCTTAATTTCCTGTCGTGGCATTTTCTCATTGGAGAGGAATGATCAATATTATTGGCTTTATGTTTTTGGCTAAAGATCCGTATCACAATTACAGAGTCACTTCGCCAATCGATCACAATACAAAGAATCTTACGTGGCTTGTCGTAGTTTGTCGGTCCCTTTGGAATTAATTAAGGATATATAAAAAGTGGCTGCAAATTGTAGAAACTAAAACAAAGGGAAGGAAAGCGAGAAACACGGAGCGGGAATAAGTGGATACTTCCACTGTGATTTAGACTAGAGAGGAACCAAATTCTTGTCATTAGTCTTAAACCCCACAAAATCTAAGAAAAAATAGTACCTTCGGTACTACCGTAACGTAACGTACTAGCTAGGCCATAGAGTTATTATCTTCGTGGTTATATATGTCTGAATAATTGTAGATTATCACCATGTAATGTGCAGCACCAACCTGCAGGAGTCTGTAAGTGGAAGTAAATTAAAGAAACGTAGTGCATGGTGGTTCATGGTAAGGTGGTTCACTTGGGTAGCCACCAACCAGTGCTTCAGAGTGTGGTTGTGGTTATCTAAGCTAGCCCTCAATCGGCATGATTGTCCTGCTAATGGATTTAATTAAAGTTCCAGATTTGTTGATTATACAAGTCAAATTTATAATTTTTGCTTTTGCAAGCTACACTTTTATTTGCACCTAACATTGCCTAATCAAATTTAGTTTTTTTTCTTTACCTCAATGATTGTTTTTATTATGTTGCCTTCATAAGGAAAGATATATACAAAATTAGCCAGTACTGAATATCAAAATGACAAATTCTATTTGCCCTTCGAAGGTAGGGTCACTTCGTGTTTTCATTCCTATCGAATAAACTGATGACCCATGCAAAGTGCTTCCTCCATGTTAGCGTTAGAGTTTGTGTAGTGTTGTCCCACAATGTTTGTGTTCTATACAATGTCTATGTTCTATACAGTGTCTATATTAGTAGCCTATATATAGGTCTCTTTTGTATATTTTTCTTTAGTGATTCAATATACAGTCTTATTCTCAACATGGTATTAGAGCCACTTTCTGTGACCTCTCAATAAACGTCTTTAACCTTTTTTAGCGTTCTTTTTGGCGATCTCACTTTTTCGGTTGCCTACGCACCGCCAAGCGGTCATCCGCTCAAAAACTTTTCAACGCCTTCATCGCAGCCTCATTTGGCAAAATTTCACCAGATTCATGCTTGCGAGGCACATATCTACATATCTATAGAAGATTCACCCCCATCGGCGCTCCAACGTGCTTCCATTAGTTCCTGCATGCGCCACATGCGCCTCTACAAAGCACTGATAGCTTCGATAGCCATGCCAAATGATAGATCAGATGTCTTCAAGTCCAGATTCAAAAAAATCTCAGCCATCCAAGCTTCCATGTGCTCATGCGCCTCTAGAAGGATCTGTTCGTCACTCATGCGCCTCCATGGTGTTCCACGCGCCACGTCAGCCCTTGATCCACATCTCCAACCCGATCCAAAACCGGATTCCAAACTGGGTCAGCGGGTTCGTATTTCCAATCTGTTTAAGCCAAATAAGCCAATCGGGTCAAGCTATCCAAATCGATACAACTTCGTCAACTCGGTTCACTGGGTTAGACCTAGTTCATATTATTTTGGGTCAACCATATTCAATGGTCCATGGGTTATGGCCAAATCTTGGCCATGTAATTGGCTCATTCTAGCTTATAAGGTTCTCATCCAAGTTCAAACCCAACATTTTGGGCCCATCTATCTTTGTTAACCACCAACAGCCGTTGTTGACCGCCATCGGCTGCCCAACTCCAGCTACATCTCCGGTGACTTTTCCAATGGACATTAAAAAAAAAGTCCATACTTTTTCCCAAACTCAAGCTTACACCTTGAGTTTGAGGGGAGATATTTGAGAAATCACCTGGATCCAAGCTTTTCAACTCAATTCAATGGGTTAGAACTAGGTATTGCCGCTTGCTACTTCGCCGCCAGTTGCTGTCCACCGCCTCCAGCTGCCTAACTCGAGCCACATCTCCAGTGACTCTTTCGGAACAAGCAGCTTTTTCGACGAATTCAACTCTTTCTTTCTCTTTCTTTTACCCAAGCTTGCACCTTAAGTTTGAGGGGGATGCTAAGAATATTATGTTAGAAGATTTACTTCCTTAGGTATTCTAAGTTTAGTAGGTTTACCTTTCCTTAATCTATTAAGTTTCTTGCTTATCTCTCATAGATTTCATGGGCTTTATTTCTCCTTTTAGTCTCCTTTTCATCTACATGCTTATACTGATGCTAATTGGGCGGGTGATCCGATAGATCGTCGCTCTGCCATTGGTTATTGTTTCCTACTTGGCACTTCACTTATCTCTTAGCGAAGTAAGAAACAAAACTGTTGTTGCTTAATCTAGCATTGAGGTAGAATATCGTGCTTTAGTTGACACTACCTCAGAGCTTCTTTGGTTGTGATGTCTATTACAAGATATGGGTCTTTCTTTTTCTGCTACTCCTATATACTGTGACAATATAAGTGCTATTCAGATTGCTCATAATGATGTTTTTCATGAACGAACCAAACATATTGAGATTGATTGTCATTTGGTCCATCATCATCTTCTTCAGGGCTCACTACAGTTTCATCCTGTTACGTCTTGTGATCAGCTTGTAGACATCTTTACAAAGTCACATCCTACATGGCATTTTCGTGATCTTGTGTCTAAACTCAAGTTGGCTTCTAGAACTCCATCATGAGCTTGAGGGGGGCTGTTAGAGTTAGAGTTTGTGTAGTGTTGTCCCACAATGTTTGTGTTCTATACAGTGTCTGTATTATTAGCCTATATATAGGCCTATTATGTACATTATTCTTTAGTGATTCAATATATAACCTTATTCTCAACACTCCACATGCACAGATCATATTATATTCCAACTTACTGGTGGACTGACTCTAAGGAATTGTTTAAGCACAAGATGATTTGCACATTAGACTTGATGGGAATGCCATCAAGATCAAAGCCTTACCATAGATTGATGTAATTCACAATGTCCATTTTTCATTTTTTTTTTCTTTCAAAAAGGGTTGACGTGGTAAGAAAAATGAATATTGTCACCTTAGCAGAATGAGATGGGGGTATGCCAAATAGCACCTATCAAAATGAGAAATGATGTACCACACGTTTATTCCACTTTTATCTCTTCTTCTTCCTTTTCTTAAATCTTTTTATTTTTTTAAATAAAATAAAAATTAAGAACTGACTAACAATGCCACATCAATAACATGTAAGATAAAAGGGTAGTGTACAATATTAATCTATGATCAAAATACATAGAGGTTCTTTTGCCAAATTAAACTCTTGTTAGGTGTCTTTGTACAACAACAAATGTTTTGAAATATCCTAATTGATATTAGTAACTGTTATTTTATGATTTTGTCCTAATGAGTAGATACCAAATCAGGCAAGCAAGGTTTGGGTTGAACTGGAGGAATCATCTATCATTCATGCTAGTAAAAAGTTGTGTACAGAAATTAATTAGTCAAAGAAATAATTATTACTCTTGATGATAATTCATGGCAGGAGTACTTCTCAGATTAGGATGTCTAATTTAATTTATTAACTAAGCAATACTCATTTTCCTACTTAACCACACTTGTACCATTTAGTGAAGATCATGGGTTAAAATCCTATAATTTGACAAAATGAAAATAGTTCCTAACTATTTTAGCATTATTAGTTATTGGTTAATTAACACAAATGAGGTTGTAAATGAGCTAATCATTTGGTCCTCCCCTCCCCCATCTTTATCTATTAGAATAATTAAATTATTAAATTTGTCATTTTCTATCCATGTTTTTTTTAATATAAACAATAATTTAATGTGGCATCAAAATGAGTAGATTAATGGATCTTGCTTGAATCTCTTTGCTTAATTAGTTCATTTTCCTCTTCTTGGTGATTTATTTCATCACTTTGTCACTCTTCTTTTCCTATGTTGGTATAAGACCTGGGGATATATTGCTCCGGGGCTTGATAGAAATTGTCAAATTTCCTCCACATTGGTTACCCAATCCCAGAATTCTTCTGGCCGCAAACAACCTTGAAACTCTGGTATGGTAGGTTTGAACCATTCAATCAATCGAGAATTAGCGATGGGGTTCTTTCTCTCAAACTTCTCCATGAAATTATTGGCTATTCCATCTAAAACTATGTGAGATCCTAATACATCAAGCATAGGATCAGTTTCTGGAAGATGAGGCATTTAGGAGTTTGCTCCATGAGCATGAGGAAAGCTTCTAAAGCTAAGGAAATATAGGGCAGAAACCCACAAATTAAAAGTATCTGGTTCAGCAAAATGATTCACAGACATACTGTGATTCTTTGGCTTGCTATTAGAAGAAAGCTTAAAATGATAACCTTTTCTTCTCTTTTCCATTCTTCGAAAGAATTTGGCACCTCATATGTGAAGAATGCAATATATTCACTTGTCTAATATGGATTGCAATGCAATATATTCACTTGTCTAATATGGATTGCAGTGCATGTACTTCTGCAGAGAAAAAAATCACCCTATTACAAAGAAGTATGTTATTAAGTAGACTCATATACAATTGAGATAATGTTACTGGCTTAATTTTTAAATTTATAAAGGTAGTTCGAGTAACCCTAACACTAAAACTCTTTCTGCAGTAGGGCTATATATAGACCGGTAAAATATGACGAGTAGTAAAATTAACCCTTAACCTCTTTTCTCTTTTAGCAAATACTAATCTAAAGATGACCCACTACCACATCGTCAAATTGTATGAACGTTTTAGATACCTATCCCGTTCTGAAAAAAAGGAAGATAATGGGGAGGAGAATTCTAAGGGTCTAGCTAGGAAACACCTTATAATTCTTCTGCAGGACGAATATCTGCAGGCACAACTGCACAAGTGCTTACATGAATATTCACATGCAGCCACAGGTTATGGGATTTTGGGAGAGAGAGAGAGAGAGAGAGAGGGGTGTTGTGGTGTTCCCATGATGAGTGGCACAATGGAATTTGCCGTTGGAGCCTTAGAAAGTGAAAGTGTAATGAATTCCCATTCCATAAACTGAAGCAACACCCAGAAAATTAAATTACTACCAAACAACCCCTTAACACTTGGCAACAAGGAAAAAGTAAGTTTACCTACGGATCCGACAACTTCATGATTTCAATATTCAAAGTTCAAAAGTGTCATAAATAATAATCTCAAAAGATCACAGTCTGAAGCAATAAGAGAGAGGGAGAGGAATGCTGAATTCCATGCAGCAATCATAACCTTTCAATCAATTTCTAAAGTCTTCTAAATCTCATGATGATAGAGTGAGGCATCAGATATTTGGTGGGTTCCACCTTGTCTTAACCATGTCCCATATCTTTTTTTGTTTCAAAAGTGGCTTCAACTTTGAAGGGAATGTTACTGCAGGGTGAAACTTAACAATCTCCACCAACTTTGCTCTATTGCCTTTGATTTTTTCCTATAATATAAAGCAATTTTATTAAACTTCATATAAAACTAGTAAGTGATCCATCAAACAGAGTACTTCCAGTTCAGTGGAATGGTGTAGGTGCCTAGCTAGCTAGAGAAAAGGGCAAAAAAGAAAAAGAAAAGAAAGAAAATGGAATAAATGTTGAAAGAGAGATATATATATACCTGATTGACATTAATGTTGAACTTAAAAGTTTAAATCATTAAGCTTGGGTCAAACCATATTATGTTTATGGTTATCAAACCAAAAAACTTATGTCAACTAATCAGAAAATACGAGGTCAAGGTTAGAAGAAACAACATAATGCCTCATTAATATCTTAAAAAGGTATGCCATAATTAAATAGAGTAATTTTTTTATTATTTAAAAAGGAAACATTAGATATGTTCTTCCTTGCCCAGTCTTATTTGCTTATTTTATTTTATTATTTTTTTCATTTTTTTTATGCCCCCACATAGTGATTCATGATCAGTGTTCACTTAACTCCAAACTACGCTACCTTGCAGATTTCCTTATTTGCTTCACTTTGTCCTCTTCTTCCATAATGATTTCTATTTGTTCCTTCCCATCAGCTCTTTCTTACCCTATATTTACATTTTTTTCCTGGGCTACTGATCTATTCTTACTTTTAATGTGGATTTCTTTCTTTGTTCTCCTATCTATAAATGTTTTAAAATTCAATATTTGCATTGTGACCCTGAAATTTAGTGGCTTCTTTCTGGTGCCAATCATATCATAACCGTGTTTCCACCATCAAAATTCCCAATTCAAAAGACTGGCAACAGTGTCCTTGGCACCAATCAAGGCTAATTTTGGTACAAGTTGATGGCACGTGCAAGGAAAAAAAAAAACAGAAGAAGAATGCCAGAAATATAATGCCTTATGGCCTTGACACATGCATGAAAGAGCCTCAGGCATATTAAGATAACAAAAAGTGGATGGTAATATCATGTATGTTAGGCCTATGGACACATGGCGTGTGAAAGTCTTGAGATAGGATGAAAATATTTGCAGAACTTGAGGCTCTGTTTATTTGTAGCATCTGAAGAACCTGGGCCTTCTTCTATTAACAAGAAATACGTACCCTTTATTTCCCAAAGCATTACTACTTCGACATTTTTATTTTCGAAGTTTTAAAAAATGACAGGGTCCATATGTATTTTTTTTAAACTTTGTGGTGGCACATGCTTCGGCAAAGGTAGCGCTCCAAACATCTATTGAGAAAATTTGAATGGAGTTGTATCTTGATTTTTTACATGCTACAGTAAGCTTTGATTGTTTGTAATCTCTGTTTTTTTTTAGAATAAATGAGATTTCAGTTCAAAATAAACAAAAAAATAAAACATTAGTTTTAACACACAAAAAAATAATAAACGTTTATTGGTCAATCAAAAATGTTTTTATATAACCAAGATTTTCAGCTGCTCCATACACCTAAAATTAGAAGAAAAAATATATATTTTGTTAAAAAGGTTTACGCCCAAACAAATTGAGCCTAGTGTCATGCAAAATTACCATCCAGTTGAGTTTTTTTTTTCTTCTTCTTCTTGTTGGTTGTATTTTATTTTATTTTTTTTCTTCTTCTTATGTACTTGAAAAAAAAAAAAAAAAACTTTTTGTTTGTTTGTTTGTTTGTCGGAAGAACATGGGAAGAAAATGAAGTGATGGACATACTAAATTGAAAGCCCTAGACAACATAATTGAAAGCCCAATAGCCCACCCAGCAACAACATAAGACAACAATTGACCATCACCCCCAACATCTTGGGTGACCATCTTGCAAGCCCAGTGAACACTCTGCTCCATTTTGCCTCTACCTCTCTCTGTCCCTCTCTCTGACAATGGCTTCTTCAACTTTTGTCGAGCGCTACGGTTACGATTTGATGTTGGGATCAATTGCTGCGTTCTACGTGATCATGGTTCCCTACACTAAGGTCGAAGAAAGCTTCAACGTTCAGGTACTCTTCTGCTACATAGCTCCTATTGTTTTCTCTTTCAACCGAAACGGAAAACGGGCAAGAAAACCAAAAGAAAATGAATAATTGTATAGGTGGAAGATAAATTTTTGCAGTAGAAACGCTTTCAATAAGAAAGCTTTTTGGGTACCCATCTGAGCAATGTAAATGGAGAAGAAAAAGAATAATGAAAAACTTATTAATCAGTGTTAAATATGTGATATGAAGTTTTGTTGTTTTCTCAGTTTTCTGGGCTAGCAAGAATGGGTTATGTCCTGTTTGGTTTAGAGCATTGAGTTTTAGAGTTTTTCCTCTTTTAGTGTCTGGGACCTGACAGAAAACTCTGTACTTGGTTCAGTCTGATTCTACCATAAGGCATAGTTGATTTGAGTTTTGATATTTTTGTGTACAAGACATTTCAAGAACCATAATCCGCGTCAATCCCATTAAGTGTTAATCCTAATATAACTTCAATATGCGAGACGGAATTTATTCTCTTTCTAAGTTCATAATTTCAAGGTCAACTTGTTATTGCATGTTGTAAGGCTTCTATGGCTCCTTTGCTTGCTAACTCTCTTTGTTTATCTTGTTAATCGTTTGTTGACCTAGGCAATGCACGATATTCTTTATCATCGACATCACTTGGATGGTGTAAGTTTACTTGACTGTATCTTCAATATCTTTTCAGTATTCGATAAGGTTGGAAATTATAAACTTTCAAATCTAATTTTCTAGTTTGGATGTTTGTTTTCATAATCAGTATGATCATTTGGAGTTTCCTGGTGTCGTTCCTCGCACTTTTATTGGTAAGCTTCAATTCTTCTGTGGGTAGCTTAGAGGGTCTTCAATACCACTTGGCATACATCTTTTCCCTCTCTCTTTACTATATATATGTATATAATGTTGTTTATTTTCCTTTTAATACATTTAATATTGCTAAAGTGATGATAGAGCCCCATAACTTAGCACAATGCAGTCCCATATTTGTAGCATTGTTTTATCGTATATGTGGTTTAATATCTCATATGATTGGGAAGAGTTATACATTTTATAGTTTGATCTCTCTCTAGCGCTTTGCTCGTAAATATATTCTTGGTTTACCTATTGAGCTCAGATGCTTATGTGTCTACATAGTTATTCAACTTAGATTGTTTTATTTGAGACATATGAAACTCACTGGTTAACCTAATAGAGTTTGAATGGTTTTTCTAACTTATGAAATATTCTATGGATATAAAAATGATTTCTTCTAAGAGATCAAGCATACCAAGAAGATTGAATTCACTCCTTACAAAGTACTGTTTTTCCTGTAGGGGCCTTGCTTGTATCAACTTTGGCATCTCCATTTATTCTAGCAATGAACTTGCTGCACTTGCCAAAGATTTACGGTCTTTTTGCAGGTTAGTGCTTCGGGTACTTGGCGCACTATATGAATTTATTTATCAAGATTGAAATCAAATTTAGTTCTGTTGAGGTGCTGTGCCATAAGGCTTGTTAGTAATAGGAGTGTAGCACAATATCTCATCTAGTTAATATCTGAAATCCTTGTTGGCCTCCAGAATTACTTGGTACTTCTGGAACTTCATGTGAATAATTGGAGTGACTAATTATTGCAAGTGGTTTGCAAGGAAAAAGTTGTTCTTGTTTTTATTTTCCTCAAAGTTTTCCTATATTTTCTGCCCGTTTTAAGAAAGACTGTTTCTGTTGGATTTATTGCTGGAAACTGGATCTATAAGCTTTTCTTCCATATATCCGATTGTCATTTGGCCTTATTACCACTTGTAATTCTTGGCTTCTATCTGGATAAGATCAAAGTCATAAAAAGACTAGATAAATCAGTTTTTGTGTGTGTTACTATTATACACATGAAGTCCCCCCCACCCCCAAAGAAAAGAAAAGAATAAACATCATTTGTGTTTTATCTTTTCTTTCTGTTATCTTGTCTATTTATTACTGTAAAGTATGCTAACCTATTTCTTTTGTTGTTGTCTAGTTCGTATGGCATTAGGTTGCATCATATTAAGTACATTACGATTTTTTCGTCTTCAGGTATGTTCTTTTTCTTTTCATTGACTTATGCCTGGAAGGTTCAATAGTTAGTGGTTCTAAGGCTAAGAGCTTGCATGAGGCCATGCCATTGTCTTGTCTGGATTTAAATACAAATTTGGATTGGAATGAACAAACATTTTCTGAATGATCTTGATTAGCTTTATTACCTCTCTTGGAATTGAAAACTGGTGCTCAAGTTACATGGCCAGTGTCCCTCATGAACATGATGAGTGAATTGAGAATGCATATTTTAGCAAGCCTGAAATACCGATCCCAGGGGAAAATGAAAAGAGAGCTGGTCAGTATGACATATAATAACACGTAAACTCTATCCATAACCTTTGATAGTGATATTTATAAACCATCAAAACTAGTTGAAAGAAAAAAAAAATCTATGAACCATCAGAGTTAACCTTGGAAGACTTGTTTTTATGGACCCAGTTGAAGCTGATATTTTGCAGCCTTGAGTTCTGATCTCTCAAGGAAATAATGAATTTAACTATTAATTAAATTCATAATTTCCTGACATTAGTTTTTTGATCAAAGTTATTACCCAGAAATTATCAAATTTTTAACTGACTGCTTCTTCTTAGAAATATATAAAAGATGCAAAACTGTTAATTTTGTATTTGTAAATCATTTTCTCTGTGAAGTATTGTCCTCTTGATATTTAGTCTTTCACACAACTACATTACAAAGTTGAACTCTTTTTGAGCAGGTTAAAGATAAGTTTGGAAAGCAAGTAGAAGCTTTCTTTGTAATACTAACTGCACTCCAGTTTCACTTGCTGTTCTACTGTACCCGCCCTCTTCCTAATATACTAGCTTTTGGTGCAGGTAATGTATAACTCTTCTATGCTCATTTTCTTCCTTGTAACAGTAGTTAGTTTTTTTCCCTGTTTCTTTTGGGGCAAGTCATTCCTTCCAACATAAGAAAGTAGAGGAAGCATTCTTTAGGATTGCAGATCAGTCTCACCACTTGACCCTGGTTTTAGGGTTTCTCTGTCTCTCTCTCTCCAGTTATTCTAGTATATTTGTTCCAAACTTTGGCCAAAACAGTTTGTGGTGAAACTATATAGATGAGTTTACATCTATTTATCATTATACCATTGTGATTATGTGAGTCTTTTAGGATTTAAGTGTGTTGTCTTAATAGTTTGGCATACTGGTATCTTGTGTCCGCGGTTGTACTTTCTAGGAAGGATTAGACAAAGACAGAACGTGAGTATTAGACTATCACTGTACTTTTATATGTTCTCTGCATGATTATATTCCAATAGGGATGCTGTTCTTGGTATATATAATGCATTTTGATGTTATTCTTATTTTAAAGTAGGAACCGACTGTCACTCTTTCAAGGGAGGTTGGTTTGTGCTGATAAAGCTTCTTTGATTTTTATTTTTGATTGTTAACAAAACTGATGAGCTTCTGTCATGGTAGCTGGCTCTAATTTTTTTTTTCACTTTTTCTGTTGTAGTCAACTTGGCATATGGATATTGGTTGAAGGGGAACTTTTATGCAGCATTAAATTGTTTGGTATGTGTTCTATTTGCTAACATGTGAAATTATGCACTAGACATGCAATGCTAGTTATACTGAATTTCACAAGCTCTTACCTACATAGCTCAGTTATACTTCACAAAGTGCTGCTGCCTTTCAGGTTTATAGCTAGATTGAAGGCATGCCATTCTGAACTTGGTTACCTATCTTAGTATGCTTTCTGTGTTTTTCATGATTGAAACACTATAGATTATCCAGTTGCTGGATTTCTTGAGCTTTGGGCAACAATGCCATCTATACCACTTTGCAAAAATAGCACTTGGTTAATGGTTGTCTCTTTGGCAATGCCTAATTCTGATGGCACACACTGAGTGATTATCAAATCAAAACTGACCTTGCCAACTACTTGAATAAAGTTCAAGATATCTTCTTGGATTTTAAAGTTTAGCAGAGGTGAAGGAATAAAATGACGTGAAGACATTTACGAGTGATTAGTTACAAAGATTAGATTTATGGTTGGCTAACGGGACCTTCATGGAAGAGTAAATAAGTTGGGGGCAGAGATTAAAAAATTAGTTGATATGCAGAGGGAAAGTGCATACAAGAAGGATTGAGTTAAATTTGAGTGGGTGGTGTGAAGAAAGGAGATATCTTCAACTTGTGTAGATCTGCTTGTGCATACAACATCATTTTTGGAAAGAACTAGAGAGGATTGAGAGACAAGGGGAAATTGATTTTCTGTTGTGAAGCAATTTGTGTGTGATAGTCATCCAAGAGAATACTGATTAAGCCTTGCAAGTATATATACTGTATATTTCCATCCAGTGTATTCTTTTACCATCTGTGAAATTCTTATGAATTTTAGAATTGGGATATTTGTAAAGTATTAAGAATTTTGTATTCCTGACTGTTAAAGGAATTTCACTAAGTTCATCTTAGAGTCAGCATCTCAAAGCGGGCTGCATGTAGTGTAGTAATAAAATTGAAATGGACATGGTTGATATGGACTTAAGAGTCAACTTTGAATTATCTTCAACCTTTGTCAAAATTGGAAACTAACAAGAGTCTGTGAATGTTGTTTACAAGGCAACCATCATGGGTGTTGCCATCCCCACCATTGATTGATAAATTACATGAATATGATTTGGAAAAAAGCTCTATATAATGTTTATACAACAGCAAGCATTAAGCAACATAATGCTGGTATTTGATGCAAAATGCCACTTCATTTGTACCAAAATTCATTTATATGGCATTAAGGTGAGATTCGAACTAATGACCTCCGCTTTGTGAAGTGTGATCCCTAGCCAATTGAACTACTCTTTAGGGTTAAGTGAAAGGTTTTCTATATTTACATGGTTATGACTTGCTTAGGTAATTGGACCTGAACAAAGAATTTTTATGTTTTATTATACTGATATTTCTGCTTTGACATGGTTGATCCGTAATTCATTATGTATTGTATTATGTACATGTCGAATATTTCTATTATTTAAATTGCTTAACTAGGATTGCATGTTTGCTTTGCTGAGATCTTATTACGGCTCTCTGTTTTCTAATGACAACAGATTTTTGCTACAGTCATCTTTAGATGTGACATGCTGTTACTTCTTGGCCCTCTTGGCCTGACACTTCTGTTGGTAGGTTGTGCTATAATTTCTTTTTCTCTTTTTCTTGTTTTCTTCCCCCCGCCCTTTTTTTTTCTCTTGTTAATCTGGTTAGCCATCTTAGGATCTGGTCAAATTATGAATCAAAGCTTCATAGCTTGCTATTATGCCTGTTGAAAATTTCATGGTTGATACGCTTCTATCATATTTTTCCTGGATTTGTGTATAATGGGAAGGAACTAGGTTGAACTTTTTAAATCAAATTTAGTTAGTAGTAAAAAGTTTGTATTTGGAACTAATGATGCTAAGATGTATAGAAGAGGAATGCATGAGAAAAGGAGGAAAATCCAAATATCATTCCCACCTAAGGATCAGCTTATATAATGCAAAGGGAGGAGCAAACCAGAAATGGAATACACTAACAAGAAAATCAAGATGGTCAAAAATTATAGAAGTGATGATGTTGGACTGTTCTAAATTCCTGTGATCTTATACACCTGGAGGCCATCTGATTTGTAATGATGGAATCCACAATAGCAGGCTCCAACTCCCCTACTTCAAAAGTCTTAACAAGGCAATTATAGATACCTTCTCTAGAATAAGCACTTTGACATCAAAAGCTCTACAACTTCTGTCCATCAAAAGCTCTACAACTTTGTCGAAAGGAGTAAAGGTGTCTCTTGTGTAGTGGATTTGGGAATGGCAAGTGCAGCTTGGTTGTTGAAGTTGGTTGAGGCTTTGATTCGCAGAGGATTGAGAGAGTTTGTGAAAGTCTTGGAGGGTTGGTAGGGCTGAGAGCCTTTGTGACATCTTTGATTCATGGAGGCTTTGAAGTCTTGGAGGAGTGTGTAGAGATGTTCGAATTGGCATGGCCAGCGTGGCTTCATTGTCCTAACAAAGGGCCAAGAAGGGTAGGGATAGAAAGGATGTGTCCTGGAGCGTGAAAGGTTGCATCTTTTCTGGAGTCTTCCGGTCATGGTCAAAGAGGTGTTACTTGTGCCCATCCATCATTAGGTGGTAGTCCTAGTGGGTATGGAAAGAATTTATCAGAGTTTTGAAAGATCAAGAACAGTCGGTAGCAAAACTAAAGGATTTTTTCTTCAAGACTCTTTATCACTAGATAATTGCCTTTAACCTAAGTATTTTTAACTTACATGCTTTTTTGAACTTTTGTTTTGTTGTTTTTTTTGCTAGTTAGGTGTTTCTCTTGTATATTTCTTATATACTTGGATTGCGCCTTTTTGCACTTCTAAAAAATCGCATTTACTTATCAAAAACTATACCTAATGAAAATTGACTTGAAATGGTCTCTTGTTTCTTTGTGGTGCTTATTGACAATTAAAAAGGAATCTCACCTGGTTTCTACTTGATTATTTATTTATTTTTTTTGATAAGTAATTGCAAATTCATTAAAAAGCTCAAAGACGTAACCCAAGTACATATGAAGTATACAAGAGAGAAATCTAACTGATTATTTTTTTTGATAAGTAAAGAGTAGAAATAAAACTGATTATTAATCATACTATACTAATGCTATGTCCCTAAGTAGTGCTGCATTGATAAGCATGCTTTGCATAGTACGCTGCTAGCTTCCATATAGAGTGAGAATGAGGTTTATGAATTAGATATCGATGGCTTTATACTTTTCCTTCCGCTTTTTTCATTTTCTTTTGATGTTTTCTCTATATACCTACTGCATGCTAGGTTATTCTTTCTGCACTTCTTTAATAAATTCTTTTACTTTTACATTATGGAAAGGAAAACTTTTTGTTGCATTGAGGACTGACTCAACTAAGTAAAATGCTTAAAAGAAATCAATACAAACTACCGGGCCTCAACTAAGTGGAATATATGGTCATAATAATAGTTCCCCAGTTGGTGCACAATCTCTTAGTGGAACAGATTCTCTCACACTTTTTCACATTTAGCTTCAACTTAGCCTTCATTTCTACTAGTGCCACCACAGATTC
Organism: Carpinus viminea; assembly: GCA_013348765.1. Classification (NCBI taxonomy): domain Eukaryota; kingdom Viridiplantae; phylum Streptophyta; class Magnoliopsida; order Fagales; family Betulaceae; genus Carpinus; species Carpinus viminea. The sequence continues at coordinate 14,215,528 of CP054668.1, forward strand.
ATGCATTTCTTCCAATCCATATATGGTATACATGATAATTTAATGGTTTTAATGACAGACCAAATCAATTTCATTATGGGAGACATTAAAATGCTGCACTGGGGTAGCTCTGTTGTGCATAGGTTGGTTAATGTATCATTTATTTTCTTTATTTATTATTTTTTTTTAAGTACAATTCAACTCAAGTAAGCCTTCCTATATGATTGGGATTGGCTACATGATGACAACTCCAGTACTAATATCTAGCTTTGAAATTGTCCTCAGCACAGGTCTCACCATATTGGTTGATTCAATAATGTGGAAGAGGATACTCTGGCCTGAATTGGAAGTTTTTTGGTTCAACTCTGTTCTGAATCGAAGTTCTGAGTGGGTGTATCCTCTTAAAGAAATTTTTCTATTGCACACTTAAGAGAAATTTCTTATCTCTCTAATATACTTTTCGTATGAGGGCTTTGCCTGTTTTATTTTCAATAAATTATTATTCATTTAAAAAAAAATCTATTTCACATTTGATGTTGTACAATTTGAAAACATATGAGTGTTTTGTAGGAAAGGTTTAATTATCCATCTGTCTCTCTGATCTATTTTTATTTTCATTTATTATAGTTTTTTCTCTTTTAGATTCACATGAGTGAACACATGCAGGTAAGGTTACTATCTGTTTGCAGCTTGTTTTTTGGCATATTGTTTAGTTTAAACAATGCTGAGTCATCTCCTCTTGTAGACATTCTGAATGCTGCGTAATGAGGGTAAAAGACTAGTCCTGCATGTATCCTGAAGAGACTAAAGTGTGGTAGTTGTATCTTTTTGCTTATGACAATTTTCTAGTAGTATGGTTCTATCCTATTATTTGTGTCATAGCTCAATTCTGGTAGTTACCTTTGGTGCCTGCTCATGTAGGAGTCTCATATGACGTTCTGTTTTTTTTAAATGATTTGGACCAAGATCTAGGAATCTTATCATTTACTCATTGCTTGATATTTTAAGGAGGATCATCTTGTTAGTTGTGGGCATGAAAGTTGATTCTAAAAATGCAGTGATAAAGACACTATCTGTGTTCCTTAACATCTCTTTTTGTCAGACACATTCCATTCACTGGTACTTCACTTCAGCGCTCCCACGCTCATTGCTTGTCGCATATCCTCTTTTTCTGGTGAGTTTTGCAACTAATAAATATGCAAAGATATAATCATCCTAACTTTGCCTTCATGCATTTGTTATGGTGATTCCTTTGCATCATGTACTTACTACCAAAAATGGTTATTACCTAATTTCAGTTTGGTGATGGCTTATAGTTCTTCTTTCTTGCAGCTTGGGGTCTTACTTGACAGAAGGGTTTTATCCTTCATTCTTCCAGTTTTCTTTTTTATTGTACTTTACTCTAAGCTTCCCCACAAGGTAGTCCATTCAATGTATTTTTTTTTTCCTTATTAAGAAGGCATATGATACCATTTCATTTCATGATGCAGGAGCTTGCTTTTATTATTAGTTCGGTTCCAATCTTCAATTTATCTGCAGCAATTGCAGCTACTAGAATGTATGTTGCAGATGTTTAATGTTCATCTATATCTTAAGTAATATGTTGGAAATTTTGAGGATTGTCATAATATTGTGAGAGACTTGTTAAGTTCATTGAGTTAAAAGAAAATCACTGGATCCGATCATTGTGTATTTTGAAGGATAGATTTAGATGCCTTGTCACTTCCCTAGACCCGCCGCTTGAAAGCTAAGGTCAGATTTAGCAGAGACTGAGCCTTCTTCCTATGTCTCCCACTTTTTTTGCCCCATCTTTCTATTATCAGCTAGAAATCATCCACTTCAGTAAAGTTTTTGAGTGATAATAAAATGATATCCTAAGGCTTGTGATTCTTTTCTACCTTCTTGGTCTCCCTTTCTTATTTATCTATCCTCCATCTTTGCTACTTTATTATTTTAATGGCTGTTTGGGGGTTTGAAAGACTTTTCTATCCAGTATCTTATATGTTACTTTTGTTGTGACATGATGTGTTGTCCCAAATGTTGTCGGTGCTTTGCTTGATATGGTGTATTTGGAGAGAAAGAAATGACCGAAGGTTTGAAGATAGTGAGAGGACAGTGGCGGAGTTAAAGGCCTTTTCTTTGATACCCTTTTTCCATCGGATGGCTGCTTATGTTTGTTATTACATTTCTAGTTTTCTTGACTTTTTTGCTCCTTATTCTTTTTCTGGGTAGACATTTCTCTTGTATACTTTGGTGCCTTTGATTTTAATGAATTTTACTTATCAAAAGAAAAAGTGTACATGCAACAATCCTGCTGGCTCACATGGGCAATAGATTCAAAAGTTTCATACTTCTTGAAATAATTGATGTATTTGTAACTTCACATTTTCTTTTATCTGAAAGCATCAGCTTTTAGAATAATGTATTTGCTGTCTTTTAGTCTTTCTGTGCTTTCAATTGCTAATACATTTTGTCATTTTGTGCCCCAACTTGTTACAGCTACAACAATAGGAGGAAGACTTTCTGGAAGTTGCTTTATTTCGTAATGCTGGGATTACTATTAATCAGGTTGGTTGATAAACCATTCTGTTTAGAAGCAAGGCACAAAATTAATGTAATATACCTAGGATGGATGTATAGGCAGGAAAAATACTCAAAAACTCACTACCTATGTTTGTCCTCGCTTATAATTATTTTTTTCGTAGCGTTTTGTATACATTCCCAGTAGTTTCCATTCATTTCTACTGTCTTACAGTTTCTATGATTTTTCGAAATGATTTTTGAACATTTCTGTTTCTGAACTGATGGAAACAGTGCACTGAAATTTGTTCCTTGGATGGCAAATCAGTCTTGTTCTTTTTTTTTTTTTTTTTCTCTCCAATTACAATTTTTGGGTGGGCATTTTTGGAAACATATTTTTAAAACTTGAATATTGATGCACGAGATATTCCCTTAAAAACTTGAGTTTCAAAGGTGGACAAACAATTTGGGCAAAAGAAGTGGTTTCTCCATTTGTACTCTTCTTTTTTTGCAGTCTAGGGTGCACCATCATAACTTTCATGGCATCCTACCAGAATTATCCCAGTGGGCATGCTTTGAAAGAGTTGCATCAAATTGGTTAGTCTCTCTCTCTCTCTCTTGTCTGAGATTCAGGCTTCGATTTGTTTCTTTTAGTAATTTCTCAAGCTAAAAGATTTGAATGTTTCCCGTATCCCCACAAAATAAAAGAGAAGAATAATTATGTGTTTTTGGCAAGAATTTGAGCATTGATATAATTGACAGGTCATCTTCCTAACAATACAAACGAGCAGTGGGTTCACATTGATTCCTTTTCAGCCATGAATGGAATATCCCGCTTTTGTGAAAATAATTTCCCCTGGAGGTATATCTCTGATTATTGCTTGGTGTATATGAATTATGTCTTTTGATGGTAGTTGTCTATTTTGGAGTAATTCACTTATGTCTTTTAAAGTACTCAGATTTTGTGAACCAAAGTAATTGATGATTTCACTGACTTAAATTAGTTAGTCGTCATTATGTTCACTACATGGTAATTTATGCTGTTTATGTAAACTGCTGTTTCTGGAAAACCCAGATTACCGTTCCATGCAACGCAATGGATTTTTTATTTTTTATTTTTTTTAATCTGATAACGAAGTTCTGTTGGTGCATAACTTATGTAGAAATTCTATTTCATGTTTGAGTATATTTGATTGTCTCTACAGAGTGCGAAGTTTGTGTATGATTTACACGTTATAGAGGATTTTTGTAAAGCAGGTATTCCAAAGAAGAAGAGATCCCTATTGAAGAACTTCGCCACAGAAATTTCACCTATCTTATAAAGTGAGTTTTTCCAACATCCCTCAATTTTCTCTATCCTTAAAGCAGCCCTGGGCCTATTAATGTCAATAGAGTATCTATTTGGGGGAGAAATCTGTTCCATGCCATATCATGTACCTCCTATGACAAAAATGCCCTAAACTAAGATTGATCTTTACTTTTTTTACTGCATAGTGTTCTTTGCCCCAATGTACCACACACTAACTTAGAAACACACACACTTGTACTCTGTTTGCATAGAGAAAGAGAGAAGTTTCCCAGTGACTTTCTGGTAGGATTGAAATCTGTTTTTTCTAATTCGTGTCATTCATCTCTCCAACACACGCACAAAGACACACACACACCCAAAACACAGGAGAGATAATTCTATCTTTCTTTTCTTCTTGTTATTTTTTCTTTTTTTTCCTTCACCTGAGAAAGTTTGCTGAGCAAAGATTATGCATAGCATTCTCCACCTGTAGCACACACACTGGGGGAGAGAGAGATAAGTGGCATCTATCATTGAGATGTAGACATGGAAGAACAATTTCTGGTATAGAGTTTTCAGAGCAAACTGTAGTGCATCCATGGATGCTGTTACGAAATTCTATTCCTTCACTTCTACCATCCTTTTGGGTGGGGTGAGTTGAGGTTACGAGAAAATGCTGTTTTATCTTAAGCATTCATGCACTTATTAACAGTTAAAAGTAGTTCTTTGTGTCAGTAATTTCCTTCTTTTTCTCATTATTACAGTGAACATCCCACTGTTGATGGATTCAAGTGTCTATTCACCACAAATGGGTTTTCAAGAATTCGTCTTCAAATTGGCTTCCCACTGGTTTTACTGGTAGAGAATCAAAATTACCTAATGCATGCAAATGCTTGATATCCTCAACGCTCAATATTTTCTTTCTTATATCTTCTGCAGGTTAAAGAACCTAAAGTTTATATTCAAGGAAATATAAAAAACAAGGATGTTATGCATAGAAATTGGCCAGGTTGCTCATAATTATCTTTAGGTAAAGTCCAGTTCCCAAAAATTGAAACCAAGAGTTATATTAGTTGCAGCTGCACCTTTTCAACACTTAATTTGGGGCAGGTGGGATCTTTTATTTGAAGTTTGCATTGCAGCTGATGATGAACAATGACCCTAGATAAACTGAAGTTGATGGAGAACCTACCTTGGTGGTGGTCATTTGTATAATTCAATCTGTGCTCTTAAAATTACAAACTTAGAGCGTACCAAATATCCAGACCCCCATACATATATGAGAAGGGGACAATGATTTTGATCCAAAATTTAGCTTTTCAGTAAAACAGAATTGACATATCTCAGTATGATACTTAAAAAGAAGAAGAAGAGAGAATCGACATATCTCAAGGAAAAAAAGAAGGAAAAAGAGAACTGATAATGAAGAGGGGAGGGAAAGTGGCCACACTAGGCAGAGGGGAGGAGGGAGAAGACGAGGTCTCTCCCTCCTCCTAGTGACAGCACAGAGGCGGTGGAAAACCCTCACTGAGGAGGTGGAGAAAGTTGCAGGAAAAATTTTGAAAAAAAAAATCTCAAGAGAGAGATGAGAGCAACGGACAAATGGACAATATTACGTTTTATAGCAGTAGAAATCTTGAATGCCATGAACTTTGTTCCACCTGTTTTTTTTTTTTTAAAAAAAAAACTTTATTTAACATCCTTGAATTATCACGCATCTTGAGAAGACTTCTAAAATTTTAAAATCTCTCAAGTTTATCCCTAGATTTTCAATTCGATACAATGTATCCCCTTTGTCAAATTTTCAACGTTAAAAATGATAAAATAACTTTTATACCCTTGATTTTTTTATAAAATTACAAATTAAAAAAAAAATGAAAAACAAAGAATAATTTGGTTTTTTTAGTCATTTTCGTTAGGAGTTAACAGTTGAATCTGACACAGAGGGATCAAATGAATCAAATTGAAAGTTCAAAGAATTAAATTAAGAGTTTTTGAAATTTGGAGGGGTCTTCTCAAAATCTGTTGTAGTTTATGGCTTTTAATGATACAAATATATCCAATATGATATCTCCATTTCACTTGAAATGAGGATCCTGTTCTCGTCTTTGTGCTTTAGACAATCAATTATGCACCATAGCATGGCTTAACTGAGAGATATAGCTAGGTTAGAGACATTAGTTTAGAAATCTTACCAAACCATAGGTATAATTTTGCATATAAACGACATCTGAGTGTGGTTCTTGACATGCTTTGCATAACATCGTAAGTAACAATTCACAACCTTCCTTTGATGTTTTATGATGTTTGCAATCTATTAAGCATTGTGAAAGAGGATGGCTTTTTTTTTTTTGCCATGTTTGTGGCAATTTTCATATTGAATGTCGCTATTTGGCCATCTTTCTTTACAACCTTCAATTTCATCTGCAAGGCATTTGTGCAGTGGGGTCTTGGACTCTCTCAAGTTTTTTTTTTTTTTTTTAATTGAACGAGCTTGGAACCCGAGCATTGTTTCTAAAAATGACAGAAGAAAAAAAAATGATAAAATTCACTTAATCCCCTTAAACTACCATCCCAATGACAATTGTCGCAGTTGATAATTTGGAGGATAGATTATCAATGGAGTAGTAATTTGAGGAGGTTAAGTAGACTTTCTCAAGAAAAATAATAATAATTAGTAGATGCATAAATGAAGAAAGAAAAAGAAAGTTTCAAGTAGAAAGCAAAAATAATTAATTAATTAATTAAAAGGTGTCTAAGAAAGAAAAAAGTATTAAGTGACCATTTACAACAATACAAATACTCAAGTTTTATTTTTCTAATTAATAAAAGGAAAAATGCTCAAATTGTATTATATACGAAAAATATAACCTATTGAAACATTCAAAGAAAGAGATTGTGAAAACTAATTACGCTAATTGACTTAACGCTTGAATACCAATTGTTATATGTATCTACAATTTTACCAAATATAAAAGAATTTATATGTTTTTAAAAAATAAACAGAATCACATATTGAAACTAATAATCAAAATTAAAATTAAAGGTGTGTAAAAAACTGTTATAATATAACACTAACAAAAGATCATGATTTGATTTTGTCCATGCCCTCATCTTTGGCTTTCCAAAATAATTTTATTTAAGATACTTAATTTCAAAGAGAAAACTTTGTTCTAAATCATGCATAAACAAAAGACAAATATCATTCTATACTTTGTTTGAATATTTTAGCATTTTTTATTTTAACTTCTTACTTCTTAGAAAAATACTAATAATTTCAATTAAAATTAAAATTTCTTTCTCTCTACCACACTTTTTTCTTATGCAAAAAATATGTACTTTAAAAAAGCGTCTAGTTTGTGGTTATAGGGAATGAATAGGTAGAGACATATGTTATCAAACAAAATGGAAAGTAGACCTTGAATTTAAAAATTTAGACAATTATAGATTTTTGGAATACATTTAAGCACATTATAAAAGGCCATAATTTTGAACCCCATTGAATTGAAAGACAAAAAAGCGGTGATGAAATCAATTTAATTTGTTATTTTTCAATGGACCATAATTTTGTGGACACCTTTACAGGTAAACAAAAGCAATTCAAAATAATTAATGTTGAGATAATGGAGAACACCATGTAGATACTACCAAAAAAAAAAAAAAGAAGTCCCAAATGAGAATTATAAAAAACTATTGTAAAACGTTTTGGGTCTAAGAATTGAGCCATATTTTAATTTGGGGTTTGCAGGAAAATTTTTGAACGTGTTTTCAAATAGACTCATAAAAAATAATCAAAGCAAATCGAACAAATAACAGTTAATGATAGTGTTAACATAAATAATAACATTAATGAACAACGGCAACTTGTAAACATAATAAAAACAATTGAAATTTAAACAATCTGCCATTGACTAAATATCATAATAAACTTAAATAAATGCACACAGTAAATGGCAGTTTTCAAACATAAAAAACACAATTTAAACTTTTTTTTTTTTTTTCATTTGTAGAATAAACTCCATTTATCGCATAGGTTGTTCAAAAAGCTTTACTGCAACCACAAATGGCATCCATGATTTTCATGAAATCAACGTGGCAACATGCATGCTTCGTACTCAAAATTATACTACTCGGATTTAACATACGTTGAGACAAAGAAACGACATATAGTTTTAGAGGTTGGGATCTTGATATTTTTATAGAGATAGAACACAAAACTTATTTTAAAATAATTCTAAAACACATTAAACTTACTTGGTGTACAGGCAATGGAGTTTTAGAGGATTAATGTTGCTGTTTGCAGATTCAGTTTTGACAAATCTAAAGGTAGATTCGAAGAAGGGAACAATAATCAAGTACAGTTCAAGCAGCGTTTAGAAACGAGTATATATAGTTTGTAGTTTTTTATGGTGGTTGAGTGCTAAAGACAGAGCAATTTGATAAAAGGGTAAAAAGATACGAAGAAAAACCGATGAAGCGATGTGATCCACGTTTCATTTAAAAGTTAAAACTCCCCTATTATATTAAAGATAATATGATAAAAATCGTACAATGAATTAGTAAATCTATCATTGAATTTTTATGAGACCCACATGATTCTACAAATCCAATAATAATTTTTTTTAATAAAAAATTAAAATTTTCATTTAAAAATATTGTTTTTTTTTATATAAAAAAACTCCTTCAAAAAATAAAAAATTTAAAGAATCGTTTTTTTTGTTTAATTAAAATTGGGGTTTGCTAGGGGTTCTCTCCGTAGTGTTCTCCTGACATTCTCCTAGTCTTACATAGAATATGATTTAAGAAAAAATAAAATTGTAGTACCGTTTTTTTACCAACAGATTAATTTTTATGAGTTAATAGTTAGGTTCTAATGCTTTAAAACTTGTTTTTTAATTCAAAACTAAAACCTAAGGGTAGACGATTAACCCTTTAGGGATGATATCACTCAAAATTGATTTGATTATCCTAAATTTGATGCCAATGCCTCAATTTTGGTGCTAATGCCTCACAAATTTGGTGCTAATGCCCAAAAAAATGGGTGATGAAGGCCATTATAATGTTATTTTTTCTTAAATCATGTTTTATGTAAGACTAGGAGAACCTACGGGGAGAACCCCTAGCATTTTTCATTAAAATTTAAGTATGTGCATAATTTGATTAGTTTGTCTTTTACGATACATGACAGTTAAAAAAAGAAGAATCAAAATAATAAAAGAAAAGAAAAACTTGCAGTCCTTAGTTATTATAATCAAATTATGATTATAATAACTAACTAACTAACCCACTAACAACACAATCTATACTGAACTCAACAATTGTAGGGATAGAGCCATCAGTCCCAAGAATTTTGTAGAAAAATTTAGCCTTTTTTCACACAAACATGGCAAAAATAATAATGAAATGGGCTGTTTATTTTTATTATGTCATGATCTTGGCTTGAAAATTTTCAAGGCGATCCAAACAATAAAAAGTGAGACTAAAGATATTATATCTTAAAACATTTATTACTTATAATTCAAAATTTGGCCTTCAAACCCGAATGTAGAAATAACTTATAAAAAAGAAATTGGGAAATAATTCCACCATGATCATATCCATTTTTTAATCTGGGGTTTGTAGGGGAATTTTTGAACTATAACCAATGAAACGTGTTTTCAAATAGACTCATCGAAAATGATAACAACAAATCAAACAATAACAGTAAATGATAGTGTTAACATAAACAATGAGTAATTTGTAAACATATAAAAATAATTGAAATTTTAACAATGGGGATTTTGTTTAAATAAACTTAGAAGGAATAGAATAAACTTACTATGTCCAGAGGAATTAATAGAGTAGAAACTATTTGAGAGGGTGTTTGTACGTTGTTGAATGGGGTAGAAACTGTTTTAGTGGTTTTGTTTTGTTTTGTGGTTTTGTTTTGTAGAAACAATTTGTTTTCATTTGTAGAAACCGTTTATTTTCTTAAATTGTTTGTTTTGTTTTAAATGCACAATTTAATTGAAAGTCAACATTTGTCAAATAAATTGAATGACACTTGTCAAGCTATTAAACCCTCTAGTTTAAAACTTAAAAATAGACATTTGTCAGATAAATAGGATGCCACATGTCACAATATTAGGCCCTCCTGCTTAGCATTCTCCTATTATATATTAGATTAGATTAGATTAGATAAGGAAAAGGGTTATAGAGGAGGATTCTTCCATTCTTGATCCAAAAGGAAGAGAGAATGGGCGATCCTAAAAACGAAAATGGGATGGGCTCCTCAACAACATACCCAAAACAAACTAAAATAGTGTTGAAATAATTACAAAGGGTAGAAATGGGTCAAACAAGTGACCCGATTGTCTCAAGGGCGTACAAAGCAATTATAGAAGTAAAATTGGCACAGATTAAGCAAAGGGACTTTAAAAACTCTCTCTTTGATGTATGAATCCAAACAATAATTAAGGTCTAAACCCTTATATATTGTAGCAATTGAACGATTAGACACACATAATTACAATATTATTCTATGAATTGATTTATTTCTAAACTATTTTGATTTAAATAAGTGTTATTTAATAGCGGTGACTTTTGGTGTTAACTTCTATTTAGTAAATCCTTTGGATAAGGCCAAAAGATTTAATTTAATTTTTTATTTCTTGTTAACCTTTGACTTTTAGCAAAACTCAAGTTAACTCAAAATTAAGAATGAAATCGGTTTCAAATGAATAATTAAAGGCGATGGTCCTCTAGTAACTATATCTTAAGCACCCATATAAAAGGTTTTAAAATGATTCGAAAATATAAACAAGCCAAATACCATGCAAGGGAAAAGAAAATATGAGAAATAAAAAAATAATAATAAAAAAAATAAAAAATAAAAAAGAAGAAAAATTGGGTCTTACAAATTACGAAGAGACATTTGAAGCAAATAGAATAAATCAGCTTGATCAAGGATGTGAAATTTTATTTAAACGGAAAGTTGTTTAAAAAAGATAATTTTTGATAGATTAATAAGACAAAAAAAGAAATACTTGGGGTATAACTCTTTTACTAGCTCATTTATTGGTACTCATTTCATTTCTCTTAATTTTTTTTTTTTTTTAATGAATTAGTTACACATTAGTTTAGCAAGCCTATGTAAGTAAAAAAAAAAAAAAAAAGTTGTACCCCTAGCATTTCTCTAAATCAAAAGTTTTTTGCTTTTTTTGGCAGAGTCCATATCCCTCTCAAATCACCACCCAATTGACAATGTCCCCCCAAACTACCAAATATATTGTCAATGTCCTCCCAATGATAGCAAAAGATAAAAATGATCCTATAGATTTCTCAATAAGACAAAAATAACCCTATAAATTTGAAAAAATAAATAAATTTTTATTAAAAAACAAAAATTATAAAAAAATATTTTATTTTATTTTATTTAAAAACGATTTTAAAAAATTATTTTTTTAATTCAGTTTTTTTTTTTAATTTTATTTTCAAAAATGATTTTTTTTAAAACGAAATTTTTTATTTTTTAAAAAATGGAAATTTTAACTTAAAAAACGAAAATTTTCAATTTTTATAAAAGAAATTGATTTTTTTTTTTATTTTAAATTTGGCCACCCCTCGATTTATTTTTAGTTTTAGGGTTTTTTTTAGAAGTTTTAGTATTCTTTGTTTTTATTTTAATAAGAGTAGTTTGTCTGGAGATGAACATTGACAATGTTTTGGTAGTTTAGGAGGGAATGAGCTCCCCTCTCTATTTCAAAGGAAATGAAGAGGATCCTTCTCCATTTGGAAGGGACATCGTCACAATTGAAAGTTTATGGGGAACATTGTTAATTAAGTGGTAGTTTGAATGGGGTATGTAGACTTTCCTCCTTTTTTTTTTTTTTTTTTTTTTTTGTGAGTTAGATAGATCATAAGTTAAGTGATATATATTATTTTACTTTTTCTTCTAAAGTAAAGGAAAAAAAAAAATGCCCCCTTTATTTGTGTTAATTACGAGCTTCCAAAAAAAAGGTACTAAATAATTAATAGGGTCAAATGCCCTTTCAGTCATCGGGTTTTAACGACTTTATTTTTTTCTTCCTCTCAACTTCATTTTGTATCATAGATGATACCTCTTCGTTTATGACTAAATATGAAAATAGTTTTGACCATAATTAATTCTCTTCGTCACCAAATTATTGTGTTGATGTTTGTTATCCATGTGTTTGGGGTCGGATTTTTTTATTTTATTTTATTTTTTAAAAAGGAAAGTGCTTTAATGTCTCTTGGTAATTTAGAAAATTAATTTGTGTGCATTAATTAATAAGTGTCTTCAACTAGAAATATTGGTTTGTATTTAACTAGAAACAAAATTAATGAAGATGGGTGAAGGAGCTATAGTATGAGGAGTCTCAATGTGACGATAGTTGTTGTAGAGGCTAATCTGAGTAATCTCCCTCCCTCTTTTGCGTGGACGGACGGGTTTTGCAACAATGCGTGCAGACTCAAATGCAACTTTCATTTTTCCAAATATCCCGAAGCATTTACACTTTGTTTTGATCATTGTGTTGCAAAATGCTCAAGGTTTTTTTCCTATGTATTACGCAGAGATTTGGTAAATCTTTTCTTTTTCCTTCTTTTTACATATCTGCTAACGGGTGATTTAACATGGTATTCGAGTTTGAATATTGTCTCAATCATTCACACGCTATTTTAATTAAGGGGTAACTTACTTTACTACCTGAATTATCACGCGATTTGACTCTTCCCACAAACTTCAAAACCTCTTAATTTGAACCTCTGAACATTCATAGTAATTTGAACCCTTTCATCAGATTTTGCCGTTAACTTCTAACAGCAATACTTAAAAAGACCAAAATATCCCCCCCCCTTTTTTTTTTTACCTTTTTTTATAATTTATAATTTTTAATTTTATAAAAAAGTCAAGGGTATAAATACCATTATCTCACTTTTAATGTAATTGAGTCAAAAGTTCAAATTGAGAGATTTTGAAATTTGAAAAACTTGTCAAATCGCATGATAATTCAATGATCTAAAGTGAAGTTACACCTTTAATTAAATATTAAACATTTTGGGCTTTGAAACAGTCATTTTCCAACGTATGGTAAAAACTCCCAACTTTCTAAGTTATTTTAAGAAAGAAAATCCCTTTGAAACAACGGTGAGCATTTTAAAAGAAAAGGTGTATATTATTTTACATGATCAAGTTATTTTTTTTTAAGGGAATATTCAAAGTTAAGGTTCATATGCACTCTTCTGCTTTTAAATGCAAATTTGCAGGAAAAGGTAAAGAAGTGTCTAAGGAAGGACCCCGAGGTCCAAGTTGTGCAACAAATAAGAAGAGATAGAGAGCTAGTGGATCTAAGCTTTTGAGATTACTATATTATATCTTTTATGTTTTGGCATGATGTGTAATTTAGAGAGGTTGGACCAGACTCTCTCGTATAGGGTTAAATATGAAAAAAATATTGACTCAAAGCATTTCTCTTAATAAAATGATGTTATAGTTCTTGAGATAGTAATGCCTTCTAAGTTTGTGGTTTTGTAAATTATTATTTGAACTCGGTCTATTAAACTGATATATGTTTAAAATATATGTGATTTTTACCTGCGTTTTTTATAGAGCATATGAGAATCATACATATTTTATGCACACGTTAATTTAATCGGCTGAGTTAGAGAAAAAATTTCTAACTAAATTTGGAAGAAAACTTTGTCCCACATGGTCCATCCTATCCATTCCTCTGTTCAAAGTCATGCCAAGACTTTGAAAAGTCTTGCCTGCCTTTCTTCCTAGAAGGAGAGGATCATGAGATCATTGCCTAACCAAATTCTCATAAGGGAAAGCATTTATAAACAAAAGCTTTTTCAAGGGCATTTCCCTCTTGTCGTCAAAATCAATGGCTTCTTATGGAACCATGCAAAGGCCAGCAGCCTCCTCCTCAACATCAGCCTCAAAGGGTGATCAACCAGATTACTCAAAGGACTCAACAAGAAAGAAGCGCAACGATTTCAAGCTCCTATGCCCTTTCAACGTCCCCGGAAGCCCGGAAGCCGCGGCCGTCCGAATCATCCGAAACTTAGGGTATTTCGGATTATACTACACAATTTTTGTATGGATTATACTCTTTATAAGCCTTGTGCCTAAGCGCAAGGTCTCCTTAATTTTCTTGGTTGCTATGACTCTTGTGATATGCTTTTACCTTATACTACTGCGTGCACTTCCCAATTCTGTTGGGCTGCTGGACAAACGGCTGGTGCTCGCTTTTCTAGCCACCGTGACAGCGGCGGAGCTCATTCTGACACGTGCAGGCATCCATCTTTGTGTTACTTTAGCCTGTGGAATACCAATCATTTTGGTTCATGCAGTTTTGAGGGTTACTGATGATCTTTTTGTTGGGGAGGAGGTTTGTGCTGCTGGGGAATTGGTTCCTCTTGTAAGCATGAAAAGTAGTGGTGATATTGAGTCTCCTGCTTCTGTGTGATTGATGATATAAATTGGAAAAGAATTTACATGGTATTTGAGTTTTCTTAATTTCCAGCTTCTTTGTGATGGAATTACTTTAATTCCAGAAATCCCTATCCATTCGTTTTTAATAATATGGGTAAGCAAGTGGATTCAAATGTCAACCAAATATGAGAAGCAGACGCTTGTTAGTCGAAGCAATTAATCTTGTGGGACATTACCAAGCAGTTGGGTAAGTATTATTAGGGTGAGGGTTCGACTCTCGTAATAAAAATTTTAAAGTATTAGCCGCTTTAATTTTCACTGCTGTCCATAATGGGGTTGGCATTTTTGGTGTGGCTCTTAGTAAGCCGGTGCTACTATGAGTTGTGGTTCTTGGAGATCGCTTGACATATACGTGCTGTATGGAATTTTTGCTCATTCACATACTATGGCTTATTTAGGCTTGTAAAAGAAATAGGGGAAATAGAAAAAAAACAAAATTGCTCCTAAGGTGTGTTACAACGTTACTTTTCTTTATAAATTATTTGCCCCCACCAGATATGGTATGCAAGATGAAGAGGGTAATAGCAAATATTTTTTTCAGGATACAATGAAGCCCATAAAACTTCTGTATTTAATTGCGTTATGCACAAAACAAAATTAGAAACCCAAAAACCCTCATATTTACTATCTTATTATGTATTAAGAGATTGAGACTCTGATAATATATTAAAAATACAAACAACAATTCAAAAGAAATTGAAGAATTATCACTCAACTGCTCAGATAAATGAATGGTCATGATTATATCGTCTAAGTGCTAAGTGTACACTAGTGTATATACACCCAAGCTTTTTTTAATAGCTTAATGTGTCTTGAGCTTTATATATGCCAACTTCACTTTCTTTTTTTCTAATGTGAGACTCTCTTCATTCAATACTCTTTAAAACCTTCAATTTTAAAAGATTCTTGAGACACAAAATAATATTTAATAACTAGTAATTTTGAAAATATTTCTACATGGCATTGGGTGGGGTTTTCTTGTGGTCAAAATATTTCTTTTGATTTCACCAACGAGGTGAATAGGGTTAGCAAAACATTAGGATATAAATTTCATCTAAAACATTAAGGCCTAGTAAAATAAAGCTAAAACAAGCAAAACATTTTCAATATCTTTTTTAATAAATCCTTAATGGAGACCAAAAGAAGGTCCACAAAGCCCATTATTTAATATGTAGATAATGCACACTTAATAACTGAAATAACTACGCAAATAGCAATTACTCGCACGATGCAAATGAGTTACGAAAGATAGTAGATGAAAAATAACATTTCTTTTTAAAATTACTAGTAAATTTAGGATGAATCACTATTATGTTTTTATTTACTAATAAAAAAAATTAAGAATAAATAATATATATATATATATATATATATAAAAGGGATAAAACTCTTAACATATAGCATTACTAAATCGGATGTTGTCAAATCCTCTAATTGGAGGCTGCTTTTAGCCGCTTTGCAGGAGGTTTCCTATTCACCTCCGCCTCCGCTGATTGTCCAAATCCTGGTCAAATAATGTGGGCTGGATTGAAGACCAAACTAAGTTTGTATTGGACAAAGTCTGAAATGGGTGCTAATTACTTGGGAGTTTCATAGGAAACACTAAAAAAAATTAAATTTGAAGAGAATTTTTTCCTTTTTTTAAAAAATTTTGTTTTAGCTGAGCTGAGCAGAGCGAAGCAGGACTTCGGGAACCATAATGTCAACCTCTCTACCTGCAGACGCGGTGGTGGAAATCCTCTCGAGGTTGCCACCAAAATCCCTGCTCCGATTCAGGTGCGTCTCCAAGACCTGGCTTGCTCTTATCGGAAGCCATGATTTCTTCTCTAGAAACCTCGTCAACGACTCTATTCTCACCCGCAGAAACTCGAGTCAACCTCTTCCTCTCATCCTCGTCAAAGCCACGGACAAATCCGACGCTGAAAAGTTTGTGTTCTACTCCCTCTCTTACGACACCCTCGACTGTGTTTCTCAAATCCCCATGAATCTCCCTCCAGGAGGACCAGGACCCGTTCATTTCCTCATAAGACCAAATTTTTACCTCAAGCTCGTCGCTTCCTGTAATGGGTTGCTATGCCTCTACAATTTCCGATCCAGAGACGTCTATCTCTGGAACCCCACCACACCATCTGCAGAATTCAAGGCTATCCCGCCCTTGTCTCCTCATCCGTTCAGCGTCGGGTTCGGGTTTGACCCCAAGTCCGGCGACTTCAAGGTGGTTAGCATTCGTTACGTTGTGGACGGCACTGGAACTTCAACGCTGGTAGCGGAGCCTGCGGAGGTGTACAGTATGAGCCGTGGTTCTTGGAAACGGCTTGACCTACGCGTGCCGTATGGTATTTTTGCCCACTCACAGACTCTGGGTTTGGGTGGGGTTTTCTTATGGTTGGCAGAGCAAAAGAACGGTCAGATTATTTCTTTCGATTTCAGTGACGAGGTGTTCCTTACGACGCCGCTTCCGTACACTAGAGATGCATCGGCTTATTATCACCAATTGATGGAGTTAAACGGGTATGTTGCAATGGCGCTTTTTCCTCTCTCTTCTGCGAATATAAAGATGTCTTTGGAGATATGGGTTTTGCTCGAGTTTGGTGTTAAGGAGTCTTGGATTAGATTGGTCAGAATTGAGCATCCCGTGGATTTGGAAAGGCGATTGGGGTTTTGGAAGAACGGGAAGTTGTTGATGGAGAATAGTGAGGGGCAGTTGTTGTTGTATGATCCTTTTACACAGACAAAGACGAATCTTCAGATTGAAGGGCTTAAGGAATCGTTAGAAGTTGTACTGTACACGCAGAGTTCTTCAGTTGCCATCAATGGAGGGGAGGATAATCTATAAGGTATGGCTCATTTCACTGGACTCTTGTTTGATATGGATCAATCAAAAGTTTTGGTATTAGATAGCATTCAGTTTCATCTATAATGGTTAATAGCTGAAATCACATAATGATTCGATATTGTCTCCAATTTTCAATCTAATCTCCATAATTTTAGATTCTGCAGAGAGTTGCTGGTTGATTCTATCAGACTATCAGTAGACAAATTTAGAATTTGTGTGAATATTTTGATTATCATAATGTATGGTTGGACATTATTATTCATATTTTTTTCTAATAAATAAGATAATATCTCCATCAATGTGACCCATAGGCTATAAAAGCTTTGGTAATGCCATGTCAATTAGGAGCATATGAAGGTGATGGATCCATAGGCTTTGCCTTTGGGAAAGTTAGATTCAAGATTTTTTACATCTTTAATCATGTAGAACATCTTTTGCAGCTTTAAGATTAAATCCGGGTAAAAACTCTTGATTTAGAAAATCTGCTCCAAATTTTGAAACACATGAAGCAAAGAAAAAAAAAAAGAAAAAAAAAAAGGATTTGATCAAATAATTTCCGCTCCATAGAGGGTGACTGGCACCCCAATGAGAGTGGCCAAGTCCATGGCTTAAGGGTTGGCCGTGTCCAAATGGCTGAAAACCCTCTTTGGCCATAAAAAATTAAAAAAAAAGAATCCCCTAATAAATTAAATTGAAATAGCACGAAAAAGATAAAAGACTAATAAATATTTTTTAAAAAAACATTTAAATTATATTTTCTTTATAACTTTTGACTTTCTCTCGGTACATTTTCGTCACTCTTCTACTCTGAGAGCAGAGGATAGCAGAACTAGGGAGTAGAATGTTAACCTTCTTGCCTGAGGACTTGGTGGTGAAAATACTCTCCAAGCTGCCACCAAAATCCCTGATCCGATTCAGGTGCGTATCCAAATCCTGGCATGCTCTCATTGGAAACCCTGATTTCTTCTCTAGAACCCTCCTCAACCAATCCATTTTCACCACCGCCCAAAACCCAGATCGTCCTCTCCCTCTCTTCCTCGTCAGCGCCACCGACAAATTCAACGCTGAAAAGGAACTGTTCTCTTTCCTCTCTTACGACATCCTCGAATGTGTGTCTCAGATCCGTCTGAATCTCCCTCCCGCACCAAACAATGACCATTTCCTTACAATTCCGAATTGTAAGGTCGTCGCTTCCTGTAATGGGTTACTCTGCCTCTACGATTTCCGAACCAGAGACATCTATCTCTGGAACCCCGCCACGCCGTCGGCAGGGCTCAAGGCTCTGCCGCCCTTTTCCCGGCACCCTGAACCCGGAGTTATTGTTTATCTGCTCGGCGTCGGGTTCGGGTTCGACCCCAGATCTAAGGACTTCAAAGTGGTGAGGATACGAAAAGTTGCGCGCGGCCCTGATGCCACAAAACGGGTTAAGAAGGAGGTGGAAGTATACAGCCTAAGTGATGGGTATTGGAGAATGATTGACGTAAGCGTGCCCTTTGGTTTTCGTGGAGGTTGGCGGACGGCGGCGATTGGTGGAGTTTTTTTCTGGTGGTCGTTGGGTCTAATAACCGTTGCTTTCGATTTCAGCGACGAGGTGTTTCGAACGACGCCGTTTCCGCATGCTAGAAGTGCCTTGTATTTTTCTCACAAATTGATGGTATTGAATGGGTGCATCGCTATGGCGATTTTTCCTCGTGCTTCAGGGAAGGTACATATGTCTTTGGAGATATGGGTTTTGCTTGAATTTGGTGTTAAGGAGTCGTGGACTTTATTTATCAACATTGGACTCCATGGATTTGGAAAGGCCATTGAGGTTTTGGAAGAACGGGGAGTTGTTCATGGAGAATAGTGAGGGCAGTTGGTCTTGTATGATCCTTTTACACGTACAAGGAAGAATCTTCAGATTGAAGGGGTTAAGGAATCCTTAGAAGTTGCTCTCTACACGCAGAGTTTGGTCGCCATCAATGTAGGGGTTGAGCTTGAAGGAGAGGATAATCTGTGAGGTATGATTTCGTGTGCTTTTGTTTGTTTCATATATGTTTTGTCATGAACAGTTTTCCTTTTTTCGTAAGTACGTTTGGTCCTAAATTTGGCTTTTGGCTTTTACATTATTGTGTAAAATCTTGTTGAAAAGCCATTTTGGTAACTGTGGCTGGTTTGATATGGATCAATCAAATGTTCTGGTATTAGATGCCATTCATGGCATTCATTTTATAGTATATATATAAGTAATGTTGAATATATCAAAAAGCACATAGGGGCGCAACCCAGTACACGGGCAGTATACAGAAGAACGCCTAAGAGGAAGAGAAAAATAAAACAAGAAAGTCAGAATAACTAATCACTAAAGGAACTAGACAAGCAAATGTCCAAGTATAGAGGGAGAAGAAGAAAAAGGACTTGAGCTCCTCCAAGGTCCATTCTTGATCTTTGAAATTTTTCTCGTTTCTTTCCCTCCACAAGCACCAAACAATGCAAAGGGGAACCATCTTCCACATGATAGCGCCCTGAGAATGGCCACCTGTCTAGCAACAAGCAAACAAATCACCCACATTGTTAGGCATAACCCAAGAAAGCCGTAAGCGGCTGAAAATGGCATTCCCTAAATCACTGGCGACCTTGCTGTGGAGGAGAAGATAATCAACGGTCTTCCCATCCGATTTGCATAAGCAGCATCTACTGACCACGGTGAAATGTCTCTTTCTAAGATTGTCCATAGTGAAAATTTTCCCAAGAGCCGCCAACCAAGCAAAGAAGGCCACTCTTGGGGGAGCCTTTGTCCGCCAAATACTCTTCCAAGGGAAAGAGATAGCCTCTTTACTAGCAAGGATCTTATAGAAAGATCTAACATCAAACTTCCTTAGGTGAGACGGAACCCACCGAAGCTTGTCCTCTCCTTCCCTTCTCATTTTGCTGGAATACAACAAGGTATAGAAGGAAGCCAAAACATCCACTTCCCATTCCCAATCATGAGCCAGACGAATGAATATAATTCTTTTTCCCCATATAACATAATATTCTATTAGAATGAGCCCTAGGCTATAATAGCTTTAGTATTTGTCATGTTAATTTGGACTTTAAGAAGGTGTTGGATCCATAGGCTTTGGCCTTGGGAAGATTATATTTCAAGATAGCTCTACAGGAAATATGGAATGACCTTGCGGTTTAATGTCTGGCTGGTGCAAGATCTGTCTTGGTGACTATGACAGTTGTGACATGCTTATTACCTAGTACTACTACGTGCACCGGCAATCCTATTTGGCTACATAAAATAATTGACAAACAACTAGTACTGGCTTTGCTAGCCATCGTGACTGCAGTGGAGCTCATCCTGGCATGCACAGCCATTCATCTTTTTGTGGGTGAGGAGGCTTGTACTGCTGGGGAATTGGTTCCTATATTGTACTCATGAAAACTGCTGGGGAATTGAGTATTCAGCTTCTGTGTGATTGAATGTCTGTTTGATTTGAATTTTTTTTTTTTTTCTAAAGAGTAATTAACTTTAAATTTCACTCAAACATGTGTGCTTAATAAATTTTTATTATGCATATGCATATAATCATATCATTTTTGGGTTATTCTATTTCCAGAATTGCTTGTGCTTGATGTGCTCCATTCAAACAATATTTTTTCACTTCTCTCTCTGATTCTTTCCTTAAAAATTGAGGTTATTCACCCAGCCATCTTCATTTGCCTAGTTCATTAGATACTTGTTATTGTAGTGCACTGGCAGATTGAATTATGTGTGCCATGCTTCAATGTTTGAATACATTAGGATTTTGGTATTGATACTTTTACTGACTTTATTCCAACACGCAGAGACAAGATTCATGCCCTTTTTTTCTTATGGCACGAGCCTCCAACTTGTCATCAGGGATTAGAGATCTTACCGGGATGATGAGAAGAGTTAAGAAATTAGAGAATGAAAATTTTATACTGAAGGCAAAGGAGAAACGCTTGATGTTTGATGTTTGCTCTGGAGTCGCCATGATTTTTATTTAACTATTGTTTGTTTATCTCTTATCAAGTGATTGTTAGATAATGGAAAGTTGTCACATATTTTGAGTGACTGAGTGATATGTAATGGAAGTTGTACCTGAACATCTTCATATGTAATGGAAGTTGTAGCAGATTTGGATTATCCATGTGTGATTGTGAGTGGGTTGTTCGATATATATATAAATCACTAGAAGTACATATAACAATAAAACATAAATTAAAAGAGAATGTATTAAATAAATGACACGGCTCTATGTATTCTTGTTACAAAAGCCAAGAATATTGGCCGCCAGTTAAGGTCATTTGTGGTTGCGTACCGGGATGGCACAGCCAAGAGGCACGATGAGGGACATGAACCTTGAATGGTTCTTCAACTCTTCTCGAACCCCCCAAAGTAACAAAGATGACACCAAAGGAGGTCGGATTAAAGCCACCAGTGGTATGCAAAAAGCTTCCTGATCACATTACTTGTGTCCCTCATGTATTAGCAGATGCCAGCCAAGATCTTAAGGGACAAAGTTAGCCTCTGTTTGTAATGAGAGAAACCAGTTCCAACTTCCAAACACAACCAAAAATAAGATATTAGCAACACTTGGTCTGAGTTAGTCACAATATCAAGAAGCTACCCCCATACACCTAAAGAACAAAACAATATTTAATTTACAACACTTATCCGTAAGGAGCGATGATATTCATACAACCAGCGTGGATGAACATTCACGCTGTTTTTATTTTATTATTATTTTATTTAATATTACTGTTCACATTTTTTTAATAATAAAATAATATTAAAATACAACCAGCGTGTTGTTCATCCATACTGTTTGTATTTTATTTTAATATTGTTCACATTTTTTAATAATAAAATAATATTAAAAAATACAATCAGTGATATCTGTTCATCCATCTTTGGTTTATGAATATCATTACTCATTCATAAGTATCAGCCCTCTTAAGAACACATCACAAGTTTTGTATTCCCTAAAAATAAAAATACCCAAACATAATCTCAAATATTTTTTTTACTTCTCGATGTTCACAATTTTGAAAAATAGTTTAGAAGAATATATAAAAAAAAAACGTACATTCAAATGAGCCCGAAAATTATAAAATAGAAAAGGTGTATACGTTTAACAAGGAAAGTGCCTTATTGGAAATAACATGCTTAGAATGACGACACCTATGGCTAATTTATGCTTAGACGTCTTCTCCTACTTTTTTTTAATATTAAAAAAAAAATGGTTTTGACCCTTAAATATTTTTATTTTTTATTCGCTCTATTTCTAAGACATGGATACTTAATAGAAATTAACTCTTCCTTATGTTTTTGGCTAATTCATTACATCTAAATGCTATCGCTAAATATATTGTGACAATCAAGTCACAACATATGGCCAATTTAAAGCCACAACAAAATGAAAATGATGAATGCTACACGTTTCTCATTTCTTTACATAATATTTTTATACTCATAGGTGGCTTTTAATTTAAAACCATTATTGGATTAAAAAAATCAAATAAAAATCCATATCACATCTAGGGCTTGTTTGAGATAGTGTTTGAGAAATAAAGCTTTTAAGTAAAAAAAAACTTGTGTTTTGATAATTTTTAAGCTTTTTGGACTCTTAAAAGCGCTTTTAAATTTTTTTTATCAAATAAATACTTTTTCTTCAAACGAACTTTTTGAGTTTCAATAGCATTTTTATGCCCCTCAAATGCAATCTCAAACAGATCTCTAATTATGGTTTTAAAAGCTACTTATAGGTGTAAAAAAATTGTGTAAAAAAGAGGGAGTAAGTGTAGCACTATTAAACAAAAATTACAAGGAAAATTAACTAAATTGGTGACCTTTGCAAATTACAAACATGACTTAAAAGCAAATTTCATTTAATTAGCTCGGGTTTTCCAAAAGTTACCGTTTTAAAATGGCTCTTTCACTAAAATTAATTCATCTCTTTTTCTTTTTCTTTTTCTTTTTTTTCTTTTCAAGTTAAAACTAAACTATATATAATATAACCTTGGGTTGAGCCTTTGTATATAGAAAATTAAATTCCTTTGTATAATTAACTTCAAAACAAAATCAAGATGGGAAAGGGAGCTTCAAATGTTAGTATGATGATAATGGCGGGGTTGATTATGCTTGTACTTGTTGCAGTACAGGCTGATAATCCTCCTCATCTTCCTCCCCATCTCTCTCCCTCCATGGCTTCCAGGCGGCCGATTAGCCATCCTTGGAATTTGCAGGAGTTTTGCATTCTTCCGTGCCGGGAAAGATGCGTCTTTCACTTTTCCAAATTATCTTGGGTAATGCATTGGGCATATTCCATTAATGCAAGATTTGGTAAAGTTTTCTCTCTCCCTCTCTCTATATATATGAATGTATGTATGTATCTTCATGGATGCACATCGATATAATATTAATGCATTTGGCGAGAGCTAGAATTATAACTTCACAGAACACTCACTTGCTCCTTCAGTAATCAGCCATATATGAGATTATTCTCCAAAGATAATATGTATTATAATTAGATGAAAATTTAAAATATGGTAGAGATGTTTGGCCCCATCTAAAGACAAAAGTAATATTTATTTTGATTGTATGGTAGTGAAAATATATAGCACAAACGGATGAAATACATTTTCTCTGTTTTTTGGTGTTTGGTATGACCAAAAATCATGATTAAACGGAAATTATCATCGGTTGACTGTAAAAATTTTCTTTAATTTTTGAAAAATGGTTTCCATTTTTTAAGAACTGTAAAACATGTTTTGAGTTTTACCTTCGCCTTCACAAATCATCAGAGTTCAGTGGACCATTGCTAGAAGATGTCGAACCACTCTTAAAGGCTATTGAACCACCACTAGAGTTCGACGGACCACTACTAAAAGCTATTGGAAGTTTGATGTTTATTTGATCTATAAATTGTTGTCTTGTATTACCTTTTGCAGATCATACTTTATCATATTTTATCAACTGAATTTCAAACATTGAGTTGAGTTTAGATTTCTCTCTAGCTTTTCCTCTTATTCTCTGATTTTAATTTCCTGATAACCCACTGCACTAAGGGTTACAGGAATTAAAAATTGAAAAAGTAGGCTCTCAAGTAAGCCAACAATAAATCCAAATGAAATACTAAGACTAGAAACAGAAAATAGGTCCATAAATGATCCATTTGGATCATAAACAACCCTATCCTCTAAATCTTAGACAAAAGCCAAGAAAATAGCCGCATAAAACCGTAAAAACACCAATACTTGAAACTGTTCTATTGAGCTGTATTTGCTGCTAAACATTTAGAAAAATTTATGCAGTCATCAATTGAGAGATCCAATAGCTGATTTATGAATTCTTTGAAATTGAGATTCTTGCTTACCCAACTTTTTTGTTTTTTTTAATGAATGAGTTAATTTCATTAACCACAACAAGGAATACTAGCAATAGTTAGAACCCAGAAATAACCAAATCACTCTGGCAATATAGCCAAAGCCACCCAAAAAACCAACCAAAACTATCAACAAGCACTATAACAAGAAGAGAATAAATATGCTTGATATCAATGCAAGATATCACGCACTTTGGGAATATGCACTTGAAAGTGTGAGAGTGGGAGTTTATAACATTTTTTTTTTGTTTTTTCAATAGTTTAGACCTAATTATTAAACTTAACATTATATCTAAACTATTAAAAAACAATAAAAAATATTTTTAATACTAAATCAAATCTTCTTTTTTGTTTTTTTTTTTGGAAACCTAGCCGAAAAAAAAAGAAGAAGAAAAAGAAAAAGAAAAAAAGAAAAAATTAAAACGAAAGAGGGACTTTGAGGTAATTTCTCGTACTTATCCACAAACACGAACACAAGGAGCAAGACCAGAAAAAACACAAATCCTGGGTGCTGTGTTTTACACTTCCAACCAATCCACACTCCAAAACCCTACCAAAAATGCTTCTCCAACCGTCCCTTCACCACCATAACGTTTCTCTTTCATCATCCCTCTCCTACGCTCGGCCCCTTCCCTGCAGAGTTCCCAGTTTGGCCCTCCCCAAAACTGCAAATTGCCGGGGAGTCTCAACCACAGTCACCTGCTCAATCTCACAAATTCATAGCTATGGGACCGTGGACTACGAGCGCAGGCCAATGGTAAAATGGAACGCCATATACAAGAGAATATCTTTGATGGAAAATCCTGAGTTGGGTTCTGGCAGCGTGTTGAACCAGTGGGAGAAAGAAGGAAGCTCTCAAAATGGGAGCTTTGTAGGGTAGTCAAGGAGTTGAGGAAGTTCAAGAGGTACAAGCATGCTCTTGAGGTAAAAAGAAAACAAAAATGGCAGATTGGTTTTTTATTTAATGTTTGTGGTCTACTTTGCTTAATGGGTATCAGCTATTTTTTGGCTGCAAAGCCAAGCTCTAACAACAACCACCCCAAAAAAGATAGTATTTTGTGGTGTTTGATTCTTTGGGTGCGTTTTGGCTGAGTGGTTTGTGCTATTTTTGGATAGAAATTGGTTAAATTGACTGCTTGGATTTATGGGCTGCAATATTGTGTAGCATTTTTGTTCTTTATGATCTGATTTTGGATTTTGGGATTGCATTTGATGTTTTCAGTGTGTTCTGCTTAGTGAGTGTGCATTGCTTTAGGTGGGAATTCTTTGAAATGATGTGCTTGTTCGATGGGGTTGTGAGTTTGTGCATCCTTGCTGTTTCTTTTCTTGGTATAATCTTGCTCTTTAGGTGAAAGCTACAATTTCGGAGTTTATTTTGTGTGTTTTTAGCAAGTTCTCTATTTTTAGCTGAAGTCAGACTGATTTGTAGGCATACAAATCAATCACATTTGATTATGTAATGTACAAGCAAACTTAACCACCCCCCACCCTCCCAGCCAAATGGTGATTTTAAAGCCAATGTTAGAATGCTAGAATGTATTATGTGAAAAGGAAAAGAAACTAAAGATTAAGTTATTACCTAGTGCAACTATATAGAGATTCAAATTTACGGATCCTTGAGAATCTAAATTTTGGTCATTTGACCATGATCGTGTGCTCTTGTAAATAATCTGCACATATTAGACCGACTTGAAGAAGAGTAGCATAATGTTGGTTTACACAGCCTGAAAAGATGTGGGACAAATTTTGCAAATATGGGTTTTCTATCCGGTAAAAGCACATAAAAATTACCCTTGCTTTTGGAATTTTTTTTTGGGTAATAATATGTTGAGTTCTTCTGTTTTCCTAATTAAATGGTGTTTTGTAGATTGTCTTGCATCAGATAGCTGTCTTATGTGCTCACTGTCTAGCATCATATTCATGTAATTGAAAATATATCTCAGAGCAGGGTTTGGTTTCTTTATCTGGTTTTCCTATACTTTAAAGAATGAAGAGCATCTATTTTGCTGGATTCTGCTGTTCAAAATTACTCTTTATTGGATGAGGGCTTAATTTTTCTGACTAGATGCTAGGGTTATCATAAATGATTGGTTCCTTGAAATAATTTATTCTGTGAAATTGCGTGCTAAGATTTCATTAATTGTGCTGGATTTTCTGTTCACAAGCTTCTCTTTATTAATTCAGGGCAAAAAATTTCTAATGAACGTTATATGAATGAGTAGATGCTAAGTTTAAGCTTATCATGATTGAAATAATTCATTCTGTGCAATTGCATGTGAACTCTCAACCCTTGGAAGAATCTGTTAATTGATGCTCACAGCCATCTCCCATTCTAATTCATCTTTCAGCTCTTTTGATTGCAGCATACCCTGATATATTGGGTTACAGCACTGTATCTCTTTCAGTGATTGCCTACGTCTTGCTATTTCTATTTTTAGTTTTTGGATGAAAACCTATGTCTTGCATTATTCTCAGCTTTGAATTTTTTTTTTATTTTCACTTTGCAGGTGTATGATTGGATGAACGATAGAGGAGAGAGGTTTAGATTATCTGCCAGTGATGCTGCAATTCAACTAGATCTCATTGGCAAGGTTCGCGGAATTTCTGGTGCTGAAGAGTATTTCCTGATGCTGCCAGATACTTCGAGGGACAGAAGGATATATGGCGCTCTTCTCAATGCTTATGTGAGGTCTAAAATGAGAGACAAGGCAGAATCTTTACTTGACAAAATGAAAAGTAAAGGTTATGCCACGCACTCGCTTCCTTTCAATGTGATGATGACTCTCTATATGAACCTCAATGAGTATGATAAAGTTGACTCAATCATTTCAGAAATGATGGAGAAAAGTATACAGCTGGATATATACTCTTATAATATCTGGTTATCATCTCGTGGATCGCAAGGATCTGCAGAAAAGATGGAACAAGTATTTGAACAGATGAAACTGGACAGAACCATTAATCCCAATTGGACTACATTTAGCACGATGGCTACAATGTACATTAAGATGGGGCTGTTTGAAAAAGCTGAGGATTGCTTGAAGAAGGTGGAGAGTAGGATAACAGGTCGGGATCGAATACCATATCACTATCTAATAAGTCTTTATGGTAATGTTGGTAACAAAGAAGAGGCTTATCGAGTGTGGAAGGTTTACAGAGCAGTTTTTCCCAGCATTCCAAACTTGGGATACCATGCTATAATATCCTCTCTTGTTAGACTAGGTGATATCGAAAGGGCAGAAAAAGTTTATGAGGAGTGGTTGCAGGTAAAGTCATCTTATGACCCTAGAATAGGAAATCTTCTCATGGGTTGGTATGTTAAAGAAGGAAATTTGGATAAAGCTGAGAGTTTCTTCAACAATATGCTCGAAACTGGAGGGAAGCCAAATTCAAGTACATGGGAGACTCTTGTTGAAGGGCATATGGGAGAAAGGAGGATTTCCGAGGCCTTATCCTGCTGGAAAGAAGCTTTTGTGGCTGAGGGATTAACGAGTTGGAGGCCAAAGCCTTCCAATGTGTCTTCCTTCTTTAAGCTCTGTGAGGAAAAAGATGACGCAGAGAGCAGGGAGGTTTTTGTTGGATTGTTGATGCAATCTAGACATCTTGAAGATGAAGCATATGCAACACGCATTGGCTTAAACATCCCCGGCAATGGACTGTCGGCAGGGAAAGATAGAGTCCTTGATAAGAACGAGAATAATGAGGACGAGAATGATGGGTCTGAACTTCTCAACCAACTTCAGGGTAGCCTGTGATACTTCTGCTTCTGTTGTACAGGAAGATGCTTCTTTGGACTAAAAGGTGTGGGGAAGTTCCCTCTCTAGTGGGTCTCTTTCAAGTTTCAAAGAGCTCCTACTAAAATGTCAATCTGGTACGCCATATATTTCTGCTAATAGTTGCCATGGATATGGATTTTGGAATTTCTCAGTGGGGCTTTGAGCCGTAATACCCATGTTCGTGTTGATGCATGAAGATTTGCTCAGCATAGGTATATCTCAGACGTTTACGAGGTCCGAAACTTCATGTGTTTCCCTGCTGCCCGACTCTTCTATGTAATTCTCTCACTGTGGCTTTCCGACCATATGGGTCTCAATTTTATTTTATATTTTCTGTTTTTACAGTTTTTGGAAGGGACAGGAATCATGTTACCAAATGTCTCCGAGTCTTTTTTGCGAGGTGGTCCATTAATCATAGACTTGTTTTACTTCCCAACCTTTCTCTCTCCTGTATGATATTTGACATTTCTTCTATAGTTGTGCTGAAACAGTGTTAAATTGAGGCCTTCTGAGTTTTTTAGTGTTCTTTAAACCATTGTTGCATATTAGGTGCAGGGAAATTCTTAATTGAACTGTTGAATCCTTGATGTTTGGAGAGAGGTGGTGGCCTGGTGCTGACAAAATAGAGCTCACCTATTGAAATGGGGTTCTATATTTCCCTCTCAGTTGAGCAGAGCGTGGGCGTTTGAAGCTCACACGCAGATAGGGAGGCGCGTGGGTGGCGGAGGATGGGTGGAGCCAATGATGGGGCACGTGGGTAGGGGTGATCAGTGACGGCAGAGAGAGAAAGATAGTAGGTGTCAAACAACAGAGAAATGGGAAAAGACAAGGGAGAAGGAAGAGAAGCTAGAGATGGAGGATGGACCGTCTTTCACCTCACAGAGGAAAGGGATGTTTCAGCTATGAATATTTATTTGATTTTGGAGGTTTACTAACCGTTTTATATATTATTCATCTTTGGATTCTTGGACCCCAAACCTCTCCAAGAAAGAAATTGAAATTTAAAAAAAAAAAAACCCTATTGCTTTCCAAATATATATATAATTACCTTATGTTTCCATGAACTAACAAGCAAAATCCCAAGGAGTTATGCCTAAGTGATAAAGGCCTTGTGCTTTGGTGGCATAAGCATCAAAGTTTGAGGTTTGAATTCTCTTGGTGCAAACAATTTCTAGGGGTCACATTTATAACGAAAATCAAATTTAATTGATTCATGCGGTGAGAGTGTACGTGTTACACAGGTCTAGAGTTTATCCTTTGAAACTAGGTACACGAAGTGATCTTGTCTTGATGAGGTTTCCTGTCATAAAAAAATAATAATAATAAATAAATAAAAGCAATTTTAAGTTTTCCTCATGAATAGATATTGTCAGGTTCAGCTGCACTAATATACCATTTTTGTACAAAAGCACTCGTTCTGTTAATCAAAATCATTAAAAAAATAAAATAACCAAATACCCTAAGTTTAGAGCTAAATTTACCTAAATAACTAGACACGGGAAAAAGAAGTGACCACTCTCAAATGGTTTGAGATGGCTAATTCACCCCTAAAAGCGCATGGGCGTGGCTCGGCCACCCCCCATGACTTTCGAGGGTGGCTCAAGCACCTATGGGTGGTTCAACAACTACCCCTTGTTCTTGTTCTCTCTCTTTATTTAATTATTAATTGTCAACTTTTTATTTAGTTTTTAATTTTTAGTTTTTCTAATTATGGTTTTTTTTTTTTATTTGAGTGTATTTTCATCTTTTAATGAGATTCAAAGTCTTAAAAAAACTTATTCCATTTGATTTAACAAGATTCCCTAACAACAAGGTTTTTTTTAAACAAAATGATAGTTCAATACGACTTAGTGCGACCAATGCTAGTTAATGAGGGGAAACCGAAACTTACATATACATGTTAGTTCATGAAGCAAAAAGTAATAAACCCAATACTTTTTAGAAAAAATATTTGGTTTCAATCTTTTGTTTATTTCCTTTCCATCGCCCATCTTCGTATGAGTGATAGACAAATCATCATAATATGTCAAACAGGTTGTATCAAGTCACCTATTTATTTAAATTAGTCATGTAAGGACTGAAGGGTATGACTCATTTAATTAAACGAGTTATCATGGTTGAATCTTAACGAGTTGGAGTGTCAACCGAACCCAACACGCCAATCCAATTATTAGTCTTAATTTGCAAGCATTCCACCTGCTAAGGTATCACTAACTCCTTTTTTAAAATTAAATAATAATAATAATAATAATAATAATAATAGGAATGACACAATTGTATTTTATGTCAATTATTTGAAGAAAAAATAGGTGAAAATATTAAATTTAAAATCCTTGTAAACTGGGATATTAAATTTCCTAAATGTTGTCCATTTCTTTTATAATATAAGATTCTCATGGCAATTCTTGGTGTGACAGGAGTCAGTGCAGAAATCTCACAATGAAGAAGCAATATCCTCAAAGGCAATAAGAAGAAATATTAACGGGTGAGATGGCAGCATGTACTTCGTTCAAACAAATGCTTTAGATATTATGGACCGTGGAACCTTATTGTGATTGTACCAAGGCTTTTTTTTTTTTTTTATAATAAAAATTCTTGTGATGTGCGAATTATAAAAAATTTCTCATTATTTGTTACCATACTTAAATTTTTCGGAGCTTCCTAGAATTCATGGAATTCATGTACGGCTTGGTTTGGAGAAAATTTTGTCCGTTTGAGAGAAAGTTCAGGTTAGAAAAAGAAATGATAGTTTGAGAGAAGAAGAGACCTTAAAAAGAGAAGGAATGTTTATGTATATTTAAAAGAGGTTTCAACTATACAAATTAATTAAAACTCACATGTGAGACACACATATTAAATGATACTTTGGAGTCTATTAAATCGGTTTGTAGAAATTAGTCACAAACTAGTTTGTAGCTAATTTTTGTTAATAATTTTTTTTTAGAAAAAAAAAAGTTCATGAATTTGCCTATGTGTCATTACTCACTTTAGCAATGTATTTGTTAATGTAATAGTTAAGTGATTAAATTTATATCTTTCTATCAATTTAAGTTTTTGAGACAACTGGTAATTTAACATGGTATCAAAGTTTACCACAGAACAAATAGGACTCACACTACTTACCCCGTGACAATGAGCAGAAAAAAATACCGGCATATTCGTGAAGAAGGGTGCTGAGGAATAATCTCACATTGTTTGTGGATAATACTTTGGGCATGTTTATAAGGAATAGACAATCCTCTCTTATTGAACCGGTTTTATGAGATGAGTTTGGCTCACGAATTCTTCAGTATCATCATAATAATTATGAAGATTTAATGTTTTCAAGGGTAGATTAGTTAGCATGAAACAGAGATCATAATTAATTCGAATCATGCTCCTCACTTTTCCTCTTGTTCTGTGAACATGTCAAAAAAAAAGAAAAATAGGGAAAACTTCAAAAAGCCTTCCCAACTTTCAAGCTTTTACACAAGACACCCATGAGTGAAAAAAACTCACTTACCCCATTAAACTTTCATTTGCTCTCACTTAGAACCCCTAGACCCTAAACTCACCGTTTTGAGCCCCAAAATGGTATCATTTTTGGGCATTAAAACGACACTGTTTTGGGCATTAAAAGGTCCAAAGTGAGAGGAAACGAAATATCATGATAGATAAGTGAGAGTTTTTTTTGCTCATAGGTGTCGTCATGTGTAAAGATCTAAATTGCACAACATGCAGGGCCGGCTAGACCCCTAGGCGAGCTAGGCGCTCGCCTAGGGCCCCCAGAAGGCCCAAAAAAAAAATTTAGTAAGGCAAAAAAAAAAAAAATTTAAGGCCCAATTTTTTTTTAATAAGGCCAAAAAAAATCATCAAAATTTAAGGCCCCTAACCATAAAAAATAAGTAATTTAAAAGGCCCAAATTTAATAAGGCAAGAACAATTTTAAAAAAAAAATTGAGAAAACAACAGCCCACACACAGGACAACCCACACACAAATAATAATAATAATAATAATAATAATAATAATAAAATCGGACAAATCTCACCCCAAATAGAGCCCCACATGCGATAGTCCATACACAAATTCAGAAAAAATAATAATATAAAATAATTAAAATATGAGAAATTCTCATCATTTCTCTTTCCCACGAAACCCATCACTCACTTTGTTTTATGCTAATTAATTTCTTTATTTCTTTGTCTCCCACTACCCACTCTCTCTTTCTTTTGTTTTTTTTTTTTTCCTCCCTTTGGCTTCTTCTCTCCCATTCTCTTCTCCCTCTCTCTCTCAATGGTTCAATCCCTCTCAATTTCTCAAATAAAATGCTCCCTCTCATACTCAGACGATGCTCTCTCTCCCTCTCAAATATATAAGGTTCGGAGATAACATGTGAGTTTTACATTCTTTGTAGTTTGTTCCCTTCAAATTGATTTAGGGTTAATTTTATGTACTTAACTTTTTCTTTTTCTTTTTCTTTATGAAATATGAGCACCCAAAAATTGTTTATAATTTGAATGGGTGTCATGTATTTTCAGTAAAAATAGGTGGTCAAGAGTTGATTGGCTCCCTGGATGGCTGGATTGTTACTAGCAACATTGAGGTATCCCAAGATTTCTGGTCCCCAATTTTTTTTTTTTTAAGCTTTGATGATTTGATCAAATTAAGAGAATAATACGTGTTAGTGGTACCCATTATAAATAGTTGAATTTGTAATCCTCTGTTTTCAATCACCTCAGCTGTGGGGTCTTGATTGACAGATTCTTATTTCTGAAAAGATGATTAGCATGAAGTATTGATGACTTTTAAGATGATACAAGTAAGGAATTTAGGAGATTTTGCTATATTGTTGAAATCTCTAGTTTCTTTTTGAGTTTTCATTCTACCCAATGAATTTCTATGCATGAATTAAGATTTAGATTATTAGATTAATGGGTTGAAAGCTTCAATTTTACCATTAATTGTTTATAGTATGGACATAAACCTTAATTTTATAGTATGGATATTTTTGTTATTAAATATTGAGAATATTGGTTGTTAAAATTTAAACATTTAAGCTGAAGAATTTGATACAATTCTAAGCTCAATTCATCATTATATTTAAGTACCAGTGATTAGAAAAAGAAGAAAAATAGAAAAAAAAAATACCAATTCATTACACGGTGCCAAAAAAAAAAAAAAATTAAGAAAAAAAAAAAGGCCCAATTTTGGAGTTTCGCCTAAGGCCCCAAAGTCATTGAGCCGGCCCTGACAACATGTGCTCCCATTGACACATTGAAATCAGGAAATTGCTTTCTAATATGTTGACATGAGAAAGACAAGTAGAGGCAGGCATGATTTCCATGCTTTTGATATTGATTCAAACTCGTGGGTTATTGGGTTCTTTCTTCCACAATGACTGGAGCACCATCTTCTATCAATATAATCAATCAAATTTGATACATTAATATAATTAAAGAAATTAAAACTAAAAATCCTTAAAGTCTAAAATTCATTTTGACATAAAATTCGTTTTTTTTAATTAGCATGTCGTGTTACCAGCTGGTTTAAATAAGTCGTGTCAGAATTGAACTACTTAACCCGTTTAAACAAAATTGACCCATAAATCAACCCGAAACCAATCTTCCTAAGATTCTTTGTTTGGTAAACGAGCTTATTTGTAGCTTGTACCCTGAAGGCCATATTGTGTAGGAGGCCCACTATTTTGAATCAAATGAAGAACATGTTGGGTGGTACCATTTTCGAGTGTATTTTTCATTTATTGTATAAAGAATTTTTAGGTAATTCGAAGCCAATAATGCATGGCGATAGGCAATATATGTATTAGTGGAGGAGACTCACATAGGCAGCACATAGGGTCGGAGAAGCACATGAAAACATGCTTTACTCCTTTATCATCCAAGAATCAAGATAAACATGCTTCCAGCTTGGCAGTTTGTATCTTGATTACCATTTTCTCAAATTACCCTCCATTTATTAGGTAAATTTGGGAGTAATATGTGTCATTATGAAAAAATTATGGGTAAGAAAAGGTTTTTTTTATTATTTTATTATTTTTTTTATTTTTATTCTTGAATTACAACGAGAGAAGGGAGATCGAAGAGAAAGAATACAAAAAAAAAAAAAAACATAAGACATAAAACGGGCTGAACTTTTCAACAATAAGTGCCGATATAACCAATTCAATACAAGAAAATAAATTAAAAAGAAATGTGCCAAATGAATGACAGGCTCCTATGTTTTCTTGACATAGAAACTAAGAAATTTGGTTACCAATTAAGGCGGCTTGTGGTGACCCATCTTCACGACCCACATACAGGAGAGGAGGGGTTGCAGGGACGGGGTCCCTTGCTACACCTCCCCTCCCCCAACCATCGCCCCTCGTGTGGTACGATCTCCCATCCTTGGTGACCGGCCACCTCCGTAATTATCATATTCATGTTTTATTTTTATTTTCTTGAAAGTGACTAACTAATGTCCTCATAATTAACATGTACAATACATATATGATAGTGTTTTATTAGTTTTACGTGGTGGCATGCACACGTGGCAAAGAATTCATTACTATTTTTTTAAATGGAATATACACAAAAGGAGTAAAACGATAAACAGTGAAAGCACAAGAACCGTTCCAATAACTTTTGAAAACCCGTAGAGTAGTTTATTAAAACCGAAAAGAACATGTACCAAAAAAATACTAAACCCTACAAATAAAAACAATTAACAACCTAATCTAATTGCAAAGCATGGGCATTTTGGTCACCCCATGAAAATGTTTACAACATGGGAAATGC
Organism: Carpinus viminea; assembly: GCA_013348765.1. Lineage (NCBI taxonomy): Eukaryota > Viridiplantae > Streptophyta > Magnoliopsida > Fagales > Betulaceae > Carpinus > Carpinus viminea. The sequence goes on from CP054668.1 coordinate 14,250,579, forward strand.
CGGCTAGTTGAGACAAAGGTGGTGGGGGGATATAACAAAAGGTGATAGCGGCCGGATAACAAAATTCGTAGGTTGCCATCATTTAAGAAGAGCCACAAAATGACATCTTTGCTGTAAAGTCACTTCTCCTCTTCTTCATTTGGACTCCTCCATTTAGTGTCCTATATTTAACCTTGTGTTTCCAATACTATCTATGCCCTAACCACTCATTTGGGCCACCACAAGAAGTACATTTTTTTATTATTTTTTGTCCCAGTTTTTCGGTCTGACCTTTTAGGCCTAGGAGTAAATCAATGTGAGAAATTATCTCATATGGCCGAAAAATAAAGTTAAGAAATTTGGGCTACACATATCTTAGCTCTAAGCCTTTAACTGCTTGGAGTAGATCTGTTTCATAATTATAATTGTACATGGGTTATCGGAAGTTGATTGTAAGAATTTTCTGATTGTATCTATGATTTTGTAAACTCATAATTTTTTGCTATGATTTATCAAAGCTTTACACTCTCGATTTTATCAATGAAATCTAACAAGATTCTTGTTCAAAAAACTAGTACCTTTTTTAAGTATCATATATAGTTTCCAAGCATAAGAAAAAAAAAATCACATTTTTATTTTGCAATTATCTAATAATGTTGATGTGACGGTCTCAACTAACTTCTTCTTTTTTTTTAGTAAGAACTAATTCAATATATAAGATGGTTGTGGAATAACAATGTAGTTTCTAGCACCACTCCAAAAAATCAGAAGGTGTTAATCTTCGACAAACATTTTATTATAGTAGTTTTTTTATGTTATCATTTTTTTGTTCATTCATTCACTTTAGGGCTCTAAATGTGGATGCATCTGCATCTACTATCCATGCGGTTATTAGCCACTATGTGCATATCAAATAATGAGCTTTTTGGGCCTAATTTAGTTTTTTTGGCCTCTATTAGGACATATTTTAAACAATTTTACAAAATATTTTGAACCAATTTTTAGTATTTTTGGCCTATTTTAGTGTTTTTTTTAAGCCCTTCCTCTTCTATCTCTTTTTCCCATCAACAAAGATAATAGAGGGATAATAAAAGGCTACTTCAGTTGTGGTGGCAAACAATGTTTCAACTAAATTTATGTTTTCAATTACAAAGTCGTCTCCTAAGTCTAGCACACATACAAAAGTAGGTAGCTAACTATATAAGTGGTTATTACATCTAATTTCTATTTTAGAATTGGAGTCGGTGTAAACATTGGAGTTGCCTTGACGTACACTTCACAGTGAATAAATTTAATCTTCAACATGTGGATATTGTTATTAACTATGTCCGCTAATCCTAAATAGCTATTTTTATCCGTAAATGCAGTTAGTAATTTTGGATCAAGATCTCCAGTAATTTTGAAAAATTGTTAGCCAATTTTTTTGAAAATCTCAGCCATTAAAAAGATCTAATATCTCAAAATTAAACACTCATTTAATATAAGAGAGATAAACTTAAAATTTTGAATTTTGAAATTCAACTTCGAAATATATATTATCCACTAAAAAAATGGGTGCTTTATTTTGAATCATTAGATTACTTTAATGGTAAGATTTTCAAAAAAACTGACTGATAATTTTGAAAAATTGTTGAGATCTTAATCCAGTAATTTTACTAACCGTACCCGCATTTTGCCTATACACGGATATAGCAGTTAATTGCAATTAATACATGCTTGTACAATCACTTATATATTATCCTTTATTGGGGTTTTTGAAATGACAAATCACCTTTATGTGACAGCTAGTAATGTTTGGTGGTTGAGGTCACCGCATCCATATGCATGTCCCTTAAACTCAACCTGCCAGCTTGAACAATAAACATAAACAGGAATTAATGAAAAATACCAAGCATGTTTGGATATAATCCCCTTTAAAATATGCGGCTAAAAACTTTGATTCTGGGTGTCGGTAGATCTTATCAAAAGTCAATTTGGGCTGGAAAAAGCTCTAACGCAGCACGCGATGCACGTATTTTGTGTAGGGTCTTAAGTTCCAGCAACAGAATAATTGCTCTCATGCAAAAAATATATTTATATCAAATCCTAAAGCCGCATCGGGTGTAAAGCCCCCTTTTTTTTTATTTTTTTTTATTTTTAAGGAGTTAATATATATTTGTATTTGGCAAAATAATGTAGATTAAATTTACTGCATTTTGATTCTAAGAGCCAATGAGATCGTTCGGTGCACTCCAATTTTAAATATTGACCAAGATTCAAACGAAATGGAGAATATCGTTTTCTATAAGCAAACACATGCCGGTTGATTTTGAATGCTCAAAAATTTTAGATAGATCTATTATACCATTAGAAGGGTGATGTAAAATTTTTCAAAAAAAAATTTATATTAGCTGATGTGACGTATTTTAAGTGGCTTCTCATATCAGCCAGTAAAAAAGAGTTACTTAAAACACGCAACACTAGTTAGTATAAAATTAGTATTGATAAGTAGCATTATTCCAATAAAAACTCATCATTTGAGAGATCTAAAAGAGATCGTGTTGAAGTTGCCAAGATTGGTATATATTGATCCAGATCACATGTCTCAAACGTGAATCCAACGAACCAGATCTAAATTCACAATTCTCTGTATGTTTGGAACAGTACTGTGATCATCAGCATATTCTAATGCTATAAATCAACATTGAAAATCCATGTTATGTCACCCAAATGTACGGAATCAAAACACATGCAAGACCTCCCAAAAAGTGGGCCCTTCAACTACAATCACAAAATTCCCACATGTAATCACATGATGGGTATGGCATGCCATCACCGTTGTCATAATAAATCAGCCGAAAAAACCCAAAAGTTTTTCAAGAAAAAGACACTAATCCAACTATGTTCCCTCCTTCACAAGTTAAGTTTTGAAATAAAAAAATCATTACCCAATTCAAAATCACAAACTTTTGATTCATAAAGAACACAAACCCACTAATAGACACTTCCCAATCATTGTTTAAGAAGTAATATTATCAGTAAACTGTTATACAACTGTTACAACTGTCATGTTATCACGTTATTCTAGTAATACAATCAGTTGTCTAAACAATATTACTCTTATTTAAATTAGTTGAGGGTGTTTTGGACCATTAATGATTAAACTACCAACCAATTAACGACCACTATATATGAGAACCTATGACCCAACAGAACTCCGAACTCAGAGAACTCTAAAGCAGCTCAACAATGGCAGATTTAGAGAACCCAGATGTGATGCCAAAGCTCATAGCATTTCTGTCTTCTCTTCTCCAAAGAGTGGCGGAGTCGAACGATCTCAACCGTCGGCCCCAATCCCAACAAATCTCAGTCTTCCATGGCCTGACTCGCCCTACCATCTCCATCCAAAGCTACCTGGAGAGGATTTTCAAGTACGCCAATTGCAGCCCCTCTTGCTTCGTTGTTGCATACGTTTATCTCGATCGCTTTGCTCAAAGGCAAGCTGCTTTGCCCATCAATTCCTTCAACGTTCATCGTCTGCTAATCACAAGTGTCATGGTGGCTGCAAAATTCATGGATGATATGTAAGTTTTCAAGTTATTGTTTTGATTTTCCACTACCTTTTTCCAGATAAATTTTCTGTCTTTTTCTAGAAAGCTTCTGTTTCAAATTTCTGTGGAATCATAATTAATCTGATAATATCTATAATCTTTGTAATAGAATTTATAAATAATTTGAAGATTATAAAAAGATTGCCTTGCATAGTTGCCTTTTGTCACTTCATTTGAATGATCATTTAATAGAAGTTTAATATCATGTTAAATCACGAGTTATTTCGAAAATTTAAACTGATTGATGACAAGAATGGATGAATTTAATCAATTCTTTTTGGTAATTATGTATCTAAATATTGAATTATTGTTTATGCTGTGAACTTCTTCAGGTACTACAACAATGCTTACTATGCAAAAGTAGGAGGAATCAGCACAACAGAAATGAAGTTTCTTGAAGTGGACTTCCTATTTGGCTTGGGCTTCCGATTGAATGTGACACCCACCACCTTCCACACCTACTGCTCCTACCTCCAAAGAGAGATGATTCTGCAGCAACCTCCTGTTATTGTAGCAGAACATTCTCTAAATTTAGGGAGATCACTAAAAGCCCACTTGTGCTTCAATGAGGATGAACCCTCCTCCCATCAGAAGCAGCAACTAGCTATTTAACCTCTACTTAATGCACATTATCTCTAAATGTAGTTTAGGCATAGAGGTAGTTTCCTTTTTCTCTATATTTTGGGTTGGCCAAACAAGAGCTATTGACTTACGTAAAAGTATTGTCTGGATTCAACAAATGTAAGAAAGTTTTTATGAAAATCAATCACCCGTCCGAACAGATCTCGGGCAGTCCACAACTCCACTCACTCGTTGGAGCAAGTAGGTCGTCTCATAGAGACTTTCTAATATTTGTTACCAAAATTATTAACAATTCAGACTGCAAAACCGTTGGAATATGTATTCATGTTTTTATTCTCTTTTTACCTTTTGGGGGCTTTGGATTTGAAGTTATTTGCTATGTTCAGATGGGAGTTTCCTCTTTACAGACTGGCTATCAAATTCTAAATCGTTTAATTGTGGTTGATACTTGCTCTTATCCACTATTGGGGTTTCCAGCTTCTTGGATTGCCGCTAAGTGTTGGGGTGGCAACAGGCTTTCCTCATATTTGGATGCAATTTGGAAAGGGAAGAAATTTGTGGTCAGTGCAAAGGGCAGTTTGGTAATTTGGGTAGCTTTCCAAAGAATTAAGGTACAGGGGTACAAGAGAACAAATTGTGGGGGTTGTTTTCGGTAGTAATGGCAGTTTCCTCTATTTGACAGTTGTACAGATTCTATAAAGGGAACATACAACATGTGCAATCTTGGGCAACTAGTTGGGTGGAGAGAGAGAGAGAGAGAGAGAGAGAGAGCAAGTGCATGGCAGCAGAAAAATGCTGGCAATGTTTTTTTTTTTAAAAAAAAAAATTTGTCTTGACAAAAAGATACTTGAGAGTTGACTTATTATTTAAAAAATTAAACAAACAAAATTAGGGTAATTATGGGGATGTTTGGGAAAGGAATTGAAAAAAGTAGGTTAAACTATAGTACATTTGATTAAAAAAGTAAGAACGTTTTGCATGAAAAAAGTGAAAGAAAAAAAAAATTGTTTTATAACGATTTTTTTTATTTGAATAGTAATAAAAATGATTGATGTAATTTAAAAAGTAAAAAAAGTTCAGAATTAATTTTGAAATGAAAAGTGTTAGATTTTTTTTGGGGTTTTGGGTCTTTAGGTCCTCTTTCTGGTCCAATTCTTTAACAAACATAGCCTCTATAACCGCTCTAACTAAAAGAAGGATAGTGGCACTGCTGCACTAATCTAATCAGAGTGACTGTGCCGCCACCTTAGATTCTACAACAACACAATCTCCTTTTGAAAGAGTGCCAAATTTTGATTAGCACCAAATTAATTAAAGCAGTAAGAGTGGCTTATTTTGCCTAGGGGCCAAACTCCCCACAAACGCCCAAAATTTTGCTTCTTTGGCTGTTGTGGGCTTGGATTGAGGGAGTGATTTTGGTTGGGTTGCTTGGATATGGTGTTCAACAAAATAACTTCTTTTTAAAAAACTCTTAAAAGTAATTTATAAATAAAATTAAGAGTAAGATAGAAAATCTGCTTGAATTTCTATAAAAAAAAAAAAGTAATTGAAATATAAATTTGTACTTTTTTAATAAATATTTTAGCTACTATTGCTGATGATACCCTTACACACCGGACCATTGATCTCTGGCTAAATTACTCAATATATTTTGGTAGTTTGAGACATGAATTGTTGGAAAAAGGTAACCTTTTTCTTTCTTTCTTTTTTTTTTTTTTGGAATTCGAGACTTGAAACTATTGTAGATTTTGCCCAACTATTCCCATCCAACCTCACCGTTTTGGTTAAATAAATGATATATATGGACTAATATTAGACAATTTTTTTCTTCCGAATTGAATCAAAGCAAATTTTTTTAACTGTATTTCATATGTCTTCTCACATGTGTGTATATATATATATATATATATATATATATATATATATATATATATATATATTTTTACATGTCTACACATGGAAAGAGGAGGATTCAAACTAGTAACCTGTTTAAGGCGTGGTTTCTGATCAATTGAACTACCACTTAGAAACTTCTCACATGTATTTTTAGTATCCGTATAGTTTTTAATTTTCACATACTTTAAAGATATATCTTAATTTAACAGATTAAATTTTTTTTTTTAAAAAAAAAAAATCTTGAGAAAAATTTGGTCCACTAATAATAAACCCAATCACTAGCTAGGTCACCAATAACAATATCCATGTTTTGCCACAATATATATATATATATATATAGTTAATTAGCATACAAGCATATTGATATTATACGCACATTCTGTTTTGGGCTTGGTCAGATTTAGCCCGGCCCGAGTTCTTTTATGAGCCAGCTAAGGACTCTAAAAATGAAGGTTCAAACAGCATATATATTTTGAACCAAATCTCTATTTCTATCATTACTTTTATCAAAATCCTTATAACTTTATTAATAAAAATCGTTCAAAAACTCTCAATTTAGAGTACTAAACTTTCAATTGCAATATTTCCCATTTTTTAGAATTTTTCATTAAATCTTGTAAAAATTTCTAAAGTACGTACCTTGTTTGTTTTTTATAAGAAAAAAAAACATGGAAAGATTGAGGCTGCAGGTAGTATCGTTTGGTTTTGGGAATTTTCTCATTATTATTATTATTATTATTTGAGATTTCTCCATGCTGCACGCAGTAGACTAGCTAGTAGTACCCCCACAATGGCATACTGAAAAAACTGGAAAATGCTTGACATTTCTCCCATTCTTACTGACGCAGCACGGTAGCAAAACACAAGGCTGCAGATTTGCACCACACTACAACGCCTTAATTATGGCTGCCAAACCTAAACATCATTGGAATCAACCCTTCCCATTCCTTTCTTTTCAAAATCAAAACAACGTACGTAACATCCCACAATATATAATAGTTCCGTATTGACCATAAGATTGTGATGATTACCTTGAAAATTATGCTTATTACTTTGAGATAACTCAAATCTTGCATGCTTCTCATGTACCCTCTTCTCTTCACAGGCCATGACAATATCCAAAAAGAGATCAACTATCTCTTCCCTTGTGAATATAAAATTCTCCTCCTCCGTCTAAAACTTACCATAACCATTATAAGGAAATCAATATAATTGTTAGAACATGAGAAGTCGATATTCAATCGCACTCTTATTCGCATTCCCTTGGTCCCTGCAAAATAGTAAGAATTAAGAGAACTCGCCGTGGGTGTTGGCAGAGTCTCACTCCAACGCCTAAATTACTATCTTTGAGAAATATATGCTCAATGCACGATAAGTCAGTCTAAGGTTTATACTTGCTGTAGAGGCTTATTTCTATGTTAAAAAGTGGAGTCATACCTGGGTTAGGTCTTCTAATTCAACTAATTGACCTAGGGGTGCTAGGAGTTGTGGCACATTATTTTCTGATGGGATGATATCAATTTTGAGGCTCATGATGTATCTGATGGGCCAATAGACTGAGATTATTCTCAACAATAGTCAACTACTTCGATGTTCAAATCAAAGACTTCACTCTTAGGGAATTCATTATCAAGCACATGGTATGTAGAACTTTCATCAACAAAATTTTCAATATTATATGAAATATTTACCTCTTCAAGCGATTTAACAACATTAATTAATAAAGAAAAGAAAGAAAAAACAATACAAATATCTAACATATACGCTGCATCACTTATATATATATATATATATATTAAGAAAAACTGGAAAATGCTAGACAATATTTATTCCTCCCAGTCTAGTTGGAAATATTACTTTGTACACTTTTTGAAAACATGAATGAAAAATCGCAGTACAAAAGGCACAGCAGCCACCATTAGAGCGTAGCGAAAGCTTGCAGATTCTTTAGGCGTGACAGCAAACACCGAAGATCCATAACTAACAATCATTGAAACTGTGGCAATCCTCAATTCTAAATAGAGAGGGAAATTATAAGTGAGAGACACATTATGACAAGAATGGATGTGGAGAATGCCAAGGTGTTTGAAATCAAGAAGACAGAGTAGGCTCCTTTGTTAGACGCGTAAATCGCCCGCTCGGCGTTAGTTATGTCCGCCCATATCATCTTGCCAAATCCCGCCGGGAGGGTTCACTCCGGCTTGAAAAGTCACCGCTGCAATCAGTGTGGTAATTACTAAGAGAATGTCTCGGACTTCGCTTGGTGCATCCCGATCTTCGTCAAATCGGAAGTACCCAAGCCAGCTCCTCAGCTCGGAGATGGGTGATTGTGATCGCTATCCATTTTTCTTTTCTTTTCGATCAATGAATACCAAAGCTTTTGCTAACGATCAATTATATATAGAAACAAGGTGAGCAACTAGCTAGTCTTGTGTTTTATTTTTCTGTAGGGTTATTTAGTCAACTCGATCTAGACAATTAAGGACACCGTATCTATAAATTAATAAGGTTGTGCTGAATCTGTCCAGTCGTTGAAGTTAGCCTTCTTTTTGTTTTTGTTTTTTCAAACCACATGTAGTGTGCCATGTGAAATTTCAAACAATTAATGGGAAACAATAAGCTGGATTATTCTTCTCTTTATGATTGTAAATTCATTACAAGTGGAGGGTGTTTGGTTATATATAAGGCTTTTGGGCCTCTCTCAATCATAAAAACTAACTCAAGAGATAAAACTTTTTCTCACGCTAATAAAGTGACCACCAGTCGTTTCTCCCATATACTGTTAGGACGAGACTTGTTGGTTGAACCTAAGCTCTAATACCAATATTGGATGGTCTTGAGCCTCTCTTAACCCAAAAACTAGCTCAAAAAGTAAAGTTTTTTCTTATACTTATAAACTGACCATCAGCTCATTCCATAATCGATATGAGATAATTCCAATATGAGATAATTCCAATATATATATCAATTCATACAAACTAATTTAATAAAGTGGCATGCATATATCCTTTAGCAAAAAACACATATTTTTTTAATCGAATATGCTTCTCATATAATTTTTTTCAGACCACATTCCTCCCCAATCCCAATCTAGTTGGAAATATTACTTGCTACACTTTCTGAATACATGAATCGAAAGCCTCACTACAAAAGGCACAGCAGCTACAATTAGGACATAGCGAAACCTGTAGGAGTCGTTTGGCGTGGTAGCAAACAGTGCAGATCCGTAAGTAACAATCATTGAAGCTGTGGCAATCCACACTTCTAAACCCAGAGGAAATTTATGGGTGAGACACATTATGACAAGAATGGATGTGGAAAATGCCAAGGTGTTCGAAATCAAGAAAACATAGTAGGCTTCTTTGTTCGACGCATAAATCGCCCTCCCGGCTTTATGTCCGTCCTTTTCATCTTGCCAAATTCCGCCGGGAGGGTTCACGCCAGCCTGAAATGTCACCGTTGCAATCAGTGTAGCAAGTACCAAGAGAACGTTCCGGGCATCGCCCGGTGAGTCCTTGCCTTCCTGGTATTGGAGGTACCTAAACCAGCTCCTCTCGGTTGGTAGAGGGCTACCCATTTTTTTTTCTTTTCTTTTGGATAAATGAATAGCAAGCTTGTGCCAATGATTTATTAAATATAGAAACAAATTAAGTTATATATAGCAACTAGTATTTGTCACTTTGTGTTAAACGTTTTTTATACTCTTATTTAGTCAAGTCAACACGCCTATAAGACTTGTTCTTCAAAACTTTTTGCGTTGGTAATATGCTATATGCTATAAGAGAAATGATAGACTACAAATTTTTTTGTGAAAGTCTTACTAAATTGATGGGCAACTTATTTATTAGAGATGAATATAACAATTACTTAAGAGAAATATAACAGATATTAATAAATAAGTTACACATCAATTTGGTAAAGGTCTCATGGTAAAAAAATTTGGTAGGCCTAACATTTCTTATACTATAAATACGTACACTCTTGTCTCACTAGGTTGACGTACTATTGTCATTTAAACCACAATTTCTCATAAAATCGTAAGCTAATGAGAAGTAAATTTAATAATTTAATTAATATTTTAACACTCTTCGATCGTTATATACGAGTAGATTTAAATTTTATTTTAATAAGCTTATAACTCACACAATGCACGGGATTTTTAGGGTTATATTATAATCGTACTTTTTATAAGTATTATGAAATTTACTTTTCATAATTGTAAGAGGAAAACTTGAATTTTGCTTAATCAAAGCATTAATATAAAATTAAAAAGAATTTCTAATATTATTAGTGTAATACTTATTAGATTTCAATATAAATAAAACTTAAAATTATGAACATTCGAAAAAGTACTTTTATTGTAGAAAAAAGTACGCGCAAGATTCTTTATTATAGTTTAATTTCAAAATTTAAACTCATTTCTATCAAACTTTTCTATATAGGTTGTAAAAAATAATAATAAAAAATAAAAAAAATAATAAATAAAAAATAAATAAAAATAAAAATCACGCCTTTTTAAATTTTAAAAAAAAAAAACATACTAAAGGTTATACATCAATATATTACTCAATATATAAATTCGGGTAAATCATACAAATAAAAAAAAAAAAAAATCTCATAGGCAAATAGACCTCGAAAAAATATTAAATAAGAAGCATAATATATCGAACATTTAACGATTTTATAAACTAATGGATACTAAGCAAAAATAAGCATCAAGATAATCGTTGCGATTTATACTTTGGTTTGGATATCAAATATATAATTATTCATAGGATGCTAATCATATATATATATATATATATAGATATTAAAAATTATTTTTTCTAATGAAATAAAAAATAAATATCTAATCATTATGTTGAGTAAAAACATGACAATCTATACAATTAATCATTAATATACAATTATATATTTAAAAAATAATGCAATGAAATTTTTGATTAATAATCGTTATGCCTAATAAAAAACAGGATTTTTATTATTTTTGATTAATAATGCAATAAAATTTTTTTCTATTTTATTTCTACAACCTATCATTTAGTTCATATAATTCAACTATAACATATAATATTATGTTATATACATATTAAAGTGATTAAACATAATAATACATAATAATTTGATTTGTATTATTTGTTTTCTTATTTGATTTTGTCATTAATTACGCTAATTTAATGACCGATTTTTTAAACAAAAATTGGTTCACTTTCAAAAAACTAGTTTACAAATTATGTCTTAAAAAATCGGTTTAACATTGCGCGGGTTATAAGCTTTCAAATTAAATTAGCGTAATTAATGGCGTTTAATTATATTTCAAGAGTTTTTTATATATAAATTATTTCATAATTTAAGCATTATCAATGTCCAAATCAAATAAGGAAACAAATAATACACATCAAATTATATATATCATATATAATAGCCGAAACCTTCTTTTAAAATGCCTTCAAATCATGACATGTGGCGTAAACTTTTTTTTTTTTTTAAAAAAAAAGACTAAACCAATTTTTAACTCATTATTTTAAAAACCGAACGTTTAAAAATTAATCGGTTCATATTTTTGTTCTCTCTCTCTCTCTCTCATTTATCCTCTCTCTCAACGTCTCTCTCTTTCTTTCTTTTCTTTTTCTTTTTTCTAAGTCATTCACTCTCATTTAATGTCTCTCTCTTGAATCCATTCATATGTTTCCCTTTCTCTCTCTCCTTTTTCCTTTCTCTCTCCACTCTCTCCTTTTCTCTCCAAGTCTTTCACTCTCATTCCACGTCTCTCTCTCTGTCCGGCTTTAACATCTCTCATCTTTTTCTCTCCACTTCAATCTTTCTCTTTCTCCATTCTTCAATATTAACAAAACAGAATCTATTGGCCTAAAAATTCAACTTTGAGGTAATTAATCTTCTTTGCCTTTTTTTTTCTCTTACATTGAATCCGTTCATATGTTTCCCTCTCTCTCTCTCTCTCTCTCCTTTTTTTTCCTCTCTCTCTCCACACTCTCTTTTTTCTTTCCAATTCTTTCACTCTCATTCCACGTTCTCTCTCTCTCTCTCTCTCAAACATTAACATCTCTCGTCTTTTCTCTCCACTTCAATCTTTCTTTTTCTCCACTTTTCAACATTAACAAAAATACAATCTCATGCCACATGGGATTGGTGTGATGAGAGGGAGATGAGAGGGGGTGTATAGACTTATTCTTATAAGAGAAAAGTAGCACATACTCACTCTCAAACTACCACATAGCATGTGATTGGTTTTTTCTAGTTGGTGGCTGTCATCGTCTAACGCAATTTGCTTACAATATATGTTTTAAACGTATAATACTACAATTTGGAATGGGGACTTGGGGTCCTTAAGAGGAAGACACTCTTGAGTCTTGGTCTTTCTTTTTTGTGTTTTGCCCCAACTTCTAAAAGCAAGTTGTAACAGATCATTCAACCGCTAGAATCTCATGATGAATTGTCTCTATCTTCCTTTCTTTCTTTCTTTCTTTCTTTCTTTTTCTAGAAAAGTAATTAGCCGTCTAATTTGACTTCTTCTACGAGGATGTGATGCAAGCCAATTTTATTAGTTTTGGTCAAATTCACACCTGACGCGTTTTACTCAAAATGTCATATTTCGAGTTTTGGATATCATATAAGATTTGATTTATTGAATAATTTAAATATAAAAAACTCTTGAAATATAATTATGCTAATTAACGACCGATTTTTTAAGAAAAAAATCGGTTCACTCTTAAAAAACTGGTCATAACCTGTACAATGCATGAGTACATCATTCCTTATAATTTAATTTCAAAATTTAAAACACATCTGCATTGTTTATTATTATTATTATAGATTAAAAAAGTTATGTAAAAAAATTTTTCACTTAAAGCACATGAACCAGTTCAATTTTTATAACAGGTGCTATGTGCATGATTCTTCATTATAATTTAAACACATCATTTTTCATTATGAGTTAAAAAGACGTATATATATATCACCTCTTTAAATAAAAAAATAAATAAATCTTTGTTCCTATAAGTATATATGAATACATGGACATGCTAGATTTTAATTTTTAGATTAAATGAATAAAAAATTAATAATTTAAAGTGAGATGAAATGCACCGTCTCAATGAGACTAATGACTATTAATTATTTTGAAAAAAAAAAATCTAATAGTAGGAATTTTATTGGCATTTTGATTGACCCATGAAGTAAAAATTCTAAAAAAAAACACTTAGGAATTTTTTAGGTTTTGCTAGTTGACTCAGAGACTTATAATATATTTACCTTTTTTCTTATGATCTCTTTTTTCTTTTCTCATTTTTTATTTATATTTTAGGATTAATAACCTTTTTATTACATAGGTTTTCACCTTTTTTTTTATATATTTTAAATCAATGGTATCAATTTAACACCTAGGTCACATTCCATCATCTGAACTAATTTCGGCTATCCCATATATGTCTTTTTTCATTTTTGTAGTGTAATTAAGCTACCTCAGTAATTAATGTGAGGCATAAGGACCACACGGTAGGCGGTAGCCGTAGCATTCAAGTCCAAAAATGATTTTTGGAGTCATAAAAGATTTGAAGAATCAGAATAGATCCATTTTGGATTTACTGAAACAAACAAATCGCAGAAAAAAAATGGGATTTTGTCATATACATTGGGAGCCTTAGCCGTGGGTTTCAAGTCCAAAAATGTGAGGTCACAGAGTAAGACAACAATAGGTAGCCGTGTGTTTCGAGACTAAAAACCATTTTCCAAAAAATATAAAATATTGGAGAGGCTTCAAAGATCATTGAAGTGGCTGAATCACTCATTCAATTCGTAGTCGAAACCACGATCATTCGGTCAAGATAGGGGTGGCAAAAACCACCCCTAAATGATAAGGGGTTGGGTATTTTACTTTATATATACCAGGGGATAAAGGCAGATTTTGATATAATGAGAGATCAAGGGCCATAGGCCAAAAAAATGGTGACTGGAGGTGGATAAAGGTGATAGTGGTGTGGACGGTGGTTAGAAGACCATTTTGATGACCACGAAGGTGGTTGGTGGTGAACGATGCCACTAAACTGGCGGAATGGTTGACTTGGGTTGATAATAGCATTACTTATATAAATGGCTTTTCATTTACATTTTTTTAAATAATTAAAAATACACTATCTTAAATATTGATGAAAAAAGCTCAATCAGTTAGGACCACGCCTCATAAAACGAAAATCAATAGTTTGAATCTCCTTCTCTCTTCTAGCTTGTGTGGACATGTAAAAAATAAAAGATAAAAATTGATGATAAATGAATGTACTAAATAAATATAAAAAATAACATTACTTATCCTATGTATTTTGACACTTATTCTTCTAATTAATTAAGTCCTGCTAGATTGGACATGCTAGATTTTAATTTTTAGATTAAATGAATAAAAAATTAATAATTTAAAGTGAGATGAAATGCACCGTCTCAATGAGACTAATGACTATTAATTATTTTGAAAAAAAAAAAAATCTAATAGTAGGAATTTTATTGGCATTTTGATTGACCCATGAAGTATAAATTCTAAAAAAAAACACTTAGGAATTTTTTAGGTTTTGCTAGTTGACTAAGAGACTTATAATATATTTACCTTTTTTCTTATGATCTCTTTTTTCTTTTCTCATTTTTTATTTATATTTTAGGATTAATAACCTTTTTATTACATAGGTTTTCACCTTTTTTATATATATATTTTAAATCAATTGTATCAATTTAACACCTCGGTCACATTCCATCATTGAAATAATTTCGGCTACCCCATATATGTCTTTTTTCTTTATTTTTTTAGTTTTGATTTATTTAATTATTTCAATTAGCTTTATGGTTTTTGTTAGGACACGTAGCATGTTTTTGTTAGAACACATGTTAATTTGTTAGTTTGATTAATAGAATATATAGTGACAGAGATATTAAACCGGTATTTATATATAAGTCCAATATAAAACGTAGAGTGATGATATCTATCCAATTGGTATAAGTGAACAGTCATACCGGTTTATTTTATAATAAAATATTATTAAAAAATATAATAAATAATAATTACTTAATAATCTAATAATATTTTATTATAAAATAAATCGCTGTGAGTAACTATTTACTCATACTAGTTAGACGGATAGCATTACTCTAAAACGTAAGTAAAAAAAAAAAGTAAATAAAAAAATATATTTTATGTGTTTGCTTTCTTAATTAAGCTGCCCCAGTACCTTGACAACTGTTGGATACAGTTTGTCAATACGAAATGTTGTGGTCACATGTCTTTAATGGATTATTGATGACGAAAGAGCCATCTCAGCACATGACATCAAATCTTGTACCATATATATAAATGCATGTATGTGTGTAGCTCTCCAAACAAGAGGTCCAGGTAGACTTTGATCTCTTTGATCGATCTCTACGGAAAACTTTTTTCTTGTGAGGTGCGAGAAATGGGTGCTCCTGGTCATTCAAATGATCAAAACAAAAAGGTTCGGAAATGGCGTAGCTTCTTTTTAAACTTTGTTACACCAACCCGCATGCCTTTTCCACCACATGCATGAGGAGCTTCCAAATGAAATCCGAAACGTTATGCTTCGTGGCGGTTGCTTTCATTGCTGGTGACCTTTCAAGCTGGAGTCGCTCCTCCCGGCAGAGTTTGGCAAGATGACAAAGACGGACACAAACCGGGGCAGGCTATATACTCTTCTCAAAGCTGAAGATATGTTACAATTTCAGGCAAGGGATGCGAAGATCCTATGGAAAACAAACCGTCCTTCAGTCCATGCCCTATTTGCAAGCTCTGTGAGAACCACACGCCAAGGTTCACGTTTGCCTACATATCCACCATAATTTTTGGTTCCTCTATCTATTTCTCCTTCCCCCAACACCAACTTTCTTCCCACGTCACTACAAAAAACCAGATTTTTAGTAACGGTCATTTACTAACGTGTTAGGACCATTAACACGTTAAAAAATGTTACTAACGTGCCATTTCTAACGTTTTTCACACATTATTAAACCGCACATTAGAAATTGCAGTTTACTAACGTGTCAAAAGAGTTAGTAAATTTTTTTATTTTTTTTGTTATTTACTATCGTGTCAAAATCTGACACGTAATTACTAACGTGTCAGATTTTACGTGTCAGATTTTGACACGTTAGTAAGTTTTTTATTTTTTATTTTTTGTTATTTACTAATGTGTCAAAATCTGATACGTTAGTAATTTACTAACGTGTCAGATTTTGACACGTTAGTAAACAACAACAAAAAACTAAAAAATTTACTAACGTGTCAGATTTCGACAGGTTACTAAATTACAAAAAAAAAAATATAAAAAAATAATAAATACTAACGTGTCAAATTTTGACACATTAGTAAATTACTAACGTGTTAAAATTTTGGCACATTACTAAAATTAAAATAATAATTAAAAAAAAAACCAAATATTAAAATAATAATAATTCAATTATTAATAATTTAATCAAATCAAAATAATAATAATTTAATTTAATTATAATTTTAGATGCATTATATATATATATATATATATAAACACAGAACAAGCCCATACAATTATGATAATGATACAATTACATAACAGAACTTAACAATTGATTGAAGGCGATCATAAAAGTATGATATAAATACGCCTATCACTTCCAGTTAAAATAATCTTTAAGACCTTTGCGGAGAGAGAAAAAAATGTAAATTGAGCATTCTAATCAGCGCATGTAAACATCAGTCTCAAGAAGAAAACCTTAGGAAGTAAAAACAGGCGAACAACACTGCTGTATTGAATTTTGAAATCATTAGCCTGTCCTTGGAGCCGTAAGAATGAAAGATGAAGTTCAACATTGTATCGGCCCCTGCAAATTAGACATATGAAGTGAAGAAATAGAATCGAAGAGGAGCATATGAAATCAACATGAAAGCAAAGGTATATAGATAGTGAATGACCAATTGACCATGTATCTCTGTGCATCTGTTCCTATCTAAGCATCCCACAAGACCTACCTTGGCGTGAGGATTGCAATGCCCTCAAAGGTAACCACAGCTTCTTCACCTCCAGCACCAACATCTGCCATTGACATGATTTTGTCACGGAAAACCTAACACAAAGTTGATGGACAAGACATCAGTGAACAACCACAAGTAAACCACACAATTTTACTGAGGTCCAAGAAGAAACCAACCTGAGCAGGAGGACGATTCTCATCACCAACAAATTGGGTGTTGGAATTAGGTATGTGAAAACTAATCTCCATCAATGAATCTTTCTGTTATAATAATATAAAAATACTCAGAAAAAATAACATAATATTTGAGGTTATCTAGAATAATATTATTCCAAGTAAAATATTTTTTATTGGGCCAGAAATTTGAATATAGCAGCTCAGAGGGTAGCAACGTGTTCATGAACATCAAATTAGTGGGAACACTTGACCCGTTTAATAAATAGAAGCATCAAATAAACCTCACATACCTCATTAGCTCCAGTTGTATCATCCACATGGAACTCTAAGATTACATCATTTTTCCCTTGAAGCCGAGTTTGTAAGACATCTGCTAGAGATACCTCATATGCTTGCTTTGAACCAACCAGAAAAGCCAGCATATTCCCTGCAAATAGCAACAGAGGAAGGTACAAATTATACAATCAAGGCAGCCTAATATGCTAATTGCAGCAGAAATCATATATAATAGACAATCAACATACTTGGAATGAATAAAATAAAAACTATTCATTCTCTTCTATAACACTGTGCTACCTTACAGATGGGAGCAACAAATAATTCATGCAATACTGCAGCATGGATAATAAATCAATAACAAAATGAAGCTAGCAATGCCACAAAATTGCATGAAAAAGGTTCTGAAATATTTTAGAACATGTTGGAGCCATCACAAATTCTAGCGTGACAAGCACAAAGTTAACCAAATTATGATTAAGTTAGATGTATCACAAGATTTCACGTACATGGCATTGGGATTTTCTAGCAAAACCTTTAAAACTAGATATCCAAAAAAAGAGAGGAAATTTTCTATAAGCTAGGGCAATGTCCTTCAAGTCAATTACTCAAAAGAAAACACACACACACACACACACAGACATGCACATCAACAGAAGAAGAACTTAGCAAACCAGATCAAAGGCCACATAACACAAAATGGTTAACATATACGTTAAGCAAAATTAACAAACAAACACAGGAAAGCATCAAATTGGTGAGAGGAAATCAATTAAAATCGACAACTTGAATAAAAAAGAATATGACTGACCATTTAAATCAACTCCTCCCCAATTACGCCCACTGACAGAAAGTTGCTTCTCCTCTGGTGTTATGCCGCAAGTGTTTTGGAAGAAATTGGTCACACTAGTGACATCCTACAGGCCAAGCATAAAAGTGCAATATAAGAAGGTAATTATTAACAAATTTATGAGATGTGATTGCTCAGGGTTTCAGATACAGAAAAAATAGTGCCAAGCACAAGATTCTGAGATTTCATTTCTATTCCCAGATCACTCAGCAATCAAACAGTTTAAAACCAAATTTTTTAATAAAAGTGGACAAAGGAAAAAGATTTACAATGCATTAGGGTTTTTAGTTGAAGAAGCAAAGAAGGTCCAATGATTAGGTTTCAAAGTTCACAGTTCCTCCTGCAATTTCTAAGTAACCAAACAGCTTGCTATAACTATTTCCAATGTTTGTTCCTTTTGCCCCATTCAAAACTAGTTTTATCTTTACGAGACATCACAACCAAAAAGCAAAAGACGCTGTCTAAATTTCTTTGCCAAACAAACATCTTTAAGGACTGCCTATGATGGAAGGCCAGCCAGCAAGATTAATAGAGCCCTTGCCATTTTAACAAACAATGCAATATCTTTGAAACAAGTAAAATATGAATTCAATGCTTCTTTAAAAAGAAGAAAAAAAATATATAACTCATTCATTCAACACTGTTTAATGCCAGTAAGACAAATGAGTATTCTCAAACCAATAAGAAACATAGCCCATATTGCTTCAAAGTTTCTAACTTTTGTTGCCAACTTGCCAGCTTTCAGTTTGTTATAAAGATTGGAGCCTTGGAGGGGCATCATGTTATATTAGGTAAACTGTGTCTACAGAAATTGGGCAAAAGGAAGAAAGAGTTGCCTAAAATCCAGATTCTCATTTGATGAACTCCCTATGCAACTGCCCTCCTCACAAGAGTACTGCTCTCTCTCTCTAGGTTGGGGCTGGCTCAAAAGGGTAAGCAACTAAGACCCCTACGAAATAAGGTCCCTAACAAAGTAACATTAAACCCCCCTAAGAACTAGAAGTAAAAGTTTCTTCAAAAATAGCATTTAAAGGCCCTAAAAAATAGTTTTCCTTCATGGAAAAGGGGGAAAGAACCTCAATAATTAGGTCAACCCCCAAAAATAATATACACTATGCTCTTTACAACTCAAAGGCAATAACACATTCACCAAATTCTACACACAACCAGACGAGAAGAAAATGGCAACAGACGTATAACTATGAAAAATCAACACGAATTTAAACTTATTTCTGATTCTCACATTACCAATTAAAATACAAGCCAACAATAAGTTCCTTAAACAAGACACAACAATCATGTCTCTTTTTTTTTTTTTATAAGCCACAACAATCATGTCTCTTAAAACATCAATAACAATTCATAGGCATGAAACCACAGAAGATCCATCCACACAATCACAAACCCAGATAGAAATCACGACAAATTCACAAATTAAACCTCACAGAAACATTAAATTCTATTTCTTGGTCTCGCTTTTACCTCCACCGGAGGAGTTCCCTCCTCCCGCCCCCTGCGCAGCCTTTTTCGCCGTCGTCTCTTGCAGAGCCTTCGCATCCCTGCCCACACAAACCAAATTCAAAACCAAACTTACAATTTAGATAACACAAAACAGTGAATCAAATCCTACTAACAGTGAAGCAACTGTAACTGTGAAGCAAACCAGACCAACACACCCCTAAACCCAGTTCACAAAACAGTGAATCAAATCCTACTTACATCCAAACACATTATAACGAGACTGACCCATAAACAAGGTCTACCCAGAACACAAAACCAAAGAAAGCAATAAAAACCAGAAAATAACGACGATGAAACTATCGGTACCTGTTGGAGATGAATCTGGACCGCCGGAGAGATCTGGCCAAGATTCTTGAGAGAATCGTAGCTCCAGCGATTTCGCGAAGACGCGTCCATTGCTTTGGAGCAAATGGACGTCCGGAGAGAGAGTGACAGACCGGGCAACGGAGGAGAGAGTGAGTGAGAGAGAAAACGATGGAGAGGAAGAGGAGAAGAAAAAGAAGAGAGAGCTAGGGAGAGGAAGAGGGTCTGCGCGGGATGAAAAAAGAAGGAAAAAAAAAAAAAAAAGGAAGCAACTAGGAAAGAAAAAGGGTTAATTTCTAGGGTTAAATAATTAATTAATCCTTAGGGTTTGAAAATTTTATTTTTTTCTCCCTAGGGTTTGGAAAGTGATTAAATTGGTCTTTATGGTTTTAAAAAGTGGCCAAAGTTAGTCATTCGTTTTGACCAGTTAGTTGATTAGGATTGGCGTATGGCCAAATTAGTATTTTTTATTTTTAAAAAAATTTAAAAAAATATCTTTTTCAAAAAAGGAAGAAAAAAGAATAAAATCTGGGGTGGCTGAGCCACCCTTGTTTCTTTTTTTCTTTTTGAAAAAATATATATATTTTTAATTTTTTCAAAAAATTAATTAATTGGCCACGTCAACTTACAATTAGTCCATATGTCGATCATTAATCAACTAACGGTCAACTGGATGATTTGGACTAACTCACTTTTCAAAACCACAAAGACCAATTTGGTCATTAACCAAAAATAAAGTTTCCAAATAATTTCTAACTTGTAATGTTAGAAGGAAGACTTTTATCTTATATTTATTCCTTTAAAAATATTATAATTTTTAAATTTATTGATAAATTAAAATTTAATAATAATTAATTTTAAATTTAACAGTAATTTTTATATTTATTTTTAGGGTTAAATCTTTAATTAGTTTGGTTTGAACTTTGTTTTTCCTCCTAGGGTTTGAAAGTGACTAAATTGGTCTGGTTTAAAGTATGATTAGTTAGTCATCATTGACCGTTAGTTGAAACATGATGCGAATTGTTGACAATTAATTATTATTTTTTATTTAAAAATTTAAAATATCTTTTTCAAAAAAAAAAAAGAAAATCTGGGGTGGCCGAGCCACCTTGTTTTTTTTTTTGAAAAATATATTTTTTTAATTTTTTCAAAAAATTAATAATTAATTGGCCAACAACTTATAAACATAATTAACATGTTAATCATGTCAACTAATTTTATTTTATTTGTTTCCTTCCGGAAGCTGCCCCACCTGTCAATTATAGTGGTCTCTCTCATTAATAAATGTTGACACCATGACCCACATGTACGAGTTTGAAGTCAGTAATGGATTATTGATGACGCAAGAGCCATCTCATCACATGACATCACCAACCCAATTTAATAAAATAAAAAACTAACAATTTAATTTATTTAAAATTTCTTTTAAAAAAAGAGAATGGATTTGGGTTTTTGGGGTTGGCCGGACCACCCCCCAAAGCCCAAACCCATTCTTTTTTTTTTGGGGGTTTTTGGGGTGGCTGAACCACCTCCAAGGATCTAGGGGTGGCCCAATACCGGCTATAGGGGGTGGCTCCAACCATCCATTGGCCAAAAATGGGCATAGGAGGTGACCAAAGCCACCCCCAGGCCCTTGGAGGTGGTCCAACCACCCCCAAAAGCTCAAACCCATTCTTTCTTCTTCTTTTTTTTGGGGGGGGGGGAAGGTGGGGGCTTTTGGGGTGGCTGGACCACCCCCAAGGGCATGGGGGAGGCTTCAGCCACCCCATGCCAACCATAGGGGGTGGCTCCATTTCCTTCCCTTTTTTTAAAAAAAAAAAAAATTTATTTTCCTTTTTAAAAAAAGCAAAAATCTTAAAATGATCAAAACTACACCGTTTTGGGCAAAACAATACCATTTTGGGCTCGCCCAAAACGGCATAGTTTTGCCCAAAAGGGTATAATGGACATATATATATATATATATATATATATATATATATATATATTTATATACCCATTATACCTTTAAAGGGTTATAAGTAAGAGGAAATGAAAGATTAGGGGGGTAAGTGAGAGTTTTTTTTGTTCATGGATTCTTTGTGTAAATGGGTGGAAGATGGGGGAGGTGGTCTTATGAAGTTTTCCCAATCTTTTATAATGATTGATTTTTTAGGATTAGTTGCCTTTGAATGGTATCACTTTTGAAGTGTTCAAAAGATTTCCACTTCGATTGAGACTAAAATTATTGTATTGATTGTTGGGTGTGATTATCTTTGTGGTTTGTTTTTATTTTGTTGATTGCAATAATTTGTTTTTAGAGGAAACTTCAAAAGACTCCTCATCTTTCACCCGTTTGCACAAAGAACCCATAAACCAAAAAAACTCTCACTTACCCCCCAATCTTTTATTTCCTCTCATTTATGACCATTTTGAAGAAATCTGCCCATTATACCCTTCACTCCAAAACTACGCCATTTTGGGCCAGCATAAAATGACGTTGTTTTACCCAAAACGGCATAGTTTTGGAGCGAACGGTTTTAGTTTTTTTTTTTTAATATTAAAAAATTAAAAAATAAATAAATTTAATTTTTTTTTTTAAAAAAAAGGGAAGGAAATCAAGGTGGCTCTAGCCACCCCCCTTGCCCAAAAATGGGGTGGCCCCCCTACGGCCAGTATGGGGTGGCTTTAGCCACCCCCAGGCCCTTGGAGGTGGTCTGGCCACCCCAAAAGCCCAAAAAAAAAAAAAGAATGGGTTTGGGCTTTTGGGGGTGATCGGACCACCCCAAGGGCCTGAGGGTGGCCTCACTAGGAGGTGGCCCAAAAGCCCAAACTCATTCATTCATTCTTTCTTTTTTCTTTTTCTTTTTTTTTTGAGCTTTTCGGGCTTTTGGGGTGTGGACCACCCCGAGGGCATGGGGTAGCTTGACCACCCCATACCGTGAAGTGGCTTGTGGTCCTTCCCCTTTTTTAATTTTTTAATATTTTCCTTTAAAAAAAAACCTAAAACCCTAAAATGGTCCAAACTATATTGTTTTGGGCAAAACGATATCATTTTGGGCTTGTCCAAAACGGCGTAGTTTTGCCCAAAAGGGTATAATGGGCATATATATATCCATTATACCCTTAAAGGGTTATAAGTGAGAGAAAATGAAAGATTGGGGGGGGTAAGTGAGAATTTTTTTAGTTCATAGGTTCTTTGTGTAAACAGGTGGAAGATGGGGGAGTCTTCTGAAGTTCCCCCTTGTTTTTATATATTACTATTTTGTTTATTGCAGTAGTTTCTTAAGGGGTGTGTGTTCTATTTTTCAAATTTTAAATAGACTGAATGCACATCAGATTTTGCAACAATTGGAATAACCCAACATAATTTACCAAAATGTTCTAGAAACGATACATAACAGTGAAAGTTATTAGTGGAAAGAACTGGGGCAGGCCATAAACATCTTTAGGGTGTTTTCTGCATTTTTTGAAAATTAATGAAAAAATTTCTGTTCAAAGAAAAAATATTTTTGTTGACTATTATTTTATGTCGTATTAAACGCTAAAAAATATGAAAAATATTTTTCAATAAAATAAAGGAAGCAAAATGCTTTTAATACATACAAAACTGTGACAAGCAAAAGTAAGTCAATTTGGTTAAAAACTTAAAAAGCCTTTTTTTGTTCTAAAAAAATCTAAAACTGTATTTTGAAAAAGCTTAAAAATGAATTTGCAACGATAAAATAATATAACGTGCTTCGTCCTGGGTTTCTCAAATGGATGATGGATGATGATGTTGGGTTGGTGATGTCATGTGATGAGATGGCTCTTGCATCATCAATAATCTTTAACAGAGTTTGGTGGTATTTGTTAACCAACCGTTCATTCACGGCACTGTTTATCCATGAAATATTGTTTATCTTTAAAAAAAAAAATTAATGATTTTTATGAAAAAAATAAAAAAAATGGTATTAAAAAGTGAAAAATTTTGTTTTGTAGTAATTTTTTTATTTGAATAATAATAAAGAATAAATGATATAATATAAAAAACGAATAATTTGATATTTTTTTTAAAAAGAAATGTAAGTAAATAGTGTAATAGAACGTGAGAGAATGTGAGGGAAGTTGATGTTATTTAACAAACAAGCTTGGCCTTGTTTGTTAAACTCTCCCCATCTTCTCACATTACACTACATTATTCACTTTATTTTTTCAAAAAAAAAAAAATTTATTCACTTTTTATATCATATCATTTTTACTATTCAAATAAAAAAAATCACTATAAAATAAATTTTTATACTTTTCAATAATACTTTTCATATCAATTATTATTATTTTTTTAATTCATAAACAGTACCATATAAAAATTTGTGAGAAAATGTGAGGGGTTGACAAACACCCTCAAGACCTTGCAATTGATGCATGGTCATGGTGCATGCATATGGAATACATCCATGGGACCAAAAATTATCGACACTTATTAATGATGACAGATCTAGATCATACTACAATTGTTAGGTTGGAGCACTTTGGAAGGAAATAAATAAATAAAAAAATCATCATTAACTTTGAAATTATTATTATTCAACTTTTATTTATCTATAATTTTAAAAATTAAATTATTTTTTAAATGATAAAAATAGACACACAAAAAATTTCAAACATTACTCAATATTATAATATAGAGAAATAATAGAAACACAATTTTTTGACATAATTTTGGCCCTACTTATTTCTTATAAGGTCATTTAAAAGAAAAATCTGAAAGAATAACATCTTATGTGGCCATTTTATTTATTTGGTATTTTTCTTTAGAATAATGACCAATTATTATTTTTTTAAAAAAATAAATGATCACATAAGAAAAAAGTTTGGCTAAAATTGTATCAAAAAATTGTTTTTCTATCATTCCTCTAAAATATATAGGATAGTTTTTATAGAGAAATGATAAAAACACAACTTTAGCACAACTTTTATCTTATGTGATCAATTTTTTAAAAAAAGAATAAATAAAAAAATAAAAAATATGAATAATTTAACTTTAAACTCTTGAATTATTACACGATTTGACAAGCTCTCCAAACTTCAAAACCTTTCAATTTGGTAAAGGAGTTGGAATAGCTTTATTACTATTCATCACAATTTTCCAAAAAAATTCAAGATAAAAATATTTTAAATTTTTCACTTTTTATATCACATTATTTACTTTTTATTGCTATTCAAATAAAAAAATTATTACAAAATAAAACTTTTTCACTTTTCTATACCATTTTCTCTTTTTTTTTTTTCATACCAAATATATATATATTTTTTTAATTTTTTCACGTGAGTCTACATCAACTTTGATGCCTAAGCCAAACTCTTTTACCAAACACTCATTCCTTGATGGATGATGATGTTGGGTTGGTGATGTCATGTGATGAGATGGCTCTTGCGTCATCAATAATCCCATTACAGACTTGCAATTGATGCACGGTCATGGTGCATGCATATGGGATCCTTGCATATGACCAAAAATTATCAGTACTTATTTTATTTTATTTTTTTTATATGTCCACACAAAAGGGTGGAGGAAAATTCGAATTAGTGAATTTCGTTTCATTAGGCAAAGTCCTACCCGATTGAGCTACCTCTTGAGAACATCGACACTTATTAATGACAGAGACTGTTGACGATTGTCGGGCTAAAATTCTATCCCAAGGTGAAATATTTAGTATTCTCCTCTTTAAACCATCAACATCGGTGGCTATACATCTAGGGCACCCTTTTTCT
This sequence comes from Carpinus viminea, assembly GCA_013348765.1. NCBI lineage: Eukaryota > Viridiplantae > Streptophyta > Magnoliopsida > Fagales > Betulaceae > Carpinus > Carpinus viminea. The sequence goes on from CP054668.1 coordinate 14,276,505, forward strand.
GATGAGTAGTGATAAGCATATAACCGGCGTGCATGAACAGTAGTACGTTGGTTATACGAAATAGTATTATTTAATATAAAATAATATTAAAAAAATAATGAATAGTAACTTTTGAAAAAATTAATATTATTCCATACAACCGACGCGCTATTGTTCATACACGTTAGTTGTATGTTTATCATTACTCTCTGATGAGTCATTCGAATTCAGCAGATTTTTAGTTTATCTTAGAAAAAGTAGTGGGCAAAATTGATGGTTAGCGGGCTAAAACTCTGTCCCATATTGAAAGATTTGTGCTTATTAAATCCATTGCGGCTTCTATTCCATCATATGATATGGGTTCTTTTATTCTCCTTGATACCATTTACTCTAAACTGGATGAAATCTTTAAAAAAATTTTGCGGGGATTCCTTGAAGGTAAATCTAGAAATCTTTCGCTAAAATCTAAAAGTTCAATTTGTTTACCCCGTCAGGCAGGTAGTTTGGGTTTTAGGCTTATGAAAGATGTTAATTTTGCTTCGATTGCTAAGCTTGGTTGGAAATTGCTCATGAACTTTGATTTTATCTGGGTTCAACAGCTTATAGTGAAATATATAAAGTATGAAAATTTTTTATCTTTCCCATCTACTTCCTCGACTTCATGGTTGTGGAAAGGAATTCAAAAGAGCAAATTCCTTATGCTTTTTGGAGCTTGTCTTCAGGTTGCAAAATCATCTTCGCTTCCTATATGGACCTCTACTTGGATTCCTATTATGCCATATTTTAAACCTGTTCCCAAGTTACCTTGTAATAGAATCCAACCTTCTTTCTGTATTTCTGATTTAATTCAACAATCCTTAGTGCAATGGAATCTATCTACAATCTCAGCAATTTTTTTATCAATCCACTGTGGAAGAAATATTGAAAATTAAAATCTCCTCGAACAATGTCCTTTGCTATCTCTGGACTCCTTCTTGCTCAGGAAAGTTTTCTTCTAGTTTGGCTTATCTTTCCATTATTAATGCTCGTCCTTCCACAGCTTCAATTTAGGTTCCCTTTTCTTTCTAGAAATCAATCTGGAGGTTAAATCTGAATGAGCGGTTGAGACTTTTTCTATGGAAAATTGCTTGAGATATTCTTCCCACAAGAGCTCGTTTGGACATTTTATTTTCCACAAATAACTCCTCAAATCATTGCCTTTTATGCAAATCTGCTTTGGATTCATTGCAACATCTCTTTTTCAATTGCATTTTTGCTCGAATGGTGTGGCGGATTTCTTTTCGGCCACTTGACTCTTTTGCTATGAATTTTTCAAATATGGTTGATTGGATTAAGCTGGTTATTTCTCTTGGGCTATCTCTAGCCATTCCACCGGTTGAGCATCACAAATTCCAAATATTTGCTTCCTAGCATGTGATCTTCTATGGTTCTATTGCAATAAAGCCTATCGTGATGGGACAATTGTTGATGCTCGTTCTATTTCTACTCACATCAACAAAATTCCTTTGGAATCTTGGAGCATTTTTATGCTTGGCATAATTGAGCTTCTCTCTTAAAAGAATCTTGGACTCCTCCTTCTACTGATTGGTTCAAGATTAACGTTGATATAGATATTAGAGAGATTTTTTTCGCCCAAGCTGCAGTTTGTCGAGATTCAAATGGCTCAATTATTCGGATGATATCTCAAATTAGTCAGTCATGTTTGCCTAATCATGGGAAAGCACTTGCAGCTCAATTGGCCGTTTCTCTAGCAGCTTCTCTTCAAATTGGTAAATTTATTTTGTAAGGTGTTTCTCAAGGTGTTATCATGGCCCTTCAGCAGCCTGATATTTCCCTCGATTGGCAGATTTCTTTTGTTGTTTCAGATACTATCGACTTTATCCTAGCATTTTCCTTTTGGAAAGTTAGGAAAGTCAACAAAAATGTTAACTTCTATGCATATTATGTGGCAAAATGGGCCGCGGCTAGAAATTTTTCTGGCTGCATTTCTTGTCCCTTTTTTCCTTTTCTCTCGATACCCATTGCCAATGGGAAGGATCCTCTTGGCGTTTTATTGCTTTCCTAGTTTGGTGTTCGGTGTTTTGTTTTGCTTTTTGATGTACTAAAAAAAAAAAAGAAAAGACTATACTACAATTGTCAAGTGCGGCAGCTTTTGGTAGGAAACAAATAAAATAAAAAAATTTGAAATCATTATTATTCAACTTTTATTTATAGAGAAAGGATAGAAACATAATTTTTTTGACAAAATTTTAGCCTAACTCTTCTCTTATAAGGTCATTTAAAAAAAACTGAAGTAATAACATCTTATGCATGTGGTCCTTTTAATTATTTGTTTTTTTTTTTAAATGGTCTTTTTCTTCAAAAAATAATGACCATTTTTATTTTTAATTTTATTTTTAAAATGACCATATAAGAGAAAAGTTTGGCCAAATTGTGTCAAAAATTGTTTCTCTATCATTCCTATAAAATATATAGGATAGTTTTTTTATAGAGAAATGATAAAGACACAATTTTTGCCCAATTTTTCTCTTATGTGGTCTTTTTTTTTTTAAAAAAAAAACAAAATAAAAAATGAGAAATGTTAAAGGCACAAAATACACCCAACAAAGACCCAACTTCTTCCTTTAAGTGTTAGATTTTTTTTTTTAAAAAAAAAAAATTGTTAGTGGAGGAGAGAGAAAGCTTTAAACTATAAAATAGGATAAAAGTTGGTCTTTGTTGGGTCTTTGTTGTGACTGTATCACATCTCATAAAAAATAGGGTAACTTCGCTTTACACCTTTGAATTACCAAGCGATTTGAGTCTTAACAAGCCTTCAAATTTAAAAAACTTTCAATTTGAACCTCTAAACTTTCAATTGCAGTTAATTGGAACACTTCTGTCAAATTTAACTGTTAACTTCTAACGGCAATACCTGAAAAGACCAAAATATCCCTAATTTTTGTTTTACTTTATTTTTTACATTTTTTTATTTGGAATTAAGGGTAAATTTAGAACTTTATAAAAAACTCAAGGGTATAAACATTATTGTCTCACTTTTAACGTTTAAAATCTTAGGAAGGGAGTTCAAATTGAGTGCAATTGAAAGTTTAGATGTTCAAATTAAGAGGTTTTTAAGTTTTGAGGCTTGTCAAATCGCGTGGTAATTCATGAGTTAAAAATGAAGTTACCCCTAAAAAATTTTAAAAAAAAAAATTTCTAAAGCAATAACATCCGATGTGGTCTTTTTTTGTTTTTTTGTTATTTTTTTAAAATAAAAAATTGGTCTTTTTCTTCGTAATAATGACCATTTTTATGAAGAAAAATACTATTTTCTTTTTTTCTTTTTTTCTTTTATAAAAAAAATAGCAAATAAAAAAAGAGCACATAGGATATTATTGCTTTATAATTTTTTTATTTAAAAAAAAAAAGAGAAAAAATTATACTAAAAATTTGTGACTTTATCGTGCCTAATTTTTATATCACCTAGATTGCCTCGACTTTATATTGAAATTCATCTCTCCTTGATAACAACTTTCTTGCATTTGTGTTGTAATTCCTAGCTAGCCTTTTTGATCATAGCAAAATGATGGTTGATGTATCACTACAAAAAAAGGAATAATTTTTGACGTGTTAAAAGCCTGGTATTACGCATGTGAATTATTGTTTTGGTTCCGACAAGAGAAATATGATTCTTTCTATTTTAAATAATTAATATTTAAAGTGGATACATTTAACATATAAATAATTAAATATCAATATTAATATGCTTTTTTTTTAAAAAAAAATTAAATAATATAATATTATAAACATAATAATTAAATGCATTAAATTTAAATTATAACCATGAAAGAAATATTATCCATATCTTGAACGTGTTGCATTATTCATAGTGTCAATATCAAATCCCCACGTGCCAACTGAGGGTATGTAAGAGCTAGAGGAACAATAATTTAGTGGGAGATCATGAAATTGATGCTCCTACTCAATTATCCTCCATCCTTTTCTTATCTCGGGTCTCGTCATTTCTTGAATTTGTGGGTTTCATTTTAAGCATATTTTGTCATTTTGCAATCATTTGTTCAATGAAGGGAGAGTACCAGACCCAATTTTGTAGTGGATGACATTAGGATATGTCCGGGCATATGTTGTCATTTTTTAAGACGGAGAATCCCTTAAAGATTGAGTTACTTCGTGTATTCATGTCTTTCGAGCAAATTTTGAAATCCTGCAAAGCATTCCTTTCACATAGATCAAATAAGATTCCGACCAGCGTGACCTCAAGAAAGGAATTCGAACTTTAGACTTGATCAATGAAAACACCTCTAATACCAGGGTCTTAATTTACTACTTGAGCCAATCCCTAAAAGTTCCATTTGAACTCAAATTATACTGTACGTGATTGTGCTATTCTTAGTCAACCTAAGTAGGAAAAATATAATCACATCTCAAAAAAGAGAAATTTCATACCAATTATTTAGAGCTAGCTTTAACAAAAATATATACTTCATTTATGATTAATCACCGCACTACATAGTCTACATTTGTAAGCCTCCCCTGTGCGGCTCTTAGCGGATAAATACTACTAAGGTTATACAAAAAAAAAAAAAATCACCACACTACATCACCTAAATATATAAGGCTACCAACTTATTAGACAACCAACACTAAACATAAATAACATGATTAACAACGTTGGACTTGATATACTCCTAACAACATTAGTCTTCATACGTCAACGGTACGCATTTATATATCTTTTCAACATATCTCAGTAGTTTCAGCTTCCTTATTGGTTTTCTCATGCTTAAAGCAACCTTTCTTGATCATCCAGGACAAGGAACATATCACCGGCCGTATAATGATCGGCAGGGCTGCGACAAGAGCGATGAGACGAAACTTGGCAGTTTCATATGGTGTAACGGAAAAGATTGCAGCTGCATAAGTCCCGGACATTGAGAAAGTGGCAACTAATACTTCTAAGAAGAAAGGGTAACCAAAAGTAAGCGAGAGTAAGAGATAAATTGAGGAGGAGAAGGCCAGGGTGTTACAAATCAAGAAAAAATGAAAGGGTACGTTTTGAGAAGAGTATATAGCCCGCCCCGGTTTGTGTCCGTCATTGGCATCTTGCCAAACTCCGCCGGGAGGAGCGACTCCGGCTTGAAAGGTCACTGCAGCAATGAAAGCAACCGCCACCAGCATAACGTTTCGGATTTCAGTTGGAAGCTTCTCATGTTGAAGACAAGGCAGGTAGGTTGGGATAATAAGGTTTTTTAGGAAGGTTGTCAATTTGCCATCCTCCTTAGCACCAGACTTGTCAGGTGGATTAGCCATTTTAATAAGGCGGCCTAGGCTTTTTCCTCGAAAGGTTTTGAGCAGAAGATGAGAAAGTGTGTTGTAACTAGACCTCTTGTAGCAAGAGCCCAATAAATAGAAGAAGATTCAATATGAGTGAATTTAAGGTTCAATAATTCATGAAGTTACTGATATTACTTCTGCTGCATCATTCACCTTTCCGTAGAGCTAGCTTTTGCCCTGACCCAGCATTTTTGGATGAGTACTTTATAGGTTTTTTAGATAATACCTTTTGTGGTGACCAACTTATGTCAAACTTATGATGCTTTTAGACTATATGTATTTGAGATTATGACTCAATTTTGGCTATTTTATATGCACTACAAGAATTTTAGTCTTTAGCAATGTCATTATCAAAGATATGACCTTTTCTAGTTGTCGCTAATAACCAAATATAAGCATTGGCATTTTTTAGTCTTACTGATAATGTCAAATTTTTTTATATTACCGATGATAACGTCGTAAAATTCTTTTTACGAACACATGAGTCGTGCAAATTTTATGGGAGCAACTACTATTGTCGTCACTAAAGGAAAACATGAGTGACAATATAGATTTTGTCGTTGTTGTTAAGTAAATGAAAAGAAAACGTCAAACACATCAATGACGAGTCGTCATTGAGAATTATATATCAGCGACAACAAATCATGTCATTGTTGAGAGTAAGAAATTTATTCTCTATTTTGTTGCGAAAAGGGAAATAGTTAAGCTCCACGTTCACATTATGAAATAAACAATTAACAAGCTCCAAGGTGACCTGCATAACATAAGAGGTTTCTAAAACTAATTGAGAAGTAAAAATAGGTAAAGTTATATATGCCTTCTCATTTTGTTTTACAACAAAAGTCGCTCTTCATTTTTTCTTTTTTTTTTTTTAACGCAAGTCAGGCTCTAATTCACTATTTGTTTACACTATCGACTACAAGAAAAAAGGAAAAATGAAAAGAAGTGGGCATGAGATAAAAATGTGCTTCACTTTCGTATCAGGGCCATTTTGAAAAGTCAACAAAATACATGTAGGGCCATAGCTTCTTCAAATCAATAAATCCTCTAAGATTTTTTTTTTTTTTGCGCCCCTTTAGCCCTTTAAGTGGCTCTGCCAAAGAAAAGAGAGAAGAAAAAGGACGAAAGTAGAATGACATTAATGAGCTATTGATGTATATCGGATAACTACATCTACAGCTAAGGAAGTCAGACAGAAGCCACTGTTTGAACAGCCTTATGTTATTTTGATGTTTTAAGTTTTATGTATATGCCCGTTCAGACGACCATAAGTCCTGACCGGATAAGCATTGTAGCTTTGTTTAGGGTTTTGGAAGTCTATATTTTATGTTTTATTAGATTTAAAATTTTGAGGGTCTATAAATACATACTTATAATTTTCAGAATTGTTGTTTATGAATATGTTTTTATAAATGAGAATGCTTAGAGTTCAATTTATTCATTGATTTCCTTCAAACCATAGATAAGCTCTATAGTTTGAGAAAAATTCTTAGATATTTGATAGATTCGGGATCTATAATTATTTATCCCGTTCTTTTATTGTTGTTATTTGTTGCAATCCACTAAGTCACGCTGCATGCATAATCTATATTTTTATATTAAAATATATTAATATATATTATAAGGGAATTTATATTTAAACACCTTGGGTAAGCACGACAAAATTTTAAAATCCCTAAGTTTTTTTTTTTTTTTGGATAATTTACTTCCTGGGTCAATCAAAATGACAATAAAATCCATGCTGACAAAATTTTTTAACAGCAGTTAGTCAAGGTCAAAACGTACCGTTTTACCCTATTAAAATATTATTATTATTTTTAATTTAATTTTAAATTTTAAATCTAAAAAAAAAAAAGGAACAAGGGGTGGCCGAACCACCCCATAGAGGGTGGCTGGCCACCCCACTAGAATTATTTATCCCATTCTTTTATTGTTGTTATTCGTTGCAACCCACTAAGTCACGTTGCATCAGCTATATTTTTATATTAATGTATATATTATAAGGGAATTTATATCTAACCACCTTGGTTAAGCACACCAAAATTTTAAAATCCCTAAGTTTTTTTTTTTTTTGACAATTTACTCCTTAGTCAATCGAAATGACAATAAAATCTCTGTCGTCAAAATTTTTTGACAGCCATTAATCTAGGTTAAAACGCATTGTTTTACCTTATTAGAATATTATTTTTTTAATTTAATTTTAATTTTTTTTAAATAAAAACAAGGGGGTGGCCGAACCACCCCATAGGGGGTGGCTGGCCACCTCATTTTGCCTGGGGGTGGTTCAGACTGGCAGGTGACTCAACCACCCCCATATGGCCGGTCTAGGGGTGGCCGAACCACCACCACGGCCTAAGGGGGTGGTTCGGCCACCCCCAGTCAAAATGGGGTGACCAGCCACCTCCTATGGGGTGGCTTGGCCACCCCTTGTTCTTTTTTTTTTTTTTTTTTTAGATTTAAATTTTAAAAAACAGGGTTTTAATATGGTAAGACGGTGCGTTTTGACCCAGACTAACGACAGTTAAAAAAAATTGACAGCATGAATTTTATTGTAATTTCGATTGACCTAGGGAGTAAATTGTCAAAAAAAAAAAAACTTAAGGATTTTAAAATTTTGGCATGCTTATCCAAGGTATTTAAATGTAAATTCCCATATTATAATAATCTTTATTTATAAAAAGGCTACGAGCAATTAATAAGTCATATTGAGGTCGAGAATAAAATCTAATATAAAAAATATTCTCTAAATGTTCATGTTCACATGCTGTCTTTTTAATTATAATAGTTCAAATAATGAAAACTCTCATGTTGCAAGTCAGATAAAAAAAAATAAAAAAAATTAAATTTTTTTTTTAAAAAAAAAAGACTTGGAAGAGAGGAGCCCACGTAATTTGACGTGAAGAAATTGTGAACCACTCTACCAATTATCACGACACTATCTCTACGGCAGATTCAAACTCAAGCATATCTCCTATTCTATCAACAATTTAAAGATACAAGAGTCCATCTCCATAACAGCCTCTACAAGATAGGATAACTGTTAGTTTAAAGTATTGGCTAATGTTCGTGAGCAAAATGGAAAGAAAAGAGCCAAGCGTTCGGACGGGATTCATAGACGTCCGGACGTGATCGATTAGAACTCGATTACTAAAACCCGAGTGCTCCGTTCATGATCCGTTCGAAGTCCGTTCGCAGCCGTCCGGGCGCCTCGAGCAGCGCCCAAAGAAAGGAGAAAGTGCATTTGCCCTAGCACCGTCCGGACGGCCAATGTTACCGTCCAGACGGCCCATTAATGAACTCATGTTCCCCATGTTTTTTATAGCCCGTCCGGACGAGCCCACTTACCATCCAGACGCGTAGCTTCTAGGTCTAAAATACATTGTATTTGAGTTCTATTGAGACTAGAAGTCTTTAGGTGTTATAAATAGATCTCTATAGATCTGTTTGGTTCAATTCTACATCTAGAATTTGCCGTCGTGTGCCAAGAGAGCCTTTGATATTGAGAGTTTAAGTTCTCTTTCTTGGAGTGTTTGGTTTAATGTTCATCATTGTTCGTCATTCTGTTGAAGTGAAGTCAACGGAGTTCGGTGAAAGGAAATCACGTAGAAGGATTGTGCATTTGTCTCTGGAAAGGGCTACTGCGGTAGAAGGCAGTGGGTCACTTGTCTTATACAAGATCGTGTCATAGCAAAGGTTTTGTGAGTATGAACATCTTGTAATCCTTTTCTTTTCTTGATTTAGTTGATTTCACAGGTTTGGCTGCCCGGAGAGGTTTTACAATTAGAGTGCTCTAATTGGTTTCCTCTTCGTAACCAAAATATATGTGTCTGCTTCTTTATTGCTTTTGATATTTTGTTGATTAAATTGTTTATTGCTCCATAGTTTAATTCCGCATAAATTGTGATAAACAATTGTTTGGAGTCTGCTTAGCGTTTTTCAATAACATCAACTTTCTATATCTTATTATCTTAGTGAAGAAATTTGTGGACCTAATTCATCTTATAAAACCGATTCAATAAGAGATGATTGCCTATTCTTTATAAACATGCCCAAAGTCTTGTCTTTAGGCAATGTGAGATTATTTCTCAACACCCTTCCTCACATATAGGCTGGTATTTTTGCTAGTCCTTGTCACGGAGTAAGTAGTGCGGGCCCCATTCGTCCTATGATAGGCTCTGATACCATGAAGAAATTTGTGAGCTTAATTCATCTCATAAAACTGGCTTAATAAGATAGGGTTGTCTACTTCTTATAAACATGCCCAATATCTTATCTACAAGTAATGTGGGATTATTCCTCAACACCCTTCCTCACATGCATGCCAGTATATTTTCTTAGTCCTTGTCATAGGGTAAGTAGTGCGGGCCACTTTCATCCTGTGGTTGGCTTTGATACTATAAAGAAATTCGTGGGCCTAACTCATTTTATAAAACCAGTTCAATAAGAGATGGTTGTCCACTCTTTATAAATATGATCAAGGTCTTGTCCACAGACAATGTGAGATTATTTATCAACACTTACCTCTCGACATCTCTCGACATTTGAAATTGTATCGGTTCAAAACAAAGGTCATGTGTTGCCTTGCTCGGTGTGTTTGTGTCCTTTGATACATGGCACGCTCGACTGTGAGTTCTGTTAGTATGGTAAAGCCATGCAGTTGCCTTTTGCACATTCATCCCGGATTACGTCATCTCCTTTAGAGCTGGTGCACTCTGATGTTTGGTCGTTTCCATCCGTGTCTCTCGGCGACTGTTGTTATTTTGTGGTGTTCATTGATGATTTTGGTAAAGTTAGTTGGGTATCTATCCCCAAGTCCAAAAATCTGATGTTTTTATTTCCTATGTAAAATTCCAAGCACTTGTTGAGAATCAGCTTTGTAGTCGTATAAAACAATTCCAATATGATAATGGAGGTGAGTTTATTTCTAAATCATTCTCAGATTTTTTTGATTTACATGGTATTATTCATCGTCGTTCTTGTCCTCATACTGTCCAACAATATGGGTTGATAGAATGTAAACATTGTCATATAATAGAAATGGGTCTCTCTCTCCTTGCTCAATCTCATTTACCAAATCAATTCTGGGTTGATGCATTTTTGTTTTCTACATACATTATAAATCATTTACCCACTCAGGTATTATCCATGATTCTCCTTTCTCAAAATTATTCAAATGTCAACCAGATTACAAGTTACTTCGGGTATTTGGATGTGCATGTTGTCCACTCCTTCGTCCGTATGCTTCTCATAAACTTACTTTCAAAGCAAACAATGCATTTTTGTAGGCTTTAGTTCCAATCACAAAGGAAATAGGTGTTTTGATCCTGTCAGTACTCAAAGAGTTTACGTTTCACGAAATGTGGTCTTTGATGAGTCATTGTTTCCCGCAAAGTTTTGTCCTCAAATTTCGAATGCTTCACGGGTTGTTTTGCCTAAAGATAGTTCTATTGTTAATTATCACTTTACTTGACAAAGACTTATCCTCCCATTCTCATATATCTCCACCCAGACGGCTATCCTTGAACGAGGAGAGTCCTCATCCAACCCATCTACCTAACCCGGTTATTATCCAACCTAACCCAAGCCTATCCTCACCATCCCACATCTCACGAGTTCCTTTAGAAGATGTAAATCCTATTGCAACTTCAAATTCTCCCCTAGATATTAATTACCCTGCATGCCAGCGCCTAATATTATCCATAGCGCGTAGTCCCATATCTCACGTGACAGCCCGACCTTTTCTTGTCCCTAGCTGTATGACAACTCCTACAGCGGCCCCACGTGCCCCTCCACCTCATGATGGAGGTGGAATAAAATAGGGAGAAAATGCTTGGTGGAATAAAATAGGTGATATTCACCAAAGGGCTCGCCTATTTTATTCTTCCACCATGCACGTCGAATAAAATAGGATGCTTGGTGGAATAAAATAGGAATAAAATGCTTGGTGGAATAAAATAGGTGATATTCACCAAAGGGCTCACCTATTTTATTCCTATTTTATTCTTCCACCATGCACGTGGAATAATGCTGCAGCTTTATATGCAATTTTAATTTTATGTGAGGTGGACATACTACTGGAGATTAGGGAAACCACTTTTGGCAAAATTGTTTGGGATAAATTGGTTTTAATGTACGGACCAAACAACTCATCAAGCATCTCAGGTGATGCTCTTTCTCTCTCTCTAAACATTAGGCTTATTGTACGTTGTAAGATAATTTGGGGTTAACCTTATCAATATAACTTAAAGCTAGATTTTTGCCTAAAAAAAAATAGTAATAATAACTTCAAGTTAGATTTGTAATTTATTTATTTATTTTTTTGTGGGTAAGTCAGTTTCGTATCTTATATTACAACAAATTGCTGTTTCCACACGTTCATGGCATATTTTTATGTAAATACTTTATGGCTACACCTTCGTGTTTTTCTAAGGCTTTTAAATCCGAAGATTGGCATGAAGCTATGAACCAAAAGTTTGATGCTCTCTTAGCCAATAAGACAAGGTCATTATGCTTTCTACCACCTGGTTGTCGTGCTGTGAGAAATAAATGGGTATACAAGCTTAAAAAGAAGCCGGATGGGAGTATTGATTGCTACAAAGCACGCTTGGTGGCTAAGGGATTTGATCAACGTTGTGGATTGAGTTGATTGCATCGAAACATTCAGCCTAGTTATTAAACCAGCTATGGTACGTGTTGTTCTTGCTATTGCTGTCCATTTTAATTGGTCTGTTTGTCAATTCGATATTTCCAATGCTTTCCTCCATAGAAATTTAAAAGAAGAGGTTTACATGCATGATGCAACCTCAAGGATTTGTACATCCTGATTTTCCTGATTATGTTTGCAAGTTAAATAAGGCTATATACGGTTTAAAACAAACACCCCGTGCATGGTTCAATAGGCTATCTTATTCTCTTATTTGAATTTGGTTTTGTTCAATCATTGGTTGATACCTCATTGTTTTGCATAATCAAGGGGCTGCACATTTGTTCATATTGGTTTATGTTGACGAGATTCTAGTCACAGGCACTCATGAGTCTATTATTACATCTCTCCTTGCCAAGCTTCTGGCTAATTTTGCACTTGAGGAGTTGGATGAGTTGGATTATTTTTTAGGAATTCAAGTGCACCGTGATGCCTCAGGAATTCATATGCGGCAGTCCAAGTACGTACATATTGGACTTGCTGCATAAAGCAAAAATGTTGGGAGCCAAAGATATCGTTCCTTGTGTGTCAGGTTCAAAATTGTCCACCTTGGATGGTACTCCTCTAATGAATTCTTCTGAATATAGGCAACTTGTTGGGTGCCTTCAATATTGCAATTTAACTCGCCCTGAGATTGCTTATTCTGTCAACCAATTATGTCAACACCTACACTCACCAACTATATCTCACTGGACAGCACTTAAAAGTGTCTTTCGATATTTGAAGAGGTCCGTAGATCATGGTTTGTTTTATTCCCGAGATCACTATCATTACAGGCTTATTGTGATTCTGATTAGGCGGGAGATCCGGATGATCGTAGGTCCACCACTAGATTTGGTGTTTTTCTTGGCCCTTGTCTTGTGTCTTGGTGTGCAAAGAAGTAGTATGTGGTCTCCAAATCCAGCTTTGAAGCAAAATATTGAGCTATGGCTATGGTTATTGCAGAATTTTATTGGCTACGTATGTTGCTCAAGGATCTCAATATTTCTCTCAGCACAACCCCTCTTATTTGATGCGATAATCTTGGTCATATGGCTCTTGCATCCAATCCTGTATATATGCACGAACGAAGCACATTGAGGTGGACTACTACTTCATCAGATAAAAAGTGCTAAATAAAGATATTAGTCTCAGCTTTATTTCCACATGTGACCAACCTGCAGATATCTTTACAAAGGGCGTGACGTCTAAAAGATTTTTGTTCTTGCGTGACAAGCTAGCTCATGGTTTGTCTCCCTCCCATTAGCTTGAGGGGGGATGTTAACCACTCTACCAATTATCACCACGCTATCTCTACGGCAGATTCAAACTCAAGCATATCTCCTACTCTATCAACAATTCAAATATACAAGAGTCCATCTCTATAACAGCCTCTACAAGATAAGATAGCATCAACTTTCTATTATCTTATTATCTTAGCTCTCTAGATATTTGAAATTGTAAAGGTTTAAATTTCAAAAGTTATATACATGTACTCAAACTCTCAAATGTAAAAGTCTATTCATATTAATACAATACACATAGTTTGATCAAGTTGATCAAACATTTCTTCATTAAAACTTTCAGAAATCACAAGTCAGTCGTAATATAATAGACGTCTTTTAATCAATAATATTATTAGTTGCTATTCTCTTTCACGTATGTGTTTGCTTGTGTGTGCAGAACACAACTTCTCTTTCACAATTATCACTTTCAATACGTCTCTTTGTGGCTTATTTTTATTTTTTTTTATTGCAGTAATTTATTTTATATATTATTGCTATATTGTTCTTGTGTGTCGTTGGTATTGCAGTAACTTGAAGTTGGCTAAGTCGACACAGGATTGGTTGGGCGGGCTAACTACATCAGTATTGTGAAATAATTATTAAATAATTAAAAATGTTGTATATAGCAATAAGGTGGTAGTTTGAGAGCATAATTTTTCCAAATTTTAAAACAAACAAATGCACATTAAATTTTGCAACATGTGCAATTGCAAAAACCCAACATAATTTACTAAAATTATCTAGAAACGATACATAACAGAGAAAAAAGGCAGATTATGGCTCTTGCTGCTTGACAAGATGAACAAACACCATAAGCTTTTTTCAAAGCAAAAAAGGAAGGCCAAATTGAAGCTTAACCCGTCGAACCACCTAAAAAGGCAGGGTGCGCATGTCCAAAACATTGACACCATTGAAGGTTGGTAAGCTCAACAAAGAAAGGTTGAGGAGAAATCTGATGAGGAAACCGAACTAGGCATAAGATAAAAGGCCATGCTAATAACATAAAAGAAAAAAGGGCATGAAAATCAATAGATACAATATGTCAATATCATTATATATTTATATGCGGACAATTAATTTACAGAAACAAGATGTTATAGTATTTCATGAACATGGAGAATATGGGGAAGATGAAAGTCACATAGCTCTTTATTTATAGAGAGAATTTATAGAGAGAGGAGAAGCAGTGGACAAGAAACCCTAAAATATATAAGAAAACATAATAAAATAGAATAATATCAAATATTATAACATTAACATATATATATATATATATATATATATATATAGGCAAACAACAGCCGTTTCCATCCTAGACCGTGTCTGACCCAATGTGTTCCTTAGCTCCAATGAGATTAGGGTCCGTGGCGATTGACCATTTGGTTTGTATGATCCGGACAGAACTGGCAAATAGGGCATAAATTAACAGGTTCAACATCGTGTGTGCATTCGTTGCCTAGGCCTGCAATTGTAACATACCTTCAACAAATACTATTTTCACATAATAATAATAATAATAATAATAAGGGTAATTTCACTTTAGATCTCTGAATTAGTACGTGATTTAACAAGCTCTCAAACTTTAAAACTTCTCAATTTAAACTTCTGAACTTTTAATTGAAGTCAATTTGAATTCCTCTGTTAAATTTAGCTGTTAACTTCTGACAGCAATACCTAAAAAGACCAAAATATCCATGATTTTTCGTCTTTATTTTTTTTATTTTAATTTTTAATTTGAAATTAAGGGTAAATTTGAAATTTTATATATAAAAAAAACTTAGAGGTATAAACGTCATTGTCTCACTTTTAACGTTTAAAATCTAATGGAGGTATTCAAATTAACTGCAATTGAAAGTTAAAGGGTTAAAATTGAAAGATTTTGAAATTTTGGAGGACTTATCAAATTACCTAGTAATTTAGAAGTTTAATTTAGAGGTTTAAAATGAAATTACTTCTAATAATAATAACATGGAACATTAAACATACAACATGAATTCCTCGAGATGATCCAGCACAACAAATAAATAGCCAGCCGTAGTGCGAGAGGCAAAACTGCAACAAGAGCGATGAGACCAACCGTGCCAGTTTCATAAGGGGTAATGGAAAAAACAGCAGCTGCATAAGTCCCGGATATTGAGAGAGTGGCAACCAATGCTTCTAAGAAGAAAGGGTTCTCGAAAGTAAGATATAGTAAGAGATAGATTGAGGAAGAAAAGGCAATGGTGCTGCAAATCAAGAAAAAATAAAAGGGTACTGGTTCAGAAGAGTATACTGCCCAACCCGGGATGTGTCCGTCGTTGTTATCTAGCCAAACTCCGCCGGGAGGAGAGACTTCGGCTTGAAAGGTTGCTGCAGCAATCAAAGCAACCGCCACCAACATAACGTTTCAGATTTCAATTGGAAGCTTCTCATGTTGAACACAAGGCAGGTAGGTTGGGATAATAAGGTTTTTTAGGAAGGTTGTTAATCTGCCATCCTCCTTAGCAGCAGACTTGCCAGGTGGATTAGCCATTTTAAGAAGGAGGCTTTTTCCTCGAAAGGTTTGAGCAGAGGATGAGAAAGTGTGTTGTAATTAGACCGCTTGTAGCAAGAGCCAAATAAATAGAAGAAGATTCAATGAGTCAATTTAAGGTTCAATAATTCATGAAGTTACTGATATTACTTCTGCTGCATAATTCACCTTTCCATAGAGCTTTTGCACTGACCCAGCACTTTTGGATGAGTACTGTATAGGCTTTAATACCTTTTGTGGTGACCAACTTATGTCAAACTTATGATCCTTTTAGACTATATGTATTTGAGATTATGACTCAATTTTGACTATTTTATATATATGCACTACAAGAATTTTAGTTGCAATGTCATTATCAAAGATATGACCTTTTCTAGTTGTCGCTAATAACCAAATATAAGCATTGGCATTTTTTAGTCTCACTGATAATGTGAATTTTTTTTTATATTACTGATGACAACGCTCTAAAATACTTTTTTCAGCAAATGGGAGTCATGCGAATTTTATATATGGAAGCAACTACTATTGTCGTCAGTAAAAAAAAACATGAGTGACAAGATAGATTTTGTCATTGTTTGTTAAGTAAATGAAAAGAAAACGTCAAACACATATCAATGACAAGTCGTTATTGAGAATTATATATCAGCGACAACAAATCGTGTCGTCATTAAGAGTAAGAAATTCATTCTCTATTTTATTGCAAAAATGGAAATAGTTAAGCTCGGCATTCACATAATGAAATAAACAATTAACAAGCTCCAAGGTGACCTGCATAACATAAGAGGTTTCTAAAACTAATCGAGAAGTAAGAATAGGTAAAGTTATACATGCCTTCTTAAATTGTAGAAAAAATTCATTTTGTTTTAAATCATTAAATTGGGAGAGAAAAGTCACTTTTCTTTTTTTCTTTTTTCTTTTTTTTTTTTTTTAACGCAAATCTGGCTCTAGTTCACTATTTGATTACACTATCGACTAAAAAAATAAAAAAGAAAAAAGAAAAGAAAAGAAGTGGGCATGAGATAAAAATGTGCTTCACTTTCGTATCATCGAATGTGGCCATTTTGAAAAGTCAACAAAATACATGTATGACCATAGCTTCTTAAGATCAATAAATCCTCTTTTTTTAAAAAATAAAAAATAAAAATTGTGCCCCTTTAGGCCTTTAAGTGGCTTCGCCAATGAAAAGAGAGAAGAAAGAGAACAGAAGTAGAATGACATTAATGAGCTATTGAAGCAAATCGAATAAATATTACATCCACAACCAAGGAAGTCAAGTAGAAGCCACCATTCGAACGGCCATAACTCCCATTCGAACAGCCCTATGTTATTTTGATATTTTTATGTTTTACGTATGTAGCTTTCCGGACAACCATAAGTGCCATCTGGATGGGTGCTGTAGCTTTGTTTAGGGTTTAAATCGAGTTTATTTCCTTTATTTTAGGTTTTAGGTTTTTGGAGTCTATATTTTGTGTTTTATTAGGTCTAAGATTTTAGGAATCTATAAATATATGCTTATAGCCTCCAGAAATGTCAATTGTTGCTTATGAATCAGTTTTTATAAATGAAAATGCTTAGAGTTGAATTTGTTCCTTGTTTTACTTCAAACTATAGATAAGCTCTATAGTTTTGAGAAAAATTTTTAGATATTTGATAGATTCAATATCTAGAATTATTTATCCCGTTTTTTATTATTGTTATTCGTTGTAGTCTACTAAATCATGCTGCATCAACTATATTTTTATATTAAAAGATATTAATATATATTATAATAATCTTTATCTATAAAGAGGCTACCAGCAATTAATAAGTCATTGAGGTCGAGAATAAAATCTAGTATAAAAAATATTTTCTAAAAGTTCATGTTCGCATGCTGTCATTTTAATTATAACAGTTGAAATAATGAAAACTCGCCATATATGTTGCAAGTAAGATAAAATAAAATAAGACTTGGAAGGGAGGAGCCCACGTATTTTTTTTTTTTTTTTTTTTTTTTGAAAAATTCATCTTAATTTCATTAACGAATCAAGAGTAAAACTCTTATAATACAGGGCATGCCCTGTAGTATTCGTAGCTAAACTACAAAGATACCAACGTCAAACAAGACGTATTACAATTTAGATTCTCAAAATAGATCCGCTAACTTATGACTAATCAACCAATGAAATACAGATCTGTACTAGACAGAACCAACTAATGCATAAGTAGCAATTATTCCTTGATACTGGGGGTTGAGAACCCCAGGCCAACATTTATTCCTTGACACTGAGGGCTAATAACCCCAGGCCAACACTTATTCTTTGACATTAAGGGTTGAAAACCTCAAGCCAATACTCGTCCTCCTCAACCAGAAAGCCAAGATAATGCTCACATCCATAACTCAAAGATCTAGACTAAGCATCACACCCAAAAGCAGGCCAATCGAGATATGACTTATTACAAGCAAAAAAACAACAAAAATATAGGGAAATAAACACCAATCACGTGCAAGCAGATCCCGTACATTGAAGGACGCGTTGGAAGCTCGACATGGTGCGGGTGCGGAAAAAGGCCCGACAGTGGACAGAGAGAGACGAAACAGGCGCGGAGAAGATTGACAAAACTGTAAAAACTAAAACACACACGAAACAAACAGATAGAAGCAATATAAAGAAATACTGAAGCAATATAAAGAAATACTAAAGTAAATACAGGAAACCCAACAAAAACAAAATACAAAGGAAAATCAAAACAAAATAAAACAAAGGAAACAAAATACAGGGAAACCAAAGAAAACATAAAACAAAAATCAAAAAGATCAACAGGAGAAGGCTCAGGCGCAATCTAGCCGGAACACCGCTGAGGAAGGTGGTGATGGGAGAATGACGCGATGGGGGCGCGTAGAGGACCTACCTCAGGAGGAGGGCTGTGAAACACCGAAAGCCGAAAGACCCAAATAGGGCACAAAGACCCCCAAAAACAACCGAAAAAATAAAGGAAAGCCAGAGAAAACAAAAAAAAAACCAAAGAAAGTGGCGAAGGGGAACCCAGTCGGGGCTAGATCATCACATAAATCGCTAGACCCTAGGGGTGGAGAGACTGCCATACATGGAGGAGGCTGGGGAAAAGGAAAAGGAAAGGGAGGGGCATCGGGATTAGGGCATCAAGTAAATAACTAAAACCTGATACAAAAAGGATGTGGGGAGGAGGGATGGCGCCCTCCTCCCTATGAGTGATGACGATCTGGAAGAAGCTACTAAAGCAAAGAAAACCTGGAGCCCACGTGATTTGATGCGAAGAAATCACAAGTCAATCGTAATATAATAAATAAATTAATGTCTTTTAATCAATAATATTATTAGTTGCTATTCTCTTTCACGCATGTGTTTGCTTGTGTGTGCAGAACACAACTTCTCTTTCACAATTATCGCTTTCATAATTAGTCACTTTGTGGTTTGTTTTTATTTTGTTTATTACAGTAATTTGTTTTATATATTATTGCTTTATCGTTCTTTCGTGTTGGTATTGCAGTAACTTGAAGTTGGCTAAGTCGACCCAGGATTGGTTGGGCGGGCTAACTACATCGTATTGTGAAATAATTATTAAATAATTAAAAATGTTGTATATAGCAATAAAGTGGTAGTTTAAGAGCGTGTGGTATGTGTAATTTTTCCAAATTTTAAAACAAACAAATGCACATTAAATTTTTCAACATGTGCAATTGAAAAAACCCAACATGATTTACTAAAATTATCTAGAAACGATACATAATAGAAAAAAAAAAAAAAAAAAGAGGGGTTGGGGTGGGGGGAGATTATGGCTCTTGCTGCTTGACAAGATGAACAAACACCAGAAGCTTTTTTCAAAGCAAAAAAGGAAGGCCAAGTTCAAGCTCAACCCGTCGAACCACCTAAAAAGGCAGGGTGCGTATGTCCAAAACATTGACACCATTGAAGGTTGGTAAGCTGAACAAAGAAAGGTTGAGGAGGATATCTGATGAGGAAACCGAACTAGGCATAAGATAAAAGGCCATGCTAATAACATAAAAGCAATAAGGGCATGAAAATCAATAGATACAATATCATTATATGCGGACAATTAATTTACTGAAACAAGATGTTATAGTATTCCATGAACATGGAGAATATGAGGAAGATGAAAGTTACATAGCTCTCTATTTATAGAGAAAGGAGTAGTAGTGGACAAGAAACCCTGAAATATATAAGGAAACATAATAAAATAGAATAATATCAAATATTATAACATTAACATATATATATATATAGGCAAACAACAGCCGTTTCCATCCTAGACCGTGTCTGCAGCCCAATGTGTTCCTCAGCTCTCTGGCTCAATGTGTTCCTCAGCTCAGCTCGATCTCCTGAGATTTGTACGGAAGATTGACAATTTGGTTTGTGTGATTCCCACAGACCTTGCAGTCACCGCATTTAGGTACTACTTGCTTTATGTGATCCCCACAGAACTGGCAATTAGGGCATACAGGTACAAATTGGATTTTGTGATACTCACAGAACTGGCAAATAGGGCATGAATTACCACCTTCAACATCTTTTATGCATCCGCGGATACCGCCGTTGCCTGCAATTGTAACATATCTTCAACAAATACTATTTTCACATAATAATAATAATAATAATAATAATAATAATAATAATAATAATAATAATAATAATAATAATAATAATAATAATAATAAGGGTAACTTCATATTAAACTCCTGAATTATCATGCGATTTAATAAGTCCTTAAACTTCAAAACCTCTCAATTTGAACATCTAAACTTTTAATTGCAGTTAATTTGAATCCCTCGGTCAAATTTAGCCGTTAACTTCTGACGGCAATACCTAAAAAGATCAAAATATCCCTGATTTTTCGTTTTTACTTTTTTATTTTAATTTTTAATTTTTAATTTGAAATTAAGGGTAAATTTGGAATATTATAAAAAAATTACGGGTATAAAAGCCATTGTCTCACTTTTAACGTTTAAAATCTAACGGAGGTGTTTAAATTAATTGCAATTGAAAGTTCAAGGGTTAAAATTGAAAGATTTTGAAATTTGGGGGACTTATCAAATTATGTAGTAATTTGGAAATTTAAAATGGAATTACATCTAATAATATTAACATGGAACATTGAACATACAACATGATTTGATGACCCAGCACAACAAATAAATAGCCAGCCGTAGTGTGATAGGCAGAAGTGCAACAAGAGCGATGAGACGAAACGTGCCAGTTTCATAAGGTGTAATGGAAAAAACAGCAGATGCATAAGTCCCGGACATTGAGAGAGTGGCAACCAATACTTCTAAGAAGAAAGGGTTCCCAAAAGTAAGATATAGTAAGAGATAGATTGAGGAAGAAAAGGCCATGGTGTTGCAAATCAAGAAAAAATAAAAGGGTACTGGTTGAGAAGAGTATACTGCCCGCCCCGGGATGTGTCCGTCATTGTTATCTTGCCAAACTCCGCCAGGAGGAGAGACTCCAGCTTGAAAGGTCGCTGCAGCAATCAAAGTAACGGCCACCAATATAACGTTTCGCATGTCATTTGGAAGCCTCTCATGTAGTGGAAGAGGCGGCTTGAATGGGGTAATAAATTTTTAAGGAAGGTAGTGAAAGTGCATTTTCCATCAGCCATTTCTGACAATCCACAAGAGCAAGAATAGGGAGGCTTTAATTTTCTTCCAAAAGTTTTGTGAAGATGATGAGAAAACCTTGTTGAGAGAGCCACACATATATATACACACATGCATGCGATGATAATGTTGGGTTGTTGAATGTTGATCGATCATCATGTCATGCGATGAGATGGCTCTTAATTATTGCGTCATCAATAATCCATTGAAGGCTTGGATTAATTCATGCATGGCCATTAATGTGTGCATGCATATGACCAAATATGTCAACATTTTGCAATGCCAAGGTGGGGCAGCTTTCGCAATTAAACATGTAAAACAAAAATGCATCGACAAAAAAAATAACCCCTGTTCAAGATTCCTTACTACAAGTGCTTTTTGGAAAAATAAAAAAGAAAACAGAAAATGGCTATACAGGACTTAATTGAGTAATATTACAAGTTTCTCTTATGTCCCTTCAAGAATAGTGTTGAGTAAAATTACAAGTTTCTCTTATGTCCCTCCAAGAATAGTTTGGCTATTTAATAACCACATGATTCTTGGAGGGACTTAAGAGCATCGATCCACATCAAATTCTTTATTTCTTTAAAATTTTAACAAAATCTACAAAAAACCCTCCACATCAAACTCTCTATCAAACCTCTTCTTCAAATCTAAAAACACAAAAAGCAAATACTATTTATTTTATCATATTATTTTATTTGACTGTAACTAAACTTTTGAGAAATTAATGTTAATTTGTTTCATTTTATATAAGTGCTATTATGATGTTGGGCACACACAAAAAAAAAAAAAAAGGTTTCACAATAAATAATTTCATATATGTGAGTATAAAAGTGAGTTTCATGGTAGTTAAAATAGTTTGATTTCACAATAAAAAATAATATTTGGTTAAAGTAGAAAAATATTTAGGGAGTTTGATATTTGATAGTATTAAAAAATGACTAGCTATAGCTAAAAAAATACATTTTGAAAGTTAAATTTAATTAAATTTTTAAGAGCTTGATGTGGAAGTTTTAAGAGTAACACAAGAAAGACTTTTAAAATTATTTGACTTAATTACAAGGATAAGTGTTAGAATATATAGGATGAGTAATGTTATTCCATCTTTATAGTTATTTATTACTTTCATTTCTCACCAGTTGAGGTGTCGTGTTTTCAGCTATTGTTTTTTAAAAAAATCATTTAATATAATATATTTTCAATATTAGCTTGTGATGTAATTTTCTTACATTATGTATATATCTAAGTTAGTTTTCTATTTGTAATAAAATCTTCTGAAAATTTATATGTTTTTTTGACTTCCTATCTACGTTAATGCATGTGTCACTAGATCGAACAAGTTGATTCTCATGAGAACTCATGCACCCTAGAAATATTGTATGTTGCTTGAATCTCACACGCCACATGCACTCTCTGTCGTAGCTAATGATTACGAGGAAACAAATCTCATAAACAAACACGGCAAACACGGTGCTAATTTGCAATTTTTAGGAACGGAGGTACTTTGGAAATTTTGTTGGGATTTAACATAAAATTTTAATGAGTAGAGATTTTCGACTGCCTCTAGAGTTTGTCATTTAAAAATAAAAAAAAAAATTGAATAGAAAAGAGGTTAAAGGAGAAAATGCATGCCAAATTTAAAATTAAGAATCATTTATCAGAAATTGATTAAATTATATCTCAAATTCACTGGCCTCTATAAATCACTTATCAAAAAGTATCAACAAAACTATATAAAACTTATATAGCGTTTTTGAGCATTAACACCAAATTTAAGATGACCAAATCCTTTAAAGTCATATCATCCCTAAATGGTTAACTTTTCATCTCTATGTTTTAGTTTTGAATCTCTAAGCAGTTTTGAGGCATTAACACCAAATTTAGGATGACCGAATCCATTTAGGTTATACCATTCCTAAAGGTTAACCTTTACCCTTAGGTTTTAGTTTTAAATTCATAAATGAGTTAGAACTCAAATATTATCTCATGAAAATTTAGCTAATATTACTCAAATATCTCAAAATACAATTCAAAACATTTCATCAAACATATAGAATGCAAAACATAAAAATCTGTTTTAAAAAAAAGATTTGACTCTGGTCTCCAAAAACCCAAAAAAAAAAGATCGATGCTTGTCTCCCCAAAAAAAAAAAAAAAGGTCCCACGCTAGGTTGTTGGAACATGTCCTACGCATAGTAAGACTCAATTTTAATGGATGGAGAACATTGATGGATGGAGAACATGTCCTACGCACAAAAAAAAAAAAAAAAAACTCAATTTTAATGGATGGAGAACATTGAAAAAAATTCAAAGTTGAAGTTAAAATAAAATAAACTTTAAAAGGGAAAATGATGACAATTCAGATCGTGGCTAGCGTCATTGGCCATCCCTCCACTTGTCCCTCCTCCCTCTTCCCATCTCCTTCTCAGATCCCATTTCCCTCTCCTTCTCAGATCCCATTTCCCTCTCTTGGACTCATCTCATGCTTGACTAATCTAATTGGCCTAACATCCTATTACTATTTATTGACAAATAAAATAAAATAAAAATTCAAATCCCAACATTCTTATATTTTACAAAACATTAATTACTTTTTATTTTTATTTAAATAAAAAAAAATCACTACAAAATTAAAAATATATATATTTTTTCATACCAAACATTTTTACTCTATTATACTTTTTACCAAACATCATTATTTTTTTCTTCGCATTAATTAATTTTTACTATAATTTCAGTAACATCCAAAAAGGTTTGGAGCTTATATCTCTCGATGGAGCTTACGGTCACATTCGACAATTTGAGTGATGTACTGTTGCATCATGTTATGGGACCGGCGGCGCTCTGTACGGAGGAACAAGATAACCTTCGATCATTTCCTTCCACGTACAAAATGCATGTGAAATGAAGACTTTATGGTATCAACCTTCATTTAACAGCTCTTTATTGCGCGCCATCGCCCCCAACAACCTTAAGTTTGTCGGAGAGTGTAGCTTTTTTTTTATTCTTTTTAATAACGGAGATATTTGAGGTTGAATATTGATTTACACAAATTTCACCACCGCACACACACGTATATATAAATCCATAAATTCCGAAATGAAATTGTGTAGTGACGATATTGATTGGAAATAACACTGTTTTAAACTGAATATATATATAGTAATTAATTTTTGTGTAACGGAAGACAATTACAAAAATAACCCAAAAATAAAATCGACTCTTCATATAATTCATAAAAACTAAATACATGACTATAACATTATAGCTAGGGGTATTAAGAGAGCAAATCGTGAGTGAGCGAGTTCAGACTTGGCTTGCATAAGTTCGGTTCGTCTCGACTCGAATATTAAATGATCAAAATGTTTCGTAAACATGAATCTTAACTCGAATATTAAATAAAGCAAATTCACTCAATTCAATTTAATCTTGTGAGAAGCTCAGATAAGGCTCAAATTAGTGATTGTTCACATAATTGCTCATATTAATATTAAAAATTAATTTTTTTTTTCTAATAGCATCATTTTATTATAAAATGATGCATATCCTCTCTCTTCGAAACTAAATGTTTTGTTGTATTGACTCAGACTTCATACTCGATTAGTCAGACTAAGCAAATGCTCATATGCAAGCTTGTTTTTTGAGTCGTTTAAGAACACTTAAAAGTTTAAATTTATAATAAAAAATTAAATTAATAAAAAAATAAATTAGATTAAAAATAAAAGCCAGCTCATGAATTGGCTTGGCTCAACTCAACTTATTATGAGCTTGAGCTCGAACTCAATTTTTTGGCTCATCCTTAATCTCTGCTTGAGCTCGAGCTCAAGTAAAATTTAAATAAGCCGAGCCCAAACAAGGAAATGTCGCTCAAGCTCAGCTCGTTTACACCCCTAATTATAGTACCTTGAAGTTTTGTTTTGTTTTGTTTGTTAGTTTGTTTCTCTCTCCCCTCTTTCTTCCTCCCCCCTTTCCCTCAACTTTCACAATAAAATAGTCACTACTCTCAAAACTTCCTTGTTTAAATGCATGGTTCGAGAGTGTTAAAGTAATGATTAAGTATTTAAGTTTATCTCTTCCTATCAACTTAAGGTTTTGGAACAAATAATAATTTAATAGAGAGACTCCGATTACACTTTTTAATTATCTTCTCTCTTTCTCTAAAGCAATGCCCATGAGATTATTCTGTTTCTTTCCTTTTTTTGGTTTTTGATAATCATCATCAAACCCTCTTTTTTTAACTGAATTTCAACCTCTATTTATAAAAACAAAACAAAAAAACAAACGATCAAACATGGATTACTATAGATACATGTTGATATTTCTTTATTCAAATTCTATCTATGACACTTAATGGTCTTACAAGCCAAATAATGAGTAGTGGCCGAGTTTGCATCTTGTTTTATATGATCAATCCTCTAAAATCGAAAATGATGCATTCCTACTCTAATTTTGTCTCCACCAAGTGACTCAATTTGCTCCGATTTTGCTCTCTGCTTTAACTACCATTAGGGTCGTGTAACAAAGCTACCTGAGCTTGCGCTCCTCGACAAAGCCCAACTTGTGCGACTCGATTATTAAATGAGTCGCTCGTGGACACGAAACCAGACTAGATTATTAAACAATATATACCAGTATAAAATTCACGCTTCGCTTCAAGTTTGTGAACATACTCGTATAAGAGCTCGACTTGCTTATTAGCGCGACTTGTATATATTTATTATATATACATATTATAAATTTAATAAAAATAACTTATATAGTATATTACTTATTATTTAATAGCAATTTAACAATAGTCAATGTATATTAATTATTAAGTATTTCTCAAAAAAGAATAACAATAATTAATTGGTATACAATATATAATTATATCTATGATTATAAGTAAATGTATAATATATAATTGAATGATAAAAGTTAATCATATGGTTATATCTTAAATAAAAATCATGATACATTGATACTTAATCATATTGGTTCATATAATTTATATCATATATAATGAAAATGTGATTAGAATAATCCAAAATGAAATGATTAGAATTAGAAATTTAAAATTGACAATAATAAATTAAGAATGCATATAATGTCATATAATTACAAACTAAGTATTGACATTGTCATTTGAAATTTGGAATTAATAGTATGAGATATTATTGTTGATAAATTGTCTTAGCTGAGTCGGCTCGGCTCGGCTCGCCCGGCTCAACTCGTCTACTAGATGAGCTTGAGCTTGGCTCGCACAAGGAATTTTCCTTAATGAGCCGAGCCAAGCTTAAATTTTGAGCTCGGCATAAAGCTCGGCTCAAACTTGTGAAATTTTTAAATAAGCAAGCTTGGAAAGCCCTGGCTTGTCCAAACTCGACTCGTTTACAGCCTAACTACCACAATGACAATCTATAGGCCAAAAATGATATCCAGAAAGTTTATCTCCCTCTCAAAATCCAAAACATATAGAGCTGCCAAAACTTCAGCAAACAACAGATTCTACTAATATATATGTATATATATAAAACTTCCTGCGGCCACAACTTCGCCTTCATAATCCCGATCGAGCTATGAGACCAATCCCAATACACCCATGACGCTTATCCACAGCTACATCCCAATAAAATTGAATCATACCCTGTGGCTGTGGGAGGCTTTTTTCATGGCATGCAGTGGCATTAATTACTTCTTGGATAAGGCTTTGTGAATCATTAATTTTTATATTTTTTTTTTTTAAAGATAAGCTATGAGATAAATAGGCATCATTTTAAAGAAGTTAGAGATATATAAGTTGAAGCGGATGGGTGAGATGAAATAATTAATGCGAAGTCGACTGTATTAATTATAAGGACCACTCGGTAGCTAGCCGTAGGTTTCAAAATTTATAAGGAGAAATGCTATAAGTCTTTTATAGTCGAATTCTTTTGAAGTCATCTTAAATGTGATGTACCTTTTAAAATTACTAAGAGCATCTCCAACAACAACTTTTATTTTAACTACTCAAAATACCACTTTTTCCATTTTAGCTACTAGTTTTTTACTACACACTTCAGCAGGGATCCAGATCCTCTCTAGTCCATAATGGACTTGAGGGTATCCAGTTAAAGGCTAAGATTTCTTTAAAAAAAATCTAAGAGTATCAAATATGCCACATGTTCATTTTAATAAAAATTAATTTATATTTTAAAAAATAAATAAAACTAAAATAATTAAAAAGTAAAAATTATTTTAAAAAAAAAACTTAAAGGTGGCCGACCACCACCTATAGGGTGCCACACCACCTGCATCAAGCCGATCTGGGTGGCCCACCCATGGCCCTTGGGGGTGGTCCGGCCACCCCCAAAGGCCCAAAAACCCTAAAAGGTGTTTTTGCCATCAAAGGCAAGCCTTGACACCTTTTAGGGGTAATTACCTTTTTTTCATGAACTACGACGTATTTTCACTTTGCCCTCATGAACTACCAATTGTGACACTCAACCCCCATGAACTACCATTTTGTGCTCAAAACCCTCATTTTCCAAAGGCATAACTCAGATGGTCAAAGTGACAATGCGTTTGTAGTTTATGGGGCAAAGTGACAATGTGTTGTGTAATTCATAAGAACAAAGTGACAATGAATTGTAGTTCATAGGGGCAAAGTAACGCGTGAACCGTTTGAATTAACGATTTGATTGACGGAATGGGCCTTTGATTGACCAAATGGGAGTTTTGGGCACAAAATAGTAGTTCATGGGGTTAGGTGTCACAGTTAATAGTTAATGAAAAAAAAAATGTCAAGGCATTATAATTGATGGAGAAAAAATATAATTACTCCCACCTTTTAATGATTTCCTCACTGATATCTTGAAGGTTTGCATGGGCACTGAAGTTGCTTGCCCCTGATGCATATTAGGTAAATAAAGACAAACAAGCACAATTTGTTAACAATTGCAAATGGTATGTTGGAATGGGACCTGCTATTGATGAAACTTCCACATACGTTGTGATTTGTGATAACAATTATGCTTTCCGAAGTCCCTGTTTTGAAAAGAGCACATATGATAGCTCAATCTTAGAGTACTAACAACAGCTTTCCTTTGATTTTTACTAAATTTAGGACAACTACTTTTCGCTTCCCATGAAAATATATTTTACAATAGTTTTCCTTACATTTTCTCTATATTATTAAAATACTATTTTTTTACAAAATACAAGTTCCTTATCTACCCTCATTTTTTTCACAAAATTTCAACACAATCCCAAATTAAAGGCAAAAAAATGAGAGATGATAAAGAAATATTTATATTAAAATAATGTATAGGGAACCACTTTTGGTTCCCTACACGTATATTGAGAAATATTATAATAACCCTTGAGGGTCGGTTAAATGTAGAGAATCTTATATGGGTAAGTTTTTGTGATTTTTTTGAAAATTTTCTTATATATAAAGAAGAAAATAGCATATAAAATATCTAATGCTAGTGCTTTAATAATTCTCATTCCAAAAATTACCCAGAACAACTAAAAACTTCTTCCCTTTTAATCTTTCCTTGGAGTCTGACTTGCAACAAATTCGGATCATTGCCTCGTGGCTTAAAAAGACAGATTTTAGAACTGTTTTTGTCACCATAGATAACAGCATTGGCCGTACAGCAAGATGGCCATGCAATGAATTCAGAGCAACTTGCTGTCTACTTTTCATTGCCGTGGAGCAAGTATTTGTTACTGATAATGATTTCACAAAGTCCCTACTGGGTATCTCAATCGACTATAATGAAGCGGATATCACAAATTTAACTTCCCTCTCCTATTTCTCTTGTGTGAATATGTCAAAATAATAATAATAATTTCACAACTACCCAATGTTGACATAGACAAAGATTTTAGCCAAGATGGTAATTTCCATTCTTTTTTTATGCAAGATGCTGAAATAATAATTATTCTATTTTTCACCGACAATATATATTCTCAATAGAATTGAACTAAAATTATTAATATATTCGAATACAAAAATTTACTACTATATATATATATTTAAAAAAAGAAAAAAAGGGATCGAAGCTTTGTTAATTTGTTTAAGAAGATAGAACTTCGACAGCCGGTGGTAAATTCTGGCTTACTCCGGTGAACAGCGAAGGAATCCGACTAACTTTGGCTACCAGTGGCAAATTCCGAAACAAATAGTGTGGGTTTATTATTATTATTTTTAAAAAATATATAATTTATTCCTAAAAAAATAATTATCCCTTTCAATTTTTTTTAGAGAAATAGAAATTCCTCAATCTAAATAATGTCTGTTCGAAAGCTAAGGTTTTGGAACAAATAATAATGTCTTTTAAAGCTAAGGTTTTAAAGCTAATGTCTTTCTATCAACTTAAGGTTTTGGAACAAATAATAATTTAATAGAGAGAGACTCCGATTACACTTTTTAATTATCTTCTCTCTTTCTCTAAAGCAATGCCCATGAGAATATTTTATTTCTTTGCTTTTTTGGTTTTTGATAATCGTCATCAAACCCTCTTTTTTAAAAAAAAAAAACTGAATTTCAACCTCTATTTATAAAAACAAAACAAAAAACAAAAACAAACGATCAAACATGGATTACTATAGATACATGTTGATATTTCTTTATTCAAATTCTATCTATGACACACTTAATGGCCTTACGAGCCAAATAATGAGTAGTGGCTGAGTTTGTCTTGTTTTATATGATCAATCCTCTAAAATCGAAAATGATGCATTCCCACTCTAATTTTGTCCCCGCCAGTGTGACTCAATTTGCTCCAGTTTTTGCTCTCTGCTTTAACTACCACAATGACAATCCATAGGTCAAAAATGATATCCAGAAAGTTTATCTCCCTCTCAAAATCCAAAACATATAGAGCTGCCAAAACTTCAGCAAACAACAGATTCTACTAATATATATATATATATATAAAACTTCCTGCGGCCACAACTTCGCCTTCATAATCCCGATCGAGCTATGAGACCAATCCCAATACACCCATGACGCTTATCCACAGCTACATCCCAATAAAATTGAATCATACCCGGTGGCTGTGGGAGGCTTTTTTCATGGCATGCAGCGACATTAATTACTTCTTGGATAAGGCTTTGTGAATCATTATTATTATTATTATTTTAAAGATAAGCTACGAGGTAAATAGGCATCATTTTAAAGAAGTTAGCGATATATAAGTTGAAGCGGGTGAGTGAGATGAAATAATTAATGCGAGGTCGACTGTATTAATTATAAGGACCACTCGAATAGGATCCTGTCCATTTCAAATGAAATGGACAATATCCATTTAGTGTAAAATGAGGGGTAATATTGTAAATTTAGTCCTTCAATTTTAATGTTAAGACAATATTACCCCTCATTTTATACTAAATGGATATTGTCCATTTCATTTGAAATGGACAGATCCTATTCTCCAGGTAGCTAGTAGGTTTCAAAATTTATAAGGAGAAATGCTATAAGTCTTTTTAGAGTCGAGTTTTTTTAGTGTCATGTCAAATGTGATGTAACTTTTAAAATTATTAAGAGCATCACCAACAACAACTTTCATTTTAGCTACTTAAAATATCACTTTTTTTCATTTTAACTGCTAGTTTTTTACTACACACTTCAAATAGGATCCGGATCCTCTCTAATCCATAATAGATTGGAGGGTATCCATTAAAAACTAAGATTTCTTTAAAAAATCTAAGAGTCTCAAATATGCCACATGTTCATTTTAGTAAAATTAATTAATATTTTAAAAATAAATAAAACTAAAATAATTAAACAATAAAATTATTTTAAAAAACTTAAAGGTGGTCGGCCACCACCTATAGAGTGGCTGGACCACCAGGCTGGGTTGCTTTGGCCACCCCTGCACGGCCGATCTGGCCACCCCATGGCCCTTGGGTGGTCCGCCACCCCCCAAATAGGTGTCAATGCATTCTGATTAGCGGTTAGTGGCAATAACGCTAATCAGAATCTTTCTAGCTTAGTAGATTTCATTAATCAACCGCTAACCGCCTAACGGTTAGCGATTAGCTTAATGGCCAGTTAGCAGTTAATGAAATAGATAACGCCTAACCGCTTTTCAAAATTGGGCTTTTTTGGCTTTTTAGTGTTTTTTTTTGTCTCAATTACTATAAAAGAGCCCATATTGAAAAATAAAAACATTTGACCTCAAATTTATATTTACTTAAAAAAAAAACTTAAATATTAAATCATAACGGTTAACTTTAAATAAATATAAAAATAACAAACACAACATATAAAAAAAAAAACAACACAACTTTCACAACATATTTAAAATAAAAGCTCAACACAACGTTACAGCGTATAAAAAAGGTTCAACACAACATATTAAAGAAGTTTAAATAAAACATTAAATGATACAAATAAAACATTAAAACTTCATCAAAGATTGTTCCTTTGAAATTATGGGATCGATTGAGTTCAAGGATGACTCTCTGGTGCAGGGGGAGGTTGCTCATTGAGTCTTGATCGATATTTGAAGAGCGAGAGGAGAGAGAGAGAAATGGGCAAATGCGCATGAGACTCTAGAGTTTGAGAGAAATGGCCAAATGGGGTTTTAACTTTTAGGGTTAGAATTAGAAAGAGATAAATATATATAACGCAAAATGGTGTAGTTTTGCTTTCTTTTTTTTTTCTTTTTTTTTTTTAATGATTTAAGATTAAAATTGTCAATTTTTTTAAAAAAATACATTAATACTTTAATTATTGTTATAAGTATCACATTGTTGAATTTAATATCAATTACTTAATTTGATATTATATACTATATAGTCATATAATCTTAATAAATAATAATTAAATTAGATAATAAGATTAATGATTTAAATTATGAATTATATTTACTTAATCAAATTTGAGATCCTTTAGTCTTAATAGTTCAATTATTGTTGAATATGAACTTATGTTATATAGATGATAACATAAACTAAGTCTCTAGATTATATATATATATATATATATATAAAAGTATTAGCATGAACTTGAGACTCTCTCTTTGATTGAGAATTGAGATAGATTTTGCTACCCTTTTAACTTATATTAGTATGAACTTGCATACTTATAAGTTATAATCATATAAAATTATAAATTATAGTGATAATATATTAACACTTAAATTGTAATTTAATTATCTAAAACAAAAATGTGATTTAATCATTAATGATTAATTAATTATGTTATATGTATAAATATTATTATATTTATAATTATAAAAATATAATATATAAAAAGCGGTTAGCGGTTGTGTAGCAGATTAGTGGACCTTATAACCGCTAACGCTAGCAGTTAAGCGGTATATAGCGGTTATAGTTATAACGGTTAGCGGTTGGCGGGCGGTTATTAACCGCCCATTGGCACCCCTACCCCCAAAGGCCCAAAAACCCTAAAAGGTGTTTTTGCCATCAAAAGGCAAGCCTTGACACCTTTTAGGGGTAATTACCTTTTCTCCATGAACTACGACGTATTTTCACTTTACCCCCATGAACTACCAATTGTGGCACCCAACCCCCATGAACTATAATTTTGTTCTCAAAACCCCTATTTTCGTCAAAGGCATTAACTCAGATGGTCAAAGTGACAATGCGTTGTAGTCTATAAAGGCAAAGTGACAATGTGTTGTAGTTCATAAGGACAAAGTGACAATGAATTGTAGTTCATAGGGGCAAAGTAACGGGTAGACCATCTAAATTAACGCATTTGATTGACAAAATGGGCCTTTGATTGATCGAATGGGGGTTTTAGGCACAAAATAGTAATTCATGGGGTTATGTGTCACAGTTAGTAGTTAATAAAAAAAATGCCAAGGCATTGTAATTGATGGAAAAAAAATATAAGGGACAACTTCACTAACACCCCTCAAACTTCACTCACTTTTGCAGACACCCCCCTAATATTCAAAAACTCTCACTTACCTCCCTTGAACTTTCAAAAATTCTCACTTACCCCCTTCCGTACAAATTAAGACCAAAATACCCTTGTTTTCATTTTAAAAAAAAATAAAAAAACATTTTGGAAGTTGACATTTTAAATAGTGAATTTTAAACAGTGACTTTTGTATAAAATTCCAACTTCCAGATATTTTTTCTTTTTAAAATAAAAACAGGGTATTTTATTTTTAAAAATTTGCTAATTTTACTGAAGGGGGTAAGTGAGTGAAAGTTCAAAGGTAATGAAGTTTTGAATGTTAGGGTGTTAAAATGAGTTGAGGTGATGTCCCAAAATCTAATTACTCCCACCTTTTAATGATTTCCTCACCGATATCTTGAAGGTTTGGATGGCACTGAAGTTGCTTGCCCCCAATGCATATTAGGTAAATAAGACAAACAAGCACAATTTGTTAACAATTGCCGGTATGTTGGAATGGGACCTGCTATTGATGAAACTTCCACATACGTTGTGATTTGTGATAACAATTGTGCTTTCCTTTGAAAAGAGCACGTATGATAGCTCAGTCTTAGAGCACTAACAATAGTTTTCCTTTGATTTTCTTAAATTTAGGACAACTACTTTTTGCTTCCTATGAAAATATATTTCATAATAGTTTTTCTTATCTTTTTCCTATACTATTAAAATATTATTTCTTTACAAAATACAAGTTCCTACCTACCCTCACTTTTTTCACAAAATTTTAACACAATCCCCAATTAAAGGTAAAAAAATAAGAGATGAGAGAGAAATATTTATATTAAAATAATGTATAGGGAACCACTTTTGGTTCCCTACACATATATTGGGAAATATTGTAGTAACCCTTGAGGGTTGGTTAAATGTAGATAATCTTATGTGGGTAAGTTTTTTGATTTTTTGAAATTTTTCTTATATATAGAAGAGAATAGCATATAAAATATCTAATGTTAGTGCTTTAATAATTCTCATTCCAATAATTACCCGTAACAACTAAAATCTTCTTTCCTTTATTCCAAAGAGTGTTCAATCAATTTGTGAACCATGCCTTTATGAAAAAAAAAATCTTCTTCCTTTGAATCTTTCCTTAGAGTCTGACTCAACAAATTCGGATCATTGCCTCGTGGCTTAAAAAGACATATTTTAGAACTGTTTTGTCACCATAAATAACAGCATTGGCCGTACAGCAAGATGGCCATGCAATTAATTCAGAGCAACTTGCTGTCCACTTTTCATAGCCGTAGAGCAAGTATTTGTTACTGATTATGATTTCACAACGTTCCTAATGAGTATCTCAATAGACTTCTTCTCTTATGTGAACATGTCAAAATAATATAATAATAATTTTACAACTACCCAATGTTGACATAGACAAAGATTTAAATTTTAACCAAGATGGTAATTTCCATTTTTTTTTATGCAAGATGCTGAAATAATAATTATTCTATTCTTCATCGACAATTTATATTCTCAATATATAGAATTGAACTAAAATTATTAATATATTCGAATACAAAAATTTACTACTATATATATATATTTTAAAAAAGAAAAAAAAAAAACGGATCGAAGCTTTGTTTGTTTAAGAAGACAAAACTTCGACAGCCGGTGGTAAATTCTGGCTGACTCCGGTGAACAGCGAAGGAATCCGACTAACTTTGGCTGCCAGTGGCAAATTCCGAAACAAATAGTGTGGGTTTTTTTTTTTTTAAATATAACTTATTCCTAAAAAATAATTATTCCTTTCAATTTTTTTTAGAGAAATAGAAATTCCTCAATCTAAATAATGTCTGTTCGAAAGCTAAAAATCGTATCCAATAATAAAATAACTATTGCATAAAAATACTACAAGTATCTAAGAATTTTTTTTTTTGTTTTTTTTTAAGTACAAAAAAGAACAACACTGAGCAGGGCAACTCAACAATAAGTTTCCAAACAAATAACTATTGCATAAAAATACTACAAGTATCTAAGAATTTTTTTTTTTTTTTTTTAAGTACAAAAAAGAACAACACTGAGCAGGGCAACTCAACAATAAGTTTCCAAACAACCACATCAGTGCGGGTAAATAAAAAATAATAGAAAATGCATCATATGAATGACACGGCCCTAAATATTCATAGCACAAAGATCAAGAAAAATTGTTTTCATTTAAGGTGGTTAGACAAAGCTAATTAGAGGAAACACAACCAAGAGGCCAAAGAATGATTAAAAAACTATATTTGTCGAACATAATCTCAAACATACTCTTAGCAACCTTTAAGGCATGTGGTTTTAATGCAATTAAAAGTATCATCTATAATTAGCCTGGGCTTTTAGGAAAGAGCATGCCAAGGAAAGGATCAGCAGTTTGCTTATTTGGGCTTGATAATTGAACAGAGGCCCATAGATGGGTGTCTGTCTGCAATCTGCAATCTGCATATATAGCTAGGCTTGGCCCTTTGGACCTTTGTTTGGGACCCAAAAAAAAAACCTGAGGGTGTGAGATGAGTGATGAGAGAGAGAAAGAGATGTTTTTTCTTTCATTCAAAAATCAAAGAAGTTGGTTAACTTAACACCAACCAACACACACCAAATTTACCGGCTTCCACGGTTGACGGTTGCAGTAGATAGGTACGAAGAGCCTAAAAGGCTAGAGCCTAGAGCTAGCCAGCACATCCCCCATGACCTGACCACCCATGTGATTTTGGCTCTTGGAAGTTGCTTTCACTCTCTCTCTCCAACCCCACAAATAGAAATAGCAAATAGAAATAGAAATAGAAATAGAAAAAGAAAAAAGAAGAGTGGTGGAAGTGGAATAATAATAATAATAGTAGCAGCGCACAGGCTGTCTCCTTCCACACCGGTCAAAAGAAAGGAAGACGAGCCAGCAGTCACCACTACCACCACGAAAAGCCCACATTCAAAAATGCGAACCCAATCACCACCCCCATCTCACAGCCGACCCACCCGGGCGGTGGGGTGGTGGGTTCTATCATTTCCACTATTCAAACCATTCTCCCAAAAATGTTTTTGTGAATTGTGGGTGATGATGTGATGATTTGATGAGCGTGGCCCAAGTCAGAGGGTGGACCTATTGCTGTGGTGCGGAGGGCGGGGAGGTTATCACACCCCATCCCTCCACCTAAGCGGCTGCCTCATCCACCTAGATCTCAAATTCAGCCGCACACACCTCCCCTCCCCACCCACCCACCCCATTATGTCACCCACCACCACTCGTCTCCCCTCCCCTCCCTCCTATCATCCTGCGCCGCCCCACTCCTTTTTTTTCTTCACCCCACCTCCCTAATTTCCCCTTCCCTTTCTCCTATCCTCTCTCTTTTCTGTTTTCCTTCGCCCTAAAAGCCTCTATGGCTTCCTCGTCCTCGCCGCCGCCGACTGACGCAATCTCAGCCATCGACAGGCCTGCTAGCCCCATCGCCGCCTCGCCGGGCCCACCCACGGCGGTCCCACTGCCCCTCTCTCTCCCGGCCCCACCTGAACCTGAAACCGAGACCCAACCAACACCCACCACCACCACCGCCACCACCGGCACCGGCACCGTGTCGAGGCGCTTGCCGCCGCCGTGCTGGTCGCACGACGAGACCGTGGCCTTGATCGACTCGTACCGCGAGAAGTGGTACTCGCTCAGGAGGGGGAACCTGAAGGCGACCCACTGGCAAGAGGTTGCGGACTCGGTGGCTCGGCGATGCTCGGCCTCTGCGCCGGCCAAGACCGCTGTGCAGTGCCGGCACAAGATGGAGAAGCTCCGCAA
The DNA here is from genome assembly GCA_013348765.1 of Carpinus viminea. Taxonomy (NCBI): domain Eukaryota; kingdom Viridiplantae; phylum Streptophyta; class Magnoliopsida; order Fagales; family Betulaceae; genus Carpinus; species Carpinus viminea. The sequence goes on from CP054668.1 coordinate 14,313,592, forward strand.
GCGGTACCGAACGGAGCTCCAGCGCGCGAGATCCATGCCCGTTTCCCGCTTCGCCTCGTCCTGGGTCCACTTCAAGCGTATGGACGCCATGGAAAAAGGCCCCACATCCACCCCATCCTCCGCTTCCGCCTCCAAGCGACGCGAGAACACTATCGAAAACGCCTCCGATAGCGATTACGGGAACGAAGTCGACCTCGACGATGAGGAGAACGAAGAGGACCAGGACCTGTACGAAGAGTTCAAAAATGGAGGGTCCAATATGAGGCACATGAGCAAATTGTATAGGAACAATGGGATTGGTGGTGGCGGTGGCGGTGGTAGTGGTGGGTTTCGGATTAGAATTCCGACCGGAGTGAGTATAGCGCAGCCGGGATCGAAATTTTACGGCAGCAAGTACAATTCGAATTCGAGCCCTAACCCCAACCCTAACCCTAGTTCGAGCTCTGGTGGGAATTTTGGGGCTCGGGTTTTGAAGGACTGCAATTCGGCGAGGCAGGGTTCGGGGAAGAGGGAGAGGGACCCAGTGACGGAAATGGTGTCTGCGATCAAGGTTTTGGGAGATGGGTTTGTGAGGATGGAGCAGATGAAGATGGAGATGGCAAGGGAGATTGAGGCGATGCGGATGGAAATGGAGATGAAACGCACCGAGATGATCCTGGAGTCGCAGCAGCGGATCGTGGAGGCATTTGCGAAGGCATTCTCTGAGAAGAGCAAGAAGAAGAAGGCAAAGCGAATGCCCTCGCCTCCGGAGGCTTAGAACGCTTTATCGGCAGTCGGATTTTACTGGTTTCTTGGCCTTGTTGGTGCCACCCAACTGGTGTTTTGTTTTGTTTTGTGTAGTTTTGCTGCAGTTGAGAGTTGGGGAATGGACTGAGTGGTTTGGCATTGGAGACTCGATGGAGCTTTTTAGCTCAAAGAGGCCAAAGAGACTGAGATGATGTGAGTTGTGTAGCTTAGTTGTTGGTGTTCAATTTGGGAATTCACTAGTTGTAGCTTGATTTTCAGTGAAAATGTAGTCTTGTTTTCCTTAAATGTGGGGGCAGTAGAGGCATCATCATCCATCATATATTGTTGGCTTTGTGTTCTAATTAATGCATAAAATGCTGCTAGAAAAGAGTTGATTCTCTTGGCTCTTGACTACTTGTGGTGTTAAATATGTTGTGCTTCAATGCTTCATGTGACATACTGAAAAGAGTTGGAGAATGTAATCTGTCTTTATTCTGCTTGAAGATACCTGCATATCTAGTGTTATGTTTTAGATGTTTCATTTATATGATTGATTCCAGAATATTTTTCAGAGTACTTTTCCAGGTTCTCTTTAACAAAGATTTAAAGTTTGTGCATCAAACGGTGAACAAGACGTGCCAACATCGACATCAAGTTCACCGTTTAAATGCACCAACTTTTCTCCTCATCCGGAGTTCAGGCTGCATCTACATTCTGCATCAGATTTTAGTGTTGGGTAAATGTGAGGAGGCCATTTATTCACAAACCCAAATTTGTTTTTTGTTTTTTCAAGTGTTATTTGATCAAACTGCATTCATTCAAGTGTCTAAGATGCTTGGAGAAGAAGAAAATGGTGTATCAGACAGCTCATTGTCCTGCCCATCTTTAGGTTGAATGCTTTCTTCAGCATGTGCTTGGACCTATTCGCAAGTTCAGTTCTATCTGTTGATTTCAGTGCATCAGGATTGTCATATATGAATGAATCATTGAAGGAATTTTGGACTCTTTCGTGATTTTCTTTAAAGGGGAAAGTTAGTTGTGTGAATTTAGTTTATAATCGATTGGGGCCAGAAACATGTCTGCCAACGGTAAATGCCATAAATTGTTCCTGATTGAGAGAGCACTGCTGATGCATGAGAGAAGGGGTATATGTTATTAAAAGCTTTGCCTTCAATGACCAAAATGAAACGTATATTAGTATTTTTCTCTTTCATGAATGGCAGATGGCTTTTGGTCTGAATCTCTGTTTGGTTTTATCTTTTGTTTTCAGTTTTTAAAACATAATAGTTTTGACTTTTATGTCAGAATAAAGGTACCTCTTAAAACACATGAACAAAAAGTCTAATCCTTACTCCCCTGTTTTCTCTGCACTCCCTCTAATCAAACCCACTCATTAAAAAATTAAAAATTAAAAAAAGGTTGATGTTTATTATGTAGTATTAAGAGGTAAAATTAGACTCAAGCCATTAAATAAATATGGTCTGAGGATGCAACCTGATTCCTAGAAAGATCTCCAGCAGATGCTTTAAAAAAGGGGGTTATATTAGTTTTTTATTTTTGTTTTGGCTCTCTAGCAAAGTGAACTTTCATATTGAGTGAATAATATATTTAGTTTTAATTTTTTATTGGTTTCTCTCCCTTTACTACATTGAAAAATAATAATTAAATAAAGTAAAGAATGAAATAGATAATGGTTAGAATTTATATTAAAAATGTAGCAGTTAAAATATAAAAAAATTGTGTTTTGGGTAGCTAAATAAATAAATAGCTACTACTGCACGAAATGCTCAAGGAAAAGATTGAATTCTTTTACCTGATATCCAACCCAAGGGGGTGGCTGGCCACCCTCAAATGGCCAATTTTATTATTATTTTTTCAGCAAAATAGGGCTTTTAGATTTTCCTATCCTAAAAATGTGTGATAAGCACATGTAGTCCAAACAGTCAAAAAGAAAGAATTTTAAATAGAATGGCCACATTGTTAAAAAAAAAAAACCTTTGTCGGGATACATTATCAATTTTAAATATTTGAGGTAGAATCAAAGAGGTATACAACTTCCCTGAGAAAGAGGATAAAGTGTATTTTCTCAAAAAAAAAAAAAAAAAAGTCCAGCCAATTACCAATGATGAATGCTACATTTATTTATATAATTTTTATACACTTATAGGTGGTGTAAAAAAATTGTATAAAAAGTGGAAATAACTATAGTATTATTCATTAAGAATTCCAAGGTGATGTGGTTCATCAGCTAAATGTAGGAAGCTACCTAATTCCGTTTTTGGAATATGTATATGGGACATAAGTTTTTTATAAAGTTGGTTGCAGGAAAGTTTTTCAATCTCGTGTTTATTTCTACGTGCCTTTTTAGCATTTTTAACGTATTTAATTGTCACGACACTTAAATACTGAGCTGAAAACTCAAATCTATGGGAAATTTATGTCCTTTTCAAGCAACTTATCATGTATGTCAAAGACTTAAAACTTGGACTCACTTGGTGGGTGATCTAATTTTCAACAACTCCCAGAAGAAGATGGCCTATCTAATTCCAATGTAGCTTCTTCTTCTTCTTCTTCTTTTTTTTTTTTTTTTTTGTGGGAGAAGGAAAAAGGGAATTACAAGAAAATAAAAAACAAGGGCGATAGAGCCTTTCGAAGAACAGTTGAAAATGGATCAAATGAATTATTTGGCCCATCAAGCAAACTGAAACAGCCAATAAAGGCTGTAATAGATGGCAAGATTCCATAAAACGGAACAAAACCCATTAGGGTTACCATCACGACCACCAACGATTGGTAGAAGACACCAAATCCGACCATCAATAATCAGTAAGGAAAGGAAAAGCTTTATCAAAAAGCGAAAATGTGACTAGTTCCAAGAACAGACCAGAAAATAGAAACACAGAATAAAAAATTACAAGGAAAAATAAAAAAGGCAAAGCAAATAAAATCTCGGTACAACAACACCAGCAATCGACAAGGTGGAGGAAGGTGGTCAGACTCAAAAAGCGAAAATGTGACTAGTTCCAAGAACAGACCAGAAAATAGAAACACAGAATAAAAAATTACAAGGAAAAATAAAAAAGGCAAAGCAAATAAAATCTCAGTACAACAACACCAACAATCGACAAGGTAGAAGAAGGCGGTCAGACACAAAAAGTGGAAGCCATTGGCTAGCATGTGAAGACCACACACCGGCAAATTGTTGTTGGGAGGTGGGGAAAAGCCATAGAATTGATGATTTATAAAGATAATTATGAATGCTAAGTTTTACATTGCCTAGTTACTAGGTGGCTATATAATAAATTCTAGAAAAACTTCAAATTAACTAATCTTTTTGGTGTGATAGCCCAAATATGACTAGCATTTTTTCCTATGTCATTACAAAATTACTTCAAATGCTCTTCGCCTAACTAAAAAGGTTAATCACTTAATCACATCAATCATTTTTTATCCTTTAGCATTAACAATCTAAACTACTGCATATCACTTTAATAAGATTTTCTATAGTTCTAACTTCCAAGTCATGACTAAATTCTCTTCTCCTTACTCCAAACAATACTATAAGTCACTCTTTTATTAATTATTATTAAATTTTGATCAAATTATAATTTTAATAAAAAATCACCTCATTCATGTAGTGACATAAGAGTAATTTCTAACATTACTCTCCCCCACCAAAAATACCGCTCCAAATCATCATATTAATTTTTCCGCTGATAAGGACTCAAATGGTGATTGGAGCAATTAGAAGTTGGTGTTGACTTCTTTCCAAATCCTATTAATACTCCATGACATCATGCAACCTTAATCTTGCGTTTAATAATAATAAGCTGTTTATTAATTATTATTTATAAGTTGTTAAAATTTAGGCTAATCATGATGTCAGAATTCAATTAACAAATTTTTAATTCTAATATTTGTTTCCACGTGATATCTGACTATAATTGAAGTTCTACTTCTAAGTTCTACCTGATGGGAATATTCGATTTTTGGCAAAAAAAAAAAAAAGGTTTAGAAAATGAACCCGACGTGAATCGAACACGCAACCTTCTGATCTGGAGTCAGACGCGCTACCATTGCGCCACGGATCCATATTGATTTACCACCCTCTTATATAATCTTCAATAGAAGTTTTTTTAGAAGCCCCTTCCATTGTGTACGTTTTAACAAGCTCCTAACCTCAAAACCTTTTAATTTAAACTCATTAACTTTCAATTGCAGTTAATTTAAATTTCTTCATCAAATTTACCCATTAACTTTTAATGGCAATACCTAAAAAGACTAAAATATCTCCTTTTTTTTTTTTTTAAGTGTTTTGGAATTAAGGGTAAATTTGTAATTTTATAAAAACGTTAAGGGTGTAAATATCATCACTTTTAATGTTTAAAATATGACAAATGGATTCAAATTGATTAAAAGTAAAAGTTTAGGGGTTTAAATTGAGAGATTTTGAAGTTTGTGAGGTCTTGTCAAAACGCATGGTAATTCAAAGGTCTAAAGTGAAATTTCTCCTAATTGGTAACTTGTGTTTGCGACTTTGCGGGGGCAAACAAGTCCTTGTGTCACTCTTGTGTCTCCCTAAGGATAATGTCGCTATTAAAATCATCATTCCGCTTGGAGTAAATCTAAAAGTCACTCTTGTGTCTCTCTAATAATGATGTGGTTTTAAAATTATCATTCGATCAAAATCCGATAATGAGTAATCATAAGTCCAATGGTAATTTTAAAAGCCACATCAATCTTGGAGGGACACAAAAGTGACATAAGAGTGACTTGTAGTATTACTCTTGAGCTTATGATTGATCATTATTGGATTTTAATCAAATAATGATTTTAAAAATCACCTTATTTTTGGAAAGACACAAGAAACTTTTAGAATTACTCAGAAACTCGCACTATTAGGAAACTCTTTCTCCGAAAATATTAGTAATACATATTGAAATTACTAAATGTTTCAGAATAAATAAATAATGCATTTTGGAAATATTTCTTAATCAAGATCATTTAATTTTTTATTTTTTTATTTTTTATTTTTTATTTTTTATGTAAATGGTAAATTTGTATTTCATACGAACTCTTTGTACGAAAGAATCATTTTGTTAAACTGTAGCGTAAGAATTAATGAATAAAATGATGAAAACAAAGCCAACTTTTTCCATAAGAATCATAACACAATTTATATACAAGTTCAACTTGGGTTAAAATTGATTACATTTCAAGATTATATAATTTATGAAACAACTTTGAAAGATTCTTCCGGCTGTTTTGAGGAATTGATGAAGGGCTTGTCGCAGTCTTGTACTATCCATTACCATTACGAAGAGTCTACACTTTAATTATGCCGTGACGATTCCAATTGATTTTCTAAGACCGACTGATTACATGATTGAGCAACGGATAAAAATGCAGTTTCCAATATAACTACACACTATATATGAAAGTAATGTCATATATCACATTTTTATTCACAATGTTAATGTAACAGTTTCAAATAACCCTTTGATTAATTCTTGTTAAAAAAATAGGTCGGTGATTGCGTAGAAGGTGAGTCCCATTTTGCTAGTTACCAGCCATTCTTGTAGCAAGTAATGCAGAGTAGATAATACATTTGTTTTGTTTTGCTTTTTGTTTACATGATTTGCATATAGAGAGCTGACTCTCATAGCATACACAAACCATTCATTCCATCTATGTTTTTGGCACATCTCAATTTTCAACACAACCACCTTATATTTTGTTAATTCAGCGGTGTCTCTACATACGTGTGCTTGTTTGAGAGAGAGAGAGAGAGAACAGAAACAAAATTTCAAGAATTATCACTTCATTTCACAGAAACTGTATATAAAGACACAAAACAGTGTCAAATTAAGTACAAGGTGTTGTAGCACCTGAAAGGCTAAAAGAGTTTCAAGGCAGCCAAACAACTTGTGAGGAGCTGCGCCTTGTGAGACTTGGAATCCAAGGCTAAAAGAGTTCAGTAAAAGCATACAAAATGGTTAAAATTCACTCAAAAAAACATATATTACTACTATCTAGTTCTAGTCTGACCCATAACCTAATGGAAGTTTTCTATACAAAACCCAATACTCATCACTTCAAACCAAGGAAAGAAAGTTTCCAACATTTCACTGGATGAATCAATAATGCCTGCCTGATTTATCCAGAACAGATGGACACAGCCATATCCCCCATAAACCCCGAGAAGAAGCCTAATAAGAAACAGCTTGCATAAGAACCATGCTCAACTCTCACAAAGTCAACAGCAGCCTTCCAATAAAAAAAATGAATAGCTAAAACTTGAGACTCACATTGCAAAAATTGATTAAGAAATCACTCAGTCCTAACCATTGCGAAGGTGTAAAACTCAATAATTTATTCATAGAAGAAAATCCTTGGTAGAACAAACCTCAACAAAGTGGTGGCAGTAACCAATCCCCAAGTTTTTCTCAACCAATTTGAAAAGCATCACCCGTTTATGATCCATACAAGAAGGCGCTGTCTCTGGGTTATTAAAATTCTGGAAAGATGGGGATTACAAATGCAGTTCTCCATCCTTAACTTCTCCATTAATTATACAAGCTCTGAGGCTTTATATTACCAATAATTTAGTAGGGGGCCAAGTTCCAATGAAGCTCTCACAGGGTTAAAAGACTAGTCCATTGTACAGGGGTTGGTCAGTTGATATTCCTCAAACAAAAATACATACAAACTATTAATTAGCATGCCATTAATCTTGTCTTCTACATTCCATCAGCTAGAGTGTTCTCAATGAGTTGGGAAGTAGCACTAGTTTTCCACAACCAATGACATACAATTCCCAATCTATATCAACCAAATGAAAACAAAATGACTAACATGTAGGAACAATCTATGACCTCATTTCTCATACTTCATAGCTGTTCCAAACAAGCTCAATATGTTCTACTACCTTCAGGAAGTAGCTTGTTTATGCACTTCCATATTCATTAAGGTTGTATTGCTGAAAAGAGCATGTGGTCCATGATAACCAAAATGTCTAGTAGAAGCCAAGAAGATTTCCCGTGAAATAACCAGAACTTTTCCAATGAATTCAAGCACAAGAAGATTTCCAAAATCCCTTAACCAATTACAGAAAAAGCCTCAATCTCATCATGTTCTGTCCAGAAGAACAGATGATGCAGCACAACTCCACATTTGTCCATCAAGTGGAGTCTTATATAGAAAATAAAATATGTAATTCATACATACCACATGCTAATCACTTCTTGAATTCATTTCTGAATAACTTTAGTTTTCCATACAGCATAAAATTCCGACTTAAAAACTAATCACAATTATAGATTTCTAAGATGGCTTCAACCAACACAGCCCCTTTCGGTAAAACACTCCCACAATTATAGAGGGCCTTTAAGCTTGCAACACTCACTCCACCAGAGGCATCATAAAGCATAAGCTTGATTTAGTTCACATCCTACAGCAGCATCTTTGTCATGTCAGATCTGTTCCATAGACAAATTCATTTGTGACCATACTGCTCCCAAGGTTTACCAAGCACACCTCTTAGAAAATCAAAGAGATACCATGCGTCCAGGAAAATGTCGTTCTCCAATTAAAAGATCGTAAGACACTTAAACTACCTAATTCCTATGCACTTTACCAAAGAACACAGTAGCAGCATAAAAAAACATACCTCAATAATATGATCCAGAACCACCAGTTCCCATGTAACTGCTGCCACCCACACCACGACTAGAGTACATTGATGAGTAAGAGCTACCACCAACCTGTTACAGATGCCAGAAATAGAATAACTATACTAAATAGCAAAAGACTTGATGATCAACACTATCATTCAATTGGAGAACGTTAGAAGCATACATCACTTCCACGGGACATATAATCACCACCATAGCTTGATGAGTACATTCCACCAACATCACTACTGCCAAAAGAACCTGAAAAAACAAGCAAAATCGAAGAACAAGATCACTTCAACAAATGCACTTAAGTGGTGAATGTCAAATCAGATTGCTACCAACTCAACACACCTCCTCCTCCATAACTCATGCCCTGACGACTGCTATAGAGCCCATGTGAATCCTGACTTGAGACAGAACTTCTGCCTCCGCTATATCCTAGATTAGATCTCCCAAGTCTACCAGCCAAAAACACAGAAAAGTAAGTTACCACAGCTACACACATGTAAGAAAAAGGAGACAGAGAGGTATAACTGCTTTCAATTCAGAAAACAACAACACACCTATCACCATAAGCATCCCCATATTGAGATGCACCACCACTGTACTCATAATCTAATCGAGCCCTAGATTGGCGGACACCTGAATCAGCATAACGAGGGGGTACATCATCCTGGAATTATAAATCCACATATCAGACGCACTTCAGAAATTACTCAAATATGAAAGTAGTGGGAAAACAGAATACGATATTAAAATGGCATATCGTATCAAAGGCCATATTGACAGTAACACTAACCAGAGCAGCATATGGTCGTTTTGACCCTGAAATGGAGTCATAATCACGAGCCCTTCCCTCACGGTAACTCGGAGGAGGAGGAGGAGGAGGTCTTTCAAACCTTTGGCCATAGCCATCATCCACATAAGCTCTCCTTGCAGCTGGACGTGATGTAGTTCTAGGAATATCAGAGTAAGTAGGACCACGGGAAGAGTAGTCATCTCTATATGATGGGCGTCTTTCTGGAACAGCCCTAGGACCATAATCTGTAGCAGCTCTGCTCCTTGGAGGAGGAAGATCATCACGCCGACCATAATCTCTCTTCAAGCTACTCTTCGGGTATGAAGGAACTGTCAATAAAGTGCAAAGTGATAATTATTCAGATGCAAAAGTGCAGGCCTGCAGTCATTGAACACATGAAATTCAGTATACCAGGTGCTCTTCTGTCATAGGACCTAGCTGGAGGAGCCAAGGGCCTGCCTCTTGTCGGCATGGACACAACAGGGCGTCTATCTCTCAAGCCACCAGATCTCTTCATACTGACTGGTGGGATGCGACTTCCAATTCCTCTTATTCCATGCATAGGGAGACTACGTGGTGCTGGACGACCCCATGAACTCCTGGCAACTCTCCCAACCCCGCGCCCAGATCGGTAATCTCCACGGCTAACATGTTTTCCTTTACCTCTCTGAAGTGGTCTTGACAATCTGGCCCTAACTTTAGCCTGAAATAAGACCATAAACTATTATACAAAGCCATGCACAAACAAGGCAAGTACAACATTGAGCAAAATCTGAAATATCATAAGCTCTTAAAAACCAAGACTAACCTTGCTATCTCCTTCACCCAACTCTGCATTGTTAATGCTTTTAGCACATGTCACTGCGGCATCATGAGTGTCAAATGTAACAAAACCAAAATCCCTTCTCTTTGCAGTTGGCATATTCCGGGCAAGCTCAATCTTTTCAATCTCTCCATATTTCTTGAGAAGCTCTCGGACACGGTCCTCATCCCATGAAGCGGGCAGACCATCAACAAATACAGTTTTAACCTGTAACTTAAAGTATGTGAGCAGCAATTCCAAAAACCTTACTAAGCATGCTCAATTAAAGCGTATAGCAAACCTATTTGACTCCTACACATAAACTAATATGAATGCTCAAAGATTCTCCTCATCAAAAGTAAAAGAGTAAACATTCAAGGAGATTCAACAAATACAAAAGCCAAAAAAAAAAAAAAAGGCCCAGACACAGATTCTAAGAACTTCAATCTACTTTGTCAAAAGATATCACTGTAACTCAACCACAAATCAGATTGAGTGATTAAAGAATAAGTAGATGCACATATTCAAACTAAATTCTCCATAAGTAATAGTAAGTACACATTATTCAAGACAAGATGTTATTAACATAGCATCCCTAGCTTGACATGGTACACCCATGATAAACAAGGTCAGAATAGAGCCAAACGATGAGGAGTTGCAGTTTCCCTAACAGAAGGCAGAAAATTTAGACCCAAAAGATTACCTGTGCCATAATTTCGTCACCAGGGTCAATGAAAGAATCTGCAAAAGAAACCTTTGCAGGCCTATCAACTCCAAACACAATATCTCTCTTTTGAAGACGCTTAAAGGCATCCATGGCATCTGAACGAGACGAAAATTCCAAAAAAGCAAACCCCCGATTCATTCCCTCATTGTTACCATCTTCAACCAATGTCAAATCCTCAACATTATGGACTCCATAATGTTTCAACTTCTCTTTTAACTGAAACCAAGATTGATAACACAATCAGGCATTTAGCAACTCCAGCTCATGACTAATAAAGTTGAAGGTGGCATTAAGTGAACCAATATACTTACGGCTTCTTTTGTCCATGTCTTGCATATGTTACCCAGAAAAAGGGTGTCGCTGTCTTGACTTGGAGTAACACCACACTGTTTCCCATTGATCTGGATAGCAGTCATTAACATAAATATAATTTACAACGTGAAGAATAAAATTTCCTGTTCAAACTATGAGAAGATCAAAGATTACCACTGGGTGTTTCAGCTCTGTAACAGCCCGTTTGCTTGCTCCACATTTTTAAAAGCAAGAATGCAAAACCCTTGTTCTTCTTAGTCTGAGGATTCATCATCAGCCTGACTTCAGTAACCTCACCAACTTCACTGAAAACTTTCCTAAGATCATCTTCACTTGCATCCTTGTCCAAACCACCAACAAATACTTCAAACTCTTTACGCTTGCGCCTCTCTTTCACAACTTCCTGGTGCTCCTCTTCCTCAGCATCAACCAGCTGTGCATGCTCTTGCTCTTCACCAGCATGCTGCTCATCATCCTCTTCACCCTCAAGTTCTTCATGAACATCTTCCATGTCCTCCTCAACCATATCACCCTCTTCTTCTTCACCAACATTCTCCTCAAATTCTTCCTCTCCTTCATCCCCCACCTCCTGAACATCCTCTTGTTCTATTTCCTTCTCATCATAATCAACCCCACCATACTCCTCATGTTCATATTCAGGGTCATTATCCTCTAGTTCCAACCGTTCATCTTTTTCATATTCATCAACAGACTCCTTCACCTCTTCTTCTTCTGTCACAAAATAAGGGGATCCATCCAGCCCCGTCAAAATAGGCTCAAGTTCAATATGCTTAAGGAAACTTATAATACAAAATTAACAGAACCCACAAAAAGTCCTCATCCTTCTTGGTATTTATATGTTTCTCATAATTATCACAGAGATATCTTATCAATACATGACAAATCGCTCACATGTGATCTATAAACAATATAACCATCCACTTGTAATCCTAGGTTTCCAACAAAAATGGTGTTCTCATGAAAAGGAAATCAAAATGACTTGCCCTCTATATTGTAACTAATTTTGACCAAACTAACTACAAGTAAATGCACAACCAAAAGCAAAAGCCTCAGCCCCTGATCATGCAAATGTGGACTGAACACCACAAGCTCCAGCTGAACCATTCCCATTGAACGCCTTTCTACTCTATCATTCTCTCACTCATAAAACTGTTTCCCGGCCCATCCATAAACACAGCCGATCTCAATCAAGTACAGACCAGCAAATAACACACACAAAATCTACAAAGTAATAGAAATTTGTTCTTTACCTAAAAAAAGAGTTTTTTTTTTTTAAAAAAAAAAAAACGGAGCAAAACAACATTGGATCTGAAGCAAAATAACCATCAAGAAATAAAGAACAAAAGAAACGTTCCTTCTTTTTTTTTTTTTTGGCAGTAACCCCATACAGAACAACAAAAACTTTGAACAATTCCAACTAGTCAACCACACAATATCCACACACGGACACATGAAACACATAATAATTATAATTTGAACCCAATTTGTTCAATCCCATCAGACCCAAATCAAATTCAATGAACCAAAACAAGAACTTACTTTTTCTCCGGACCCAACCCATACAAATTTGTTCTTTACAAAAAATAAAAATAAATAAATAGAAAAGAAGAAGAAGAAGAAGAAGAAGAAGAAGAAGAAGAAGAAGAAGAAGAAACTTACTTTTTCTCCGGACCCAACCCATACAAATTTGTTCTTTACAAAAAATAAAAATAAATAAATAGAAAAGAGGAAGAAGAAGAAGAAGAAGAAGAAGAAGAAACTTACTTTTTCTCCGGACCCACCTAACGGAGCAAAACAACATTGGATCTGAAGCAACATAACCATCAAGCAATAAACAACAACAGAAAACGTTTTCTTTTTTGCCAATACCCCAAACAGAAAGACGAACTTTGAACAATTTCAACAAGTCTACCACACAATATCCACACACACATGAAACACATAATAATTATAATTCAAACTCAATTTTCTCAAGCCCGTGAAACTCAAATCAAATTCGACGACGCAGAACAAGCACAACTTACTTTTCTCCGGACCCGACCCGTTAGCGTTTCCTTTCACCTCCGGTTCAATATCGACCGGAACCGGCTTTTCCTCGACGACCGGCTTCTTCTCGACCTTGACTTCCTCCACAGCCTGAACGGGGACCTCCTCGACCTTCGCCACCTCTTCGGTGGCAGCCTCCGGCGGCTGACTCTGGGCCTTCTGGGCCCCTCTGGTGGCTCTCGCCGTTCTCCTCGGCCCCAACGCCCCACCTCTCTTCACCGTTCGTGGAGGCATTGTTTTCACAATTTCGTCGAACAAAGACTAGAACTTCTCAAAAATTGGGAGTTAAAACCCTAAATTTTTAAAGAATTGCGATAAGAAGATTCCAAACTGATGCTTGATGAAACCCTAGCAGGAAAAATCGAAACCCTAGAGAGAGAAGCAATACGGCAATGCGGGAGTTGATTCGAAAAATAGGGGTTCCTTTTATATTCTAGTCCGCAGTGCGTGGGGTTTGTTGAGTGTTGTCTTCGAGGAGGAAGGATAAGCTGTGAGCGGCTTGGGGTACACTTGGCGTGAAACTATTGGTGATTATTTGTTAAGAACTTCTGGTGGGTCAACGGAAATCCCACGGAAATTGTTGTTATAGTTGAGGAATTTGTGGTCCGTGATGCACCTGATCACCTCTCCTCTAGAGGAAGATTCGTACGCTGGTGAGTCGGTGACGTTGTGATTATTGATTAAAGATTACAACTCTAAATATGGGTAGGGCTCCAGAACAGACAGTGATACGGCAGTTATACTGCACCCAATCTCTATCCATGACAATGACAGTCTAGATAGTTGTGTTTTTCAACTAAAAAAAGAAAAAAAAAATCATAGCTATAAAAATTTATTTGAATTGCGTTTGAAAAAAAAGTTTCTAAATAGAAGTTTGATTTTTTAAATTTTGTCAAAAGTGTAATTTAGTTATTTTTAAGCATTTTAAATTTTTAAATATTCTTTTAATTCTTTTGGCAAACGAGTATTTTTTTTTTAAATTAAACTTTTTTAAGTGTTAAATCTTTATATAATAGTACTTAAAACGTTGATATATTTGATAAAAAGTTCCAAAAACATTTCTTTACCTTTTTCACTTTAAAAATAGCCATACCCACTTTTAGGAAAAAATCTTTCTAAAAAGCGCTTTTTAATTTTAAAAAACTGTATGCTCCATAACATTTGTTTTAACTAAAAATCAAGGTAAACTCTAAAATATACTAATAAACATACTGTATATTTTTTTTGTCACGACCACTAACAAATAACTTAAAGAGAAATTCTACACATTTCAAATTTTTATTCTAAAAAAATAAGTTCCTAAATAATATGTCACCATCCTATGAGTTGGTTACATACTTTATAAAATAATAAATCTCATAAGATGGTGACAAATTATTTGAGAACTCATTTTTTAGAAAAAAAAAAAAATTGAGATGTGTAGCACCCCTCGAACTTAAATCGCAGAACATTTTTAAAAATGAGAAGTGCTAAATACTCAACTCAAATTTTCTTTAGAAAGTTAACTTTTAAACATTTTTACTTTTATATCATATTAATCATTTTTTTTTATTATTATTCAAACAAAGAACCCGCTATAAAACATTACTTTTGTACACCAATGGTGGATATTTCTTTTTACGTTGGAGAGTTTTTGAGTTACCATTTATATTGGTGTATGTGAGACACCAATGGTGGATATATATATAAGGTTGCATTAATAATATGGGCGCACCTTCTACCATGATATTGTATAAAACTCTCGTATCTACAACGCCGAGCCACCGCCAAACCCTTCATCCACCTTCGAGTTGTCAATGCCAAAGTCTCAAAAATCAACCAAGGTAGTAGCTCCGGTGGTTTTATCAATTGGTATTTTGTATAAGTGAATGCTAGGTGTCCTTCTCGTGTTCTCTTAGCATCCTCATAGTCTTAGATGTATATTATTTAAAAAAAAAAGTGACACTTATTTCTCTCACTTGTTTTTTTAAAAATAATATTCACGTAGGACTAGGAGGAGAACATGAGGAGAGCCCATAGCATTGATATTTTGTCAAGAAAAAAAAAAATTAGTTGGTGTGAAGGGATACTATTGTTAGCGTTTTAAGTTGATATGTTTGTTTTCTATTGGAGGATGTAAAATACCAAATTTACACCAAGACTTGAAGACTTGAAGTTATTCTCTAACTCTATATATAAAGAAGAGAAATTTCTTCTCAAAACAAAAACTTTATCAACGGAGCTAAATGAAAAAGAAAACCAAAAAAACAAAAAAACACAGAGAAGTTTTAGATTGCCGACTTAATTAAGGACAATTACAACAAATTAATGAACTCCTTTCTCACAAAGAGAAAATATTACAAATTTAGAAACCCTACCTATTAAACCCTAAACCCTAAGGAACAGCCGCAGAGAAATACACGGTACCTTACAGAACAAGAAAACACAAATTGCCCTAATTAATGAAGAATTAATCTACACAATACGCTCTTCTTTAAAGACTAGAATTCATGGACAGAAAATCCTTCAAAGAGACCCTCCTCGTCACCATCTCTTCTACTCGATTAGCCACATTTTTCACCAAATCTTCCATGAGATCTTTGCACTGCTCAAGTTCACGCAATTCCATGTCACAAATATGCTCGTCCGACAAAAACCCGACACTCTCACTACCTCCGGCGACAGCCGTTTCTTTCTCTTGTTTGGCTCCCAAGAAATCCCTAGTATCCTCATGCACGATCTCGGAGTTCACTGAGGGATCAGTATCTCCATCAATCTCATCCCCATGCAAGGGTCTTTCTTGTTCTCCAAGAAAGCGATCCACAACGGAGTTGACCGACGGGTGCCCGTAGGCGTAGAGCTTCTCATTCGGCGAGAACACGATAGCTGCGATGTCAACACTGCATAAGTCCACTAGTTTCTTCGCCTTTCGAAAGAGGCCGTTGCGCCGCTTGGAGAAGGTGCAGTACATGGATTCCTTGTTCTCTATTTTCTTGATCTCAATTTTTCTGCGACCCAAGCCTCTTGGTCTCACCATATTGGATAATTATGGGAAGAAAAGATTTTCTTCCGTGAGGATTAGGTAAGGAGAAGAGGAAACCCTAATAATATTGAAAGCAAGCGGTTTTTTTGTTGTGTGTGTGAGCAAAGGTAAGGAGGGGTATCTCTCTCTCTCTCTCTCTCTCTCTCTATATATATATACACACCACAACCCACAAGGCTTATAATTCCTTCAATATACATGTACATAAAGAAACTTTATCCAAAGAAATTTCTCCAACAACTTAAAAAAGAAAAGGAAAAGATATTCCCTTCCCAAACGTGAGGGTTGCACGTTTCCTTTTCATATACGCATGCACTGATGCACAGCAATTTTCATTCCCAGCCATAAAAATAATAATAAATAAATAAATAAATAATTTCTCTCCCCCTAAGGCTAGCAAAAAGATAAAAATACCCCTATAAATTTTTCAATAAAACAAAAGTTTCCCTATAAATTTGAGAAAAAAAATATTTTTTTAATAAAAGTGAAGCTTTTGATTTTTTTTTAAAAAAAAAATGTTTTTAAACGAAAATTTTCAATTTCGCAATTTTTTAATTTTTTTCTTATAAAAGGATTTTTTTATTATTATTTTTATTTGGGCACCGCTTGAATTATATATATGTTTTAGTTTTTATAGAAGTTTTAGTATTTTTTGTTTTTATTTTACTAAAGGTAGTTTCATCTTTAGGAAAACATTGACAATATTTTAGTAGTTTGGATAAGACATTACTACAATTGAAAGTTTAGAAAGGACATTGTCGTCTCTAAGAGATAGTTCAATCGGCTATAGACCACGCCTAATGAAGCGGAGATCACAAGTTCAAATCTCCTCTCTCCCTTTTCTTGTGTGGACATGTCAAAAAAAAAAAAAAAAAAAATGTAGAACATTATCAATTGGTTAATAGTTCAAATGGAGTACAATATATGAACTTTAACAAAAAAAATAAAATAACTCCAACCACCGTTTTTAATTGTTATGCCAGATAGAGCTATGCCATGATAAATCCAATCAATTAATGTTAGATGATTTTCGTTTGACATGCCATGTGCCAAACAAATAATAATTTAAAGCTGTATATGTGGAATGAATAAGTTAATTGAACAACTCGTAAGCATGTTAAAATTCGTTCCAAAAATAAATGAAACAAGTTTAAATGGATTATCTAACTCGGTAATAAGTTCAAACATTGGCCTCAACTTGGCTAAAATTAAAGTTGACTCTTGACTCAAAACCCTGGTTTATTGGGATCAGAAGATTTATCATTTTGATAGTCCCATGTAAAAACTATAGGGCACGCACAGACGAAGACAATGGTTTATAATTTTTCCAGCTACCACAGGTCCAGCAACCCTCATGAACCAGAACATAAGTTGTTCCATTTCTCTGTTGGATATCTTCTTAAGTTTGATTCTGGTCTGCATCCTTTAACCTGCAAATATAGCAGTAGGAAAAAGAAATTAATTAAAGAACAATCATATTCCAAAAATTAGAAAAAAGGATAAGAACGGATGCCCAACATTTGCATTAATGGTCAATTTCACATAGATGATAAACTCTTCACAATCATTTCATACCTGACGTGATATGTTTTAAATGGCTTTTCATATTAGCCACTAAAAAAAAAAAAAAAACCTTAAATTGCGCTACATCAAGCAATGTGAAATAAGTGTGAAGAGTAGCATCACTTTAACCTAAATATGAATGGTTCAACTGAATACCAAATATGCATTAAGCTATCTTGTGCTCCAAGGCTGTGAGGTTTATTTTTGACATAGAGAATACTAGACCTCTTTAAAATACATTTCCCTGATCTGAGCCCTACATGCTGCATATCAAGATGCATCTTCAACGCCTCGTTGTTTCCTTAATCGACTCATAATTTGTGGATTGGGAGTGGGTTTATTCTCATTTCCCTCCAATTGAGGATGATTCAAACTAAAACTCAGCCTACTCACATCTAGATTGACCATACAGAAACGGGAAGAATGTGAATGCCTTCATTTATAATAAATGTCTTAGAACCTGTTTAATATTGCATTTGAGAAATATAGCTTAAGTTAAAAGACACTATTTGGAAAAAGTCTCATTTTTAAACTTACCAAAAATGCGTTTTTGTCATTTTTAGAGTAAAAAAGTCAAAAAGTACTTTTGAAATTTTTTACTAAACATGTCAATTTTTGTTTGGCGCGGCTTTTTAGGTACTAAAAGTACTTTTTAAACTCTTTAACGCAATCCCAAATAGGCCCTTAAACTAAACCCCTCAAATTCCTACCTAGTGGTATCTCCAGCCAAAAAGCAAAATGATAATTACCAGCTCATTCAACGGATTTAAATAGTTGAATGATATTGAGAAATATCTTTTAAACTAACTGTTTTGGCTATAGCCAGAAAAAACTGAAACCGGAGAATAACCAGAAATACAATGGCAGCAATACTTTTTAAGCAGGAAATTTTCACAGATATTTCTAGATTCAAAGATGAGGTACCAGCTACATGATGCAAAGCAATATCAACTTTTACTTCATAAGAAACAAAATATTAAAAAAAATTATAAAAAAAAAAAAAAAACTACAGAAGGCATGCAACTTCAATTAAACTCGAAGTGGCTCATAGAAACCTATATGAATGTATATTTTAAACAGGCATAACAACTTGAAACCCACCTATCAAAAAAACAAGAAAGAAAAAAGGAGTTAAGAACTTGAAACCCTGTAAAAGAAACTCAGAGCAAGAGCATCCTTGTTATCAGAAAGAGCAAAGAAACTACAGTAATAGTCTATTTGTGGTCACCACGCTTGCTATTGTCTTGAAATCCCCCACGTCATGAACGAAGATCTTTTGGGTTGCAAATGACAATATTGAAATTATGAAACCATTTTTCAATGCATTTATACTGAAGACAATTTTTTTTTTTTTATAGTATTTTAAATAGTATATTACAAGCAAACATATTCTTTAGCCAATTGGAGGAAATAAAAAAATAAAAATAAATAAATAAAAAAAAAGGTTTAGCCTGCTTACCATTGAGAGAAGTGCTAGTCTCTCTAATCACGAATTGGCGTGAGATCAATCTTGAAGTGTTGCTTTCCCTTGCTTACCCTCTACAAGATGTCAATAGAGGAAAACATCCATGTCAACATTGACGTCTGGAGTGACAATTGAACATTATATAAGAAGACATGCACCAAGATATGTATAATGTTGCTCTAGATCATTTATTTCTTCTTCTTCTTCTTCTTTTTTTTTTTTTAATAATCATGGAGGGAGAGGGGGTTAGTATCCAAGTTAATTGAGTTCCAATTAAATTTCAAAAGATAAAGAAAAATGCAGACATCACAAATAGATTTAATTATTTAATTTGGTTTTACATAGAAAATAGATTAAGCAGGTTTTTCTCTCATAGCAATTGAAATAAGATGATTGTTAATGCAAAACTATTTCTAGAATTTCATAAAATGACATTGTCAGTTTTCATATATTTTCCGTAATAATGGCTCCAATTTTCATAGTGCCATCCAAACTAATAATGATTGCAACTGAGTCATGAAGATTGCAGTAAAATATTCCAATGTCATGCAAGAGAGTATGGCTGCAAACTCAAAATGCTTTTGTACTAAATCTTCTCAGTTCCAACATTCATTTTTTTTATTGGCAAGTTATACATGGATCTAGTGGTCTTTGAACTTAATACCTTACCCTCTATCCATTCTTTCTATGGGAAGGAAGTGCCATTTGAGTCACAGTTTATTTTCCTTTCAGTTCTAACAAAATGCAGAATGATGGTGTTTTTGAGCTGTTAATTGAAGTGTGGTAATTGCTTCTCATCATATATATATATAAAAGCCGAGTTTTTGCTCGGAGAAAACCTAGAATTACGACACGTGTCCTCAATCGGTCATATTAGAAAGTACCTAGAATTGTGACACGTTGTGTTTTAGATGTTAGTCTTTTAATAAGATAATTAAAACATAGGAGTTTTATTTGTAATGCATTAAATTGTCTAAATGAAGAAAACAAAAGGTTTTCAAATTTTCTCTCTCTCTCTCTCTCTTTATTTTTCTTTTTATCTTCTCTTACTTTCCCTTTATATTATTTGGAATACATTTAATTGATATCTTAATGAAGAAAACCAAAGGTCTCTCTATCTTTCTTTATTTTTCTTTTTATCTTCTCTTACTTTCTCTTTATGTTTCAATGTGAGACAATTAAAACATATGAGTTTTATTTGGAATATTTTTAATAATTAATTTTCTTTTTTGTAAATTTTACATTGAATTCGGAAAATAATAGTGAGAGAGTTTCTTTTCGTAGAAACTCAAATTTTCCAATATATTTCATACTCAAATTTTCAATCATATAATTTTTTTTTATTTGTTTTCATGTATGTCTTAAAATTATTTTCTTTTACTTTTATATATGTGCAGGATGGTTGAAAGGAAAAACATTTATTTTTCATTATATTAGTATTGTCATTTTATATGTTTTTTTTATCTTTATTTTCTCTGCTTATGTTCTTTCATTTTGTTTTGGTCCCATATATTTTTATTTTTTCTTCTTTTTTTTCTTGTCTATTTATATCAATCAATTCCCAAAAAAGACAAGAGAGAGAGAGATTCTATTCGTTGTTTCTCAATAAAAAATTATACTGCAATTATTTTCCGATCTTTATTTCTCATATATATATGTATATATAAACTGAGTTTTTGCTTGGAGAGAGCCTAGAATTGCGACACGTGTCTTCAATCAGTCATATTAGAAAGTACATAGAATTGCGATACGTTGTGTTTTAGATGTTAGTCTTTTAATAAGATAATTAAAACATTGGAGTTTTATTTATAATGCATTGAATTGTCTAAATGAAGGAAACAAAAGGTTTTCAAATTCTCTCTTTCTCTCTCTTTATCTAATATTCTTTTCATCTTCTTTTACTTTATGCTTTTATCTTAATGTAAGACAATTAAAACATATAGGTTTTATTTGTAATATATTTAATTGTCTTAATGAAGAAAACAAAAGGTTTATAAATTCTCTTGCTTAGAATTGGTGTTTTGATTTTAACCTCTTAGTGAGACAATTAAAACATAAGGGTTTTATTTGTAATATATTTAATTGTCTTAATGAAGAAAACAAAGGTTCACAAATTCTCTATCTCTCTCTCTTTATTTTTTTCTTTTATCTTTTCCTACTTTCCCTTTATATTATTTGGAATATATTTAATTGATATCTTAATGAAGAAAACCAAAGGTCTCTATCTTTCTTTATTTTTCTTTTATCTTCTCTTTTTTTTTTTTTTTTTTTTTGACATGTCCACACAAGGGTAGGGGGAGTGTCCACACAAGGGTAGGGGAGGGGATTCGATCTTATGACTACGCCTATAAGGCGTGGTTCATGCCGATTGAGCTACCTCTTGGGGACTTTTTATCTTCTCTTACTTTCTCTTTATGTTTCAATGTGAAACAATTAAAACTTATAAATTTTATTTGGAATGTTTTTAATTGATATCTTAATGAGGAAAACAAAAGGTTCCCAAATTCTTTCTTTGTATTTATTTTTCTTTTTCCTCTCTTGCTTTCTATTTATATCTCAATGTTCCTTTGTAAATTTCACACTCAATTCGGAAAAAGAGAGAGAAATGTAGAGAGAGAGTTTCAATCGTTGTTTCTCAATGAAAAATTATACTACGGTTCTTTTCTTTTCTTTTCTTTTTTGCTAGAATATTTATTTTACATTATATTAGTATTGTCATTTTATATGTTTTTATTTGTAGATTTCATTGGGCCGAGAAAAATACACCAAAAGATAGTTCTTTTTATTATATTAGTATTTAAAAAATTTAACTACCAACATTCTTTTGTTTACAAAATTAGTAAATATAACTGTAATCAAATATCAACATGATCATATATTTTAGAATATTTCTTTATTTTGTCAATGTAATTGTAAAATTTCTCAAAGAATTTGTTTATGAGGAAAAGTTCAACTCTTGAAAGACAAAGTTTACAGAATGGATTGTGTAGTAGAAGAGAAGTGGTATCATTGTTGGAATATAATGATTTATCAATCATTTTCTATAATTGATTAATCTAGGTTTTTATTTTGAATTTTTTTCCTTTATATTTCATTTTAAACTACATATATGGAAACAAATATTTAACATATTTCAATTTATAAGAAATAAAATTTATGAATTTTTAAATTTATTGAAAATGTGGGTTTATACTATTAAATAAAACTACGGCTTAAAATGATCTTATGAACATTTGTCATTTTTTGTAACTAATTTGTTAATTAAGAGAAGAAAATAAAATTTGTTGTTTATAATCTTTTAAAGATTTTTTGACTTAAATATATCTATATATAGAGAGAGAGAAACTCCGCGCATAGCGCGGGCTCTAAGCTAGTTTAATTATAATTTTGAAGATGAAAATGAAATTGGTATAGACAAAGGAAGAATTAGATAAGTATTTCTGTTTTCATTTTTAATTTTTTTAAGTAATGAACTAGTTCTTATGCAAGAAGAATTTTGAGAAGAAAAGCAAACAATGAGACCAATAATTCTTTGTAGCGTAACCAAAGACCGCCAATAGAACTCAAAAAGAAGATTTCTACATATTACAGGTAAGACCGTTTACTGGTTATGGAAGTGAATGCCAGGTCACAAAGATATTCAAGGCTCAAGATACATGTCCAGCAGAGAGAACCATGAATGGATGATAGCGATAATTGTAGGAGGAGAGAGGTTAAATGGGGAGCTGAAAGTACATTTGGCCAATCAGTGGAATATCACAATGAAAACTGCAGCAGTACCAAGAATTCAACAACCACATGCACATGACATATAACTTATATCTCACGCTTCCCATGTACATGTATTGCTAAAGAAAAGAGTTCTTAGTCATTAAAACACAAGAATTATCAGTCATATTAAGTATATGGTAACGGACTTACAGCAATTGCCACAAGCTCTTCCAGCAGTTCCTCCAAATGACGCAAAGGCTATTTACATAAATAAGCAAAAAATTAAAGTGTTTACAGCTTCAATAAACTCTTCCGGAAAAAAATAAAATAAAATAAAATTCTCTACATGTGGAAGCAACCTCAAAAGGGAGTGAATTCTCAGAGAAAAGTTCCATGAATCGGAGCAAACATGATATATATAAAACTCACCCATTGAGTTGGGCCATCACATGGTGCATTCAAAGGATCATCGTGTACCTACACACCCAAAGAGGCTCTTAGAAACCTAATGATACACAAACTAAAAAAGAAAACAAAAGTAATAATAATGAGAGTATCATACTCTTAAAATTCTAAGTCCAATTATAATTCATATTGCCTCATTGGACATCAAAGAATATTTACTGAACAGTTCCTCCCTCCTAGCATACTTGAAGGAACCTTGGTAAGAGGTGAAGGAGGTACTGCTTGTAACTTGATTATTAACCCTAAACATTCTAGTTTCACACTAACTCAAATCACAAATGATTAGCTTAGCAGATTCCCTGTACCTCCATGAAAAGCCCATCCACTCCAACAGCAACTGCTGTCCTTGCAATGCATGGTATCAATTCACGAAGACCTCCACTAGCAACACCTCCACCATCCAGCTATATGAGAAAGCAGAATTTTAAACCATTGAATGAGAAAAGCCAAAATCAAAAGTAAATTTAGGAAATGAGCATCCTGCAGTAATTTGTAGATAGCACTAAAACATTTCCACACAAAATTGCCAACCATACGCTGATACGCATATAGTTAAAAGGGTGATATCCTTGACCTCTCTTTAAGCATGAATAACAGATTCATCTTCCTTAGCTTAAATTCTTTTCAAAAGTAAAGAACTGGCTAAAATCACACAATTCACATAGAAGCAGCTCTACAACACAAGATTAACCACACCTTTTTCCCAGCGGGCTGTTGTAATGAGTGTGTGACATCAGCTACCTGTAGTGAAACACCTAATCAGATCAGCAGGTCTTCCAGATAAAAGTATGCGTATAGAGACAGCATGCAGCAAATATCACCCTCAATACATTAAGATTCAATATGGAGAATCATTTGTGATGTAGATAAGAAATTGACTTACAACAGGACAATTGGCTTCTCTCACCCATTCCAAATTGCGAGGATCAACAATCAAATCATCTACAAACCAACAATCAAATATAGGATCAAACAAACTGACATGGAAATATCAGTAATGCTGATTTGACTTGAATCCATTATCCAAATATGTTTGAAGCACCATTCAAACCTCAGAAAATTCAGAAGCCAAGCCAAATTATTAAATTTTTAAGGAAAACAAAGGACTCATAAAAAATTTATATTAGCTTCCAGTCAAACATTTATTGCATAGAGAGTGTGACGAGCACAAGCACATTGGTAAAAGCCTAAAACAATGAACTAACAGTAGCAGCTCTACAGTCATCAACCATCTGTTGCATCACATGTTATATCAATCCAAAGGGCTTTTCAAGTTCAAGACAATAAAGAATTTGGAGGAACTAGAGACTCCAAATCACAAACTTAAGAAGATAAATAATTTCAAAATTACCACACAAAAAAAAAAAAAAAAGATTCAGAATAATGTGACATAAAGCAGTTGAACCCAAATCCAGAAACTTACTATAACCAAACATGGTTCCTCTCTCACAAACCATCACATTTGGATTTCCAGCCAATCTAACCTTCTCAGCAGAATTTACCATGACCTGCAAAAATATAAGCAATATACAATTAGAAGAAAAGTACAATATAGAAGCATAAAGGCTTTAATTTGGAGTACGTAAATATAGATTCCAATTTGTCAGGTTCATAAAAGTACTCACGGAAGGAGCACAGAACTGGCCTTTCTTGATATTAACAATTTTTCCAGTCTTGGCCGCTGCAACTAGAAGATCCGTCTGTTATTGTAAGATGTGACAATGAGAAATGATTTATATACTTTTTTGGATAAGGAGAGGTCACAAGTGAGATAAATGAAATTGGTCGATGTATTTTATAAAATTTCATTAAACATGAAATTTTACTTATCATGTGGATTCTGAAATTTCAGGAGAAAAAAATGTTAAGCTGCCGGCATAAGAACGCTGGAATCTGAATAATATCTGCAACTCTGCCAACTGGCAAAAGAAAAGATAAAAGCATTATTCAAATGTGTTTTGACATTTTGAACAGTACCAGTTCCAAACTTTCCATGTTATTTATACTGGTAGCAGCACTTCATTCTGAAAATGGTATTGACAACTCATAAGTTACTGACTTCAGTGTAATTCTCAGTTTTGGAAACTCAGAGCTTTCAATATGTGGAGCTAACAAGCAACATTCGAATAAAGCAAGACTTACATGGTTTCTAAACTTACATTATAAGTGATATAGGGTTAAAATAGTTTTAGAAAAGTCATTAGTTGAGTAGGTGCTTTCTTATGTATAGAGCCAGATCTGGAATCTCATAATTTTATTTCTTAAGGGTTATTTCTTAAATGTGCTGTATAGATTATTATAGAACTTTTAAAAGCACTAGGAGTCTTTTATTGGTTTTATCAAGATTTGTTTACCTAATCCTATCAGAGGAATTAGCATCCAATGTTCTATTTATAAAATTCAATGTATTCAAAGTTTCAATAAACAGATTACTGAATGTTTAACCATTGATGCATGTTGTTCTTAGTGTGTTCTTCTCTCTCTCTCTCTCACTCTCTCTCCTTCTTCTTCTTCGTAGGCACGTTCTTATTGTTCATGTCACTGTTTTTACAGCCCCTGAACAGCAAGAAAAATCTCTCTTTCCTTTCTTCTTTAAAAGTACAAACCAGACCCTTTTCCCTTATTCAATTGAAGTCCTAAAACCTCCATGTTTTCCATAACCTTTTGTCACCAAATAATCCTTCAAATCCAACCCTAAATCCTTCAAACACCTGCTGCAGTAAATTCCTGCAACCAACCATTAATTATTTCAGCCCCTCTTTGCCCTCAAGCCCATATCTTTTCCAAACCAAAATCAAACTACAAACCGTAAAGCCTATTCCTCACTGTAAAAAAACCAAAAATTCATAACTCTCCCTACCCTAAATCCCATATGTAGACAGATTTCCCCTAATCTATCCTACATCCACAACGAAAAAGAAAAGAAGAGTTACTGGAAAACCATAGAGAAATAGAATGATTGAAACATACAAGAATGTAAGAGTTCAATACGAGAATGATAGGTCTGATTACAATAGATCCATTTTAGATGAAAATAATTGTATATTTGCTCGAGTCCAAAATCAAGATTTCTTAGTATTAAAAGTACATCATGAAATTGGCCATGGTTCTTCCTTTTCTTTGTTTTTCACAGTTAAGTGCGTCAACTTATAGTCATATAGTATATGTGAAGAAATTCTCATGAGAAACACAATTTATTTAGTGAATGTATTTATATCAAAGCAAAATGTAGTTTACTCGGATCTTCCCTAAACAGTGAAAAATGGATATTCTCATTTGCTTGCAAAGGATTCATATATGAAATACATATGAACACATCATCTTGAAGGCTGAAAGCAGTAAATAATCAATATAAATTTGGATGTTATGCCAATAAATGATTCAACATTGGTTCCATAGGATAGGAGTGCAGCCAACAAGTATTGCTGCAGGCTTATGAAAAGAGATATCTAGGTAGAAATAAAACAATAGAAATGCTAGGGGTACTAACTCTTTTAATAACATATGGGAACTAACATGATGTGGAGCTTATTCATTAGAGAGGATCAAAACAATTAATAAAGAAAATGCTATGAATACCAATAAATAAGCTCCACATCATGTTAGTATTCATCTATTAGTAAAAGAACTAGTACCCTAACATTTCTCATAAAACAAAGGACCAAGTGTACTGCTGTAAAATAAAACCTTACCTGGATAGTTTCGTGCACATCAGTCACTATAGGAACATCATCGCTATTTTAACCTTCTCAGTATCTGCAAATAAAGTGGAGAAATAAGAAAGATTTTACAAATTCTTGGAACTTTATTGGATTTTCTATATTAATTTTTCAAATTACTTAATCCATGTATAGCAAGAAAATTACAGTTCTAGATAAGTACCCATGGTTCTTGAGTATGCCACCTTTGATTGTAAACAATTTTCACAAGAGTCCACAAATCAGCAAATAATAATAGATAAACTATAAGATGCATATGGTACCTGTTAAAACTCAAAGCAGAGTCTCAACATCTAATGATACTGAAAATTGGCATCTTTCATTGTTTCTTTCCTCAAATCTTTTAGTTTCATATCCAAAGTTCATAGATATCTAAGGAGTATGTTACTCAAAATGCTTATTTGAGCAATTTGTACCTTAACCTTATATACACAGTACCCTGACATTTCAGTCATAATTTTAACAAAGAAACTTTCAAATCTAAAGCTGACAGCACTACATTGTGCAAGAGGATAATAAATTTAATCTGATGATTCTGTGGTTTTGATGTCTTTATTACTCTAATATGATCCAGTGCTATATGCAAGCTACGAATGGCATGCATTGCACCTATAGTGGTCTTAATTACTATTCACAATAGCTCTTCCTTTGTTTAGAAAGATTTTGTTCTAAAACCTTCTCCATATCTCAGAAGATGCATGAAAATTTATCAACTGCTCAGAAAACTTCTTCAAACAGCAGAACCAGCTTTTGTTAACCACATGTATCTCCCTAGTTCTCAATGAACTCTTCTCTCTATTACCAAATAAACTTTCCTTTTTTTTTCTTCTTTTTTTTCCAATTTTTTTTTTTAATATATTCCCCTCCATTATGTATGAGACATCCTGCATTATCAAGATTCAAAACCTCAAAAACAACAATGCATGAGAACAAAATAATAACATCACAAACCTTTAAGCCTTCAATCATGCCAGGGCCTCAAATGATTTTGTGGATGTTCGGTTAGCTTTATCAAAACTTGACTTGAAAACCAGAGGCAACCCAACTCTACAAGATTTGGAAATAAACTCTCTATCATTGTAGAACTCTATGAGCTTACTTAACAATTAAATTGAATTTCTTTAGCTGTGTTTGTTGGATACAACTACCAAAGAATAAAACTACTAACAGAAAAAAATATATATATATATAGGAAATTTGAAGTTATCCTTTTGGATGTATGTGGGTGGGTGTATCATGGGTATAAATTTTGGGGTGTTCTTTTAAATAAAACTTCATTCTATAACGAGTAATATACTTCATAAGAATGTTTCATGCACAGTGCACAAAGTACAGATATAAGTCATAAGTAATACAACTTTTGGAAAAAAAGATGACACTTTTAACTCCATACAACAAAGAAAAAGTTTCAATTTTCCTCAACCAACTTCAAAACAAAACTATGCCCATTTCATTATAACACTTATTTTTCTTATGAAGACAAAGGCATATATCACAAAAAAAGGGGCGTACTTTGACGCAATAGTCTTTATGTGCTTGGCCATCCGTAGAACATGCTCCTCAGATTCAATCACATTGGGACCCGCCAACAAGAAAAAGGGTTCCGCTGCCTGTTAAGATCGATATACTCTAATAAAACATAAGGGTTTTCATTTTACATGTACACAATTCAATGCATATATTTTACAAGATAGTCAATCAAAAAAGCCAATTAATAAAAACCTTGAGCTGGTTAAATAGAGCTGCTGATGAATCCATCCTCCACTAAGCTGAGACACAAGTGAAAGCCACATATAAGAATTTTCAGAGGAAAGAAAATTAAGCCACGAGAATATTCAGCACAAGAAAATAAGTTTAATTTTTCTTATAAAAACCAACAAACATCAAACATATAGAAAAACCGATTCATGCAAGCAATTTACTTAACGCTTTGCCATAATTATGATTACCCTATTGCTCAGACAGGCTACTTGCTTATGTATGCATCACTTCCACGATTTATATATAGACTTGTCATATCCGTACATACTCTGTCATTTGCATACATACATTGTCGTATTGTACATTACACACACACACAAACAAGTATGGACATGTACATGCCTACATTATACACATGAACATACATACACACACAGAGGCATCATGTATGCAAAGACACGCATGCACATACACACATTTGTGAATACATTGGTGAAATTTGGTGAATTTATGAGCATAAAGCAAAAGGCGAAGTTGAATTTGAATCAGAAACAAAATGTGCGAAATGGGCAAATAGTGAGAAGCAGTAACCAAATCCCATTCAGAACAAAATAGAAGTGGAAAAGAGTCACTTCAATTAAGCCAATTCAAAGTGGTAATTTACATTTTCTGAGCAACAGTAATTAGTCTATCCAGAGTGGATGCGATTGAAACAGATTTTCGAAGGAATCAGTGTTGGAGCCCGTGAAGTGGCGGAGCACCGTATCAAGTAAAGGACTTACCTGAGTGGATCAGACGCGCGAGAGCGAGAGACAGCGAGAGACACAGAGACGAGAGATTTGAGTATTGCGAGAGACACAGGAGGATCCTTGCAAGTTGCGAGAGAAGATCTCCACGTGTTTGATAATTTGATTAAAAAAAAGGAAAGAAGTGATTATGAATCTAGGGGTCAATTGAACGGATCAGGACGTCTAATAATTTAAGTAATTTGGACAATAAATGTGAGAGAAATTCTATGAAACTAACTTGTCTAAACATGGAGATGAGCTGCTCAAAATTTTTTGAACACATGGGTCTCAATTCTCATAAGAATTTTCACACAATTGCTGTCTACATGTATTAGTAGCAGTCTATACATAAAATTGCCAAAAATCTATATCCCGATTAAATATCCAGGTCCAAGCCCTAATAAAGAATTGATTTGGATTGGAAATTCATTCCTTGGACCAACCCATTGTTAACCCAACAAGAGGAATTAGGACTCATTTGGCATCACTCCTTTAGGACAATTTTTGCTTTTTAGCAAAATTAAAAAACATTAACAAACAACTCAATACACATAAAATATTCAAAAACAACATTTACCTTTATATTATGTTATAACCAAAATTGCAAAAATACTCTAAAAAGCATTACCAAACTAGACTTTGCATAAAGTACCATACGAGCTTTTGATATTGCATGACCATAATGAGTGTTAAATAGCTTTTCATATGGGATCTTTTCTTTATGTTGTATTATGCACATTTTAAAGTCTACCTGAACATTGATTAATTTGGAAAAGGGCTCAAGGTCACAATTGTTAGGTTTAGTTTGGTATTATTTAATGATCAAAACATTTGTTTGTAAATTTCAATTATTTCCAAGTGTAGGAGTAAAGATTAGATGTTTGTAAGAGTTTTTTGCCTTCCCCGTTAGATGGAGTGTCAAATTGGGCATGTGACAAGGCTGAAGGATAGCTCTTTGTTTTCCCATCAGAACAGGCTCATGACGGGACATAAAAGGATGCTTTCTATTTTCTCGTTAGATGGCGCGTCATGACGGGCTCATGACAGGACTCCAGCTAAAACTATTATTTTCTCATCATATGGCACGTCAGGACGGGCTCATACCAAGACTCCAGCTGAAGCTACTGTTTTCTTGTCAAAAGTCTTGTCAGGACAGGCTCGTGACGATTATTTAGATCTATTTTTTAGTCTTTACGTCTTAACGAGGATTAACTCCCATTATAACAAGGATGGTTCAAAGAATCAAAATCTGATTTTGGCCTTACTGTCATAACAAAAGATAATCCCCGTTAAGATGGAAAGAAATAAAAATGTAGATTTATAAATACCTGTCATGTTTTTAGAACTCTTTGAACCTCTCCATTTTCGTTTATGCTCTTCCGAGTTTAGAAGTTCCTAGTGAAGAAATGATTGCTATTATTACTCATGGAGGTGACATCCTTCACCGTAGTTTGTGCCAACTAAGGCTGCCTAAAAAGCTTTGAGCTTTCGCTTACTTGTGGTTTTTGTGCTGATTTCATACCACACCATACACACCATGCAATTACAAAGAAGTCTACCGAAGAGTCGGTAAAGAGATGTACTCCATAAAGATGGTCATGATGGAGACAAAATATGAAGTTTGTTGTTCTTACTAAGTCTAGAGGTCTTCCAAGGAGTGAGTATCATCTAATCTGTAACTCTGAATCTTCATATAGTGATTTCCTAGGTTTGGTTTTCCCACCAAACCCCGTAGTGGTTTTTCCCTTTGATTGGCTTAAAAGGTTTTCCACTTTGTCAACAAATCGTGTGCTGTAGTTGTGTGAATGCTATTTATCGTTGTGTTGGGTTAATCTTAAGCATAGCTATTTACTTTCCTTATATAAAAATCGCTTATGCGTTTAATTTGGGGGTAAAACATGATCTTCATATTTTATCAACAATGTAGGTAATGTATGGTTCAAGGCTTGATTAAAATTGACCAATTTGCTAGTTGAACCTAGGTCCTAAACATTCCTGCATTCTTTTTAGTCATGCACAAATAATTTATGACATGTTTCTAAAAGAGCATATTTGAACAAAAAGGTTCTATGTCATTAATGCCAAAAGAATCCTTATAGAAACATTCAGTGACTAACTCATTGTGGAAAATACAATTACTAAAGGATTTATAGTAAAATGGTACTTGTTCTATAAAAGGTTGTATAGGATGAGGAATTCTAAGCCCTAGTTAATAAGGTTTGCCTTTAACCATGCATCTTTACCATCGTCACTTGTAAAGTGATTCTAGTTCTTTTCGTATGACTTGACATTGGATTTGACTCTCACACACGACGCATCTCAGCATGAGTTTATTTGTCTCATTGGCTAGCTAATGTTCATAGATTTTTGGTCCATGTTTTTGCGTAAACTCGTATGTGTTCTAAATGCACGAGTGTTCTTGAGTGTAATCACGCCCATCACATGGTGTTTTTTTTTTGGGTCAGACATGATCTGTGCACAGTTTATCAGGGTAGTGCAGTCAGGGGAGAAATTGTTGTTCGATTAGTGCTGGTCCAGTAGGACCGTCCAAACGAATGTGTTTCTCGTCCGGATGATACAAGAAAGTGGCACTTGACGAACGCTAACTGAGCTCATCCGGACGAGATCGTGACAGAATCAGATATATGCCCGCCAAACAAATTTGTCTTCTCACTTTCAAAATTTTTCTCTCCTCTGTTCTCTCTATCTCGTGTGCTACTGTGTGAGGTTTCCATTATCGTCTCTCTTTAAAGCCTTCTTGTTTCGTGGTATTCATCAAAGGAAAGCATTTTCTTAAGTTTTGGTTTGGTTCATCTTCTTGCATTGCGAAAATTAGGGTTTCTATTTTTTTCCCTTTGTTGGTTGCTTGAATTTTGCTGCTATTTGATGTTTGGTTTTACTGTTATTGAGAGAGTATATATTGATTGATGATATTATAATTCATTCATGATTCATCTCAAGATTGACAAATAAAGCTGAAGTGAACATAATCTGCAGCTGCGAATCAATATTTAAATTCACATCATCTAGTCTCAAATAAAGAAGCAAATCAGAGGAATCTTAGCATACAACTACAAACAACCTATGGTTCCATTCAAAGCCCTTCAAAGAATCTTATATGGTCTTCAAATGTTTCCCCGTGCCGGATTTTGGACACCGACCCATCTTCTTCAACCTAAAAACAGTAAATAATATTCATAGAGTTAGCTTTTCCCGCTGGCCGGGGACTATATAATTTATAAGATGTTCTGGATTTTTGTTTTTAAAATAAAAGTTGAGAAGTCATTCTGAAATAAAGATGCAGAAATTTCTCCAGAACGTTGGATAGATAATACAAAGCTCATTGAGGCAAACGATTTGAATTTGTGAGGGTTACTAAAAGCAGAAGAAGCCATTTCTAGTGTTAACCGTGTTGTTCATTCAACTTTCTAGTATCATTTTGTATATCATAGATGCGGGGGGTAGAAAATACAGAATGTAAAGTGATAATTCCATACCCAGTACTCTGGAGGTCGCATCTTAAGATTATAAGTTGACGCCATGCTCATGCAGTAAGCACCAGCATCATGAACAACCAGACCAGCTCCTGCAAACAAAAGAGAATTATCATTTTCCTGTAACTCAAACCCCCCCACCAAAAAAAGAAGCAAAAAAAACACATAAAACAAATACGAGAACATTGTAGATGTGACAATCCAATAGGAGGCATTGACAGTACTTTGGCTGGAGTTTGAAGTTCCCTATCCTTTCCCAGGAAATCTGCTGACTCACAAACAGGGCCCACCACATCAAAAGTTGAGATCTCAGCATCAGGAGGTGCAGGAGAAACCAGCTCTATGTGCTGCAACAAGTCAACTGTGAGAAAAAGGCAAAATACAAGTCTGATAGAAGAAAAAAAAAAAAGGCACAAGGATGCATACGTGAGCAGCAATGGCAATTAGAGAATAAGCAAAATGATAAAAATACAAGTGCATTTGTTACATAGTTGCAGAGATCAGAACGAGCAATCTAAATTTTCTAATACATTTGATAATATGCTGTTATACAGATATGCGATAGGACCACTGATTAATACAGTTGACTACGAGAGAAGGTGACTATAATTATATACTTTTTTTTTTTTTTGATAAGTAACTATAATTATATACTTACTTGATAAGCGTCATATAGACTAGGACGGATAAGTTCAGCCATGCTGCCATCAATCACAACAAAGTTTTTTGTTCCATTAGTTTTGACTCCAGTTACCCGATTAACCAAGCAGCAAGTATTTGCAATCAATGATCTCCCAGGCTCAATGATGAGTTTAAGATTCCGTGAAAGTACCAGGTCTCGAACCTGCAACAACCGCAGATGTTTTAAAATGTTCAGTAAAACTTTATATCGATTCAAGTAAGAAAACTCTAGTTCTCTTGATAAGTATACCCACTAGGAATCCAAGCCTCAATTTTTTTTGACATCCATTTTAATCCCAGGCTAAGACTCTGAATGAGTCTAATTTTTTTTTTTGATTCACAGTAAAACATCC